>CM045761.1:199268453-199868453 GCA_025200525.1 Camellia lanceoleosa | reverse complement strand
GGAAAAATCATCGGTATTGGTAGCAGTGGTATTTCTCCTAACCCTTCTATTGAAAGTGTTTTACTTGTTGATGGACTTCAGCATAATCTACTTAGTATTAGTCAATTATGTGATAAAAGTAATCGAGTTATTTTTGATAAATCACATTACACAATTGAAAGCACAAATGATTATAAAAGCATTATTCGTTAGTGATCGTCACGATAATGTTTATGTTTTTCATCTCAATGATCTCTATGCTAGTGATGTTAAATGTCTATATGTTAATAATGAAAATAGTTGGTTATAACATAGAAGACTTGGTCATGCTCATATGAATTTAATTGCTAAACTTTTGAGAAATGATTTGGTCATTGGACTTCTAAAAATTAAGTTTGAAAAAAATCATCTTTGTAGTGTTTGTTAACAAGGAAAACAAACTAAAACATCGTTTAAATCAAAATCTCACATTTCCACAACTAGACCTTTACAGCTACTGCATATGGATTTATTTGGTCCCTCAAGGACATTAGTCTAAGTGGTAAACATTATTGTCTTGTCATTGTTGATGATTATTTAAGATTTACATGGGTTATGTTTTTAGTACACAAAGATGAAACCTTTTCTTCTTTCACAAAACTCTGTCGTAGAATTCAAAATTAAAAAAAAAAAGGCTTTCTTATTACTAATATTCGAACCGACCATGGTAGAGAACTTGAAAATGAGAAATTTGAATTGTTTTGTGATAAGCATGGTATTGGACATAATTTTTTAGCACCTAGAACCCCTCAACAAAATGGTGTAGTAGAAAGGAAGAATAGAACTTTAAAACAGATGAGTAGAACAATGCTTTCTGAAAATAATCTTCCTAAATATTTTTGAACCGAAGCTGTTCACACCGCATGTTATATTTTAAATCGTGCATTAATTAGACCTATTTTTAAAAAAACTTCTTATGAACTTTGGCATGATAGAAAGCCCAACATTAGTCACTTGCATGTTTTTTGTTGTAAATGTTTTGTGCATAATAATGGTAAGAATAACTTAGATAAATTTGATTCAAAATCTGATGAAGTAATTTTTCTTTGCTATTCCTTAACTAGCAAAGCTTATTGTGTTTTTAATAAAAGAACTCTTGTTGTGAAAGAATCTTTACATGTGGCATTTGATGAAACTAAAATCTCTGCTCAAAAGCAAATTGTTAGTGATAATATAGATTTAGAACCAAATGTGAAAGATTCAAGTATCTACAAAGAAGAGAACTAACCATGTAAATTGAACAAAGAGATTGAACAACCTATTCTCCCACCTCAAGAAAAAAGATGAAACAATGATGATTTGCCAAGAGAATGGAAGTTTATTCATAATCACCCTAAGGATTTAATTTTAGGTGACCCTACAAAAGGTATTGAAACTCGCTCTTCACTTAAAAACATTTGTATTAACTTGGTTTTTCTCTCACAGACTGAGCCTAAAAACTTTCAAGAAGCCGAATTCGATGAACATTGGACGATAGCTATGCATGAAGAGCTTAACCAATTTGAGAGAAACAAAGTGTGGGAACTTATGCCAAAACCTAAAGATCATAGCATTATTAGTACCAAATGGATCTTTCGAAACAAGCTTGATGAATCCGGTACAATTATAAGAAACAATGCTAGACTTGTTGTACAAGGATACAATCAAGAAGAAGGTATTGATTTCGATGAAACCTTTGCTCCGGTTGCTAGATTAGAAGCCATTCACATGTTCCTTGCATTTGCATGTTTTAGAGATTTCAAACTTTATCAAATGGATGTAAAAAGTGTCTTTCTTAATGGTTTTATAAATGAGGAAGTTTATGTTAAACAATCCCTAGGTTTTGAAGATCATGCTTTTCCAAATCATGTTTTTAAACTATCAAAAGTTTTATATGGTTTGAAACAAGCACCTCGTGCATGATATGAACGATTAAGTAAATTTTTGATTGAAAATAATTTTTCTAGAGGAAAGATTGACACAATACTTTTTGTTAAAACTAAAAATAATGATTTACTTATTGTGCAAATATATGTGGATGACATTATATTTAGTGCTACTAATGAAACCTTGTGTAAGGAATTTGCTAAGTGTATGCAAGGTGAGTTTGAGATGAGCATAATGGGGGAGCTAAATTATTTCCTTGGGTTTCAAATCAAACAATGTAAGGAAATTTTTTTTTATCAACCAAGCTAAGTACATAAAAAAACTACTCAAAAAGTTTGGTTTGTATGACTCAAAAATAGTTGGAACACCTATGAGCACATCCATTAAGCTAGACAAGGATGAAAAAGGTAAGTCCATTGATCAAACAAAATATCGAGGTATGATCGGCTCACTTCTTTATTTAATTACAAGTAGACCCGGTATTATGTTTAGTGTTTGTATGTGTGCTAAATATCAATCAAATCCTAAGGAATCACATCTCAGTGCTGTTAAAAGAATTTTTAGATATCTTGTTGGCACTCAAAATTTGGGACTGTTTTATCCTAGAGGTGTTGCATTTGATTTAATTAGTTACTCAGATGCCGACTTCTGGATGCAAACTTGATAGAAAAAGCACCAGTGGCACTTGTCACTTTCTTGGTAACTTATTAGTATCTTGGTTTAGCAAAAAGTAAAATTATGTTGCTTTATCAACGGTCGAAGCTGAATATATAGCTTTCGGAAGTTGTTGTGTCCAAATACTTTGGATGAAACAACAATTGGAAGACTTTGATTTGCATTATGATCATACTAGTGCCATCAATTTAAGCAAAAATCTGATTCAACACTCACGAACAAAACATATTGAAATTCGACATCATTTTTTAAGAGGTCATGTTCAAAAAGGGGATATTGTACTTGAATTTGTAAACACCGACAAACAATTGGTGGATATTTTCACAAAACCCCTAAGCGAGGAGCGCTTTAATTTTATTCGTGGCGAGCTTGGAATGTCGATTTCTACTTTAAAAGTTTTGTTATGACTGTGAAACTTGAATTTTGGTTAAAATGATATATGCGTATTGCTACATTGATATGGAAACATTTATATCAATTGCATGCTCTCAAGTTCTTCATACATTTATTATTCTTAACAGTTTGCTATTCTCAACTGTGTAATTTTTTTTTAGATTTTGCATCTTAAGGTAAAATTAACTTTGCATACATTGACTTTTTTTAAAACTCTCATGGTATTTTTTTGTATTACCCTTCTAGTAATACTGACGTCCCATTAAGTATAATTTCTGCTGGTATTATTTTATTTTAATTTATTTTTTTATTGCTATTAGGCTTAATATCTTTTATTTTTTTTATTTTACTAATAGGCTTCATTTCTTTTATTATTATTTTTTTCTTCTTTTCTTTTCATTATTTTTTTTTTTTTTTTTTTGCCCTGAGCCTTAATTTTGATTTTTTTTTTTTTTTTTTGCACTTTACTTTCATCTTCAAGTACTTATATTAAGCATAAAAACAAACACAAATAAAACTATACATATTTCCATAAAAAAAAAAATTCCCTTCATTTTTCTGGTCATTGGCTGACCTCACTTACTCGCCTCTTCCATCGCTCTCTTCTTCTTTTTATCACCTTGGGTGACGCTTCACGTCCCTGCCTCCATGCTTTCGTCGAGAGCGAGCACTCCCCGCCGACTATCAAAAGCCAAGAACGATGTTGCTTCAAATCGGGTCATGGAGGTGGCCTTCCATTTAAGCTCTTTATTTTCGGCCTGCAATGCGTAAATCTCTACTCGCGCATCCTTGTACATGCGCTAACGCAGAGAGAGTTGGGCGTTGACTTGGTAGAGCTCACTCGTTCTGTTCTGCAGTCGATGCGCCAATTCTATGACTACAGTCACTGTCTCCATACATGATGTCAATGTGAAATGATTGGCTTCAATATCTGATTGCGTTGCCATTATTTGCTCAATCGACATCATAGAAAGGTTGGGAAGAATAGGCAGCGGGGCACTCGGCCTAGCAACGCTTGAGGGGTCATTTAGGTCCGGAAAGAGAGTGAGGGGACAGGACGAGGCCATGTGGTCGACAAGAGAGATATAATCCAAAGGAGAGTCATTTTTGGCAGACTTTCTGCTTTGCTCAATCTCTCTGCTATGTCTCTCTCAAGACGACATAAAAAGGGATGCAAGCAAATGAGGAAGAAGAAGGCGAAACGAGTGATTAAGAAGAAAAATTCGAAAAAGAAAAAGACAAACGGGAGAAAGAATCGAGGCAGTTGATTGACCCGTCTCGCTTTTGTTGATCGGCTGACGCAAAAGCGAGGCCGCATGTCCAACGCGATTTTAGACAAAAAAGAGAGAGGCGAGCGAATCATATATATATGTCTATATCTCTGTTTTGATTATCTGTTTTTAGTGTCATTTATCCCTTTCATTTTCCTCCTCTTCTTTCTCTTCCTCCCGATTCTGAGCCATGATTTCCTTTTTGATAACGTCACAAGGGGAGAAACTTATGATGTTATGTATTATAGTATTATTTTCAAACTAATCTGATGTTATGTATTTATAGTTTGATATCTTAATCTTATATCATGTTGTTGATTAAAGTTTATTTATTACACATGTGCTAACCTATGTATTTAGAAATGAATTCAGGGAGCATGACTTGAGGGAGAGCCTTTCTTACTTCAAAATCAAATCAAAACATCATTGTGTGCCATCATTAAAAAGTGGGAGATTGTTAGACATATTTATTTTGATGATTTATTTAATTATGTTTTAATTTATTTGAAAGAGAAAAATAGAATCCAAAATTTATTTTGATGATTTATTTAATTATGCTTTAATTTATTTGAAAGAGAAAAATAGAATCAAAATTTATTTTGTCCCATTATTTCTCATATAAACTTTTATCCTAAATATTGTTTGAATGTATTTAATATTTGCTTAAATCAGGAGTTCATTTCAAACCAAAAATAATGCCCAAACCAGAGGTTCAAACAGCCTAAAACAAAGGTTCAAACAGCTCAGCACAGCAGTAGACCCAAAAGTTCAAGTGGAAGATATTCAAATTAGTAATGATGGAGTAGAAGATATTCAAATTAGTAATGATAGAGTGGAAGATATTCAAATGAATACAACGGCTATAAACGGCTATAAATTTCATTATATATACCAAAGCCTCTGATGTAAACAAGTAATAGCAACTACAAACAAGTTACAGAAATCAGAAAATATTCTTTGATCTAAAATCACTCTCATCTATTCTCTGAAAAATTTTCTAAGAAGTGTTTTTTAATTTTTGTTTACATCCTCTCTCAGAAATTATACATTAAATCGTATAGCTTTACGGCCATCTTTCCTATGTGAGGATTACAGAAAAATCAGAATCTCTTTTTTACATCTATCTTTGAGAGATAATTCTTGTAGCTTTCTGTGAAAGCAAAAACACCTTCTTTTCAATCCTGTAAGAGTGTAGTACTCTCAGTGTTTTTTGGACTTAAAAAGTCTGTGTAAAATCTGTGGAGGATTGCTTTATCTGTGACAAGGTTGCTAGCACCCTGTGAAGCTAGAGAATAGTGAAAAATCTCAAGTGAAGCTTGAGAAGTGGACGTAGGCCGAATTGAAACCGAACTGCTATAAATTTGTTTGTCTCTCTCTCCCTTATCTCTTTATTTTATTTAAATTGCCATAGCTATATTTTATATTTTTTATTATGCTAAAATCATTAATTGACATAGTTGTTAGAATACTTGTTTTAATTATTTTTATTTCATTAATTATATTTATCTATTGTGATAATCATAATTTTTATTAGGGTATTATTTCCTTTATTTATAAAAACCTAATTCACCCCCCCTGTAACATGCCCGAGGGGTACCCGCGCGCGTTAAACAGTTCGGACTCCCGAGATCTCTTTGATCTCATGTCTCACGAGTGCAATATGAAACATAGATGAGAGTCCAGATTTGGCAACTTTTATTGAAAATCTATTTTATTGCAATTTTTTCAAAAATGGACTGCGTCATCAGATCTCAGAGTCGCCACCTAATATTTTGGAAAATTAGGAAACCCGTGACTCGGTGCCAAGGCCACTGTTCGTTGTAACCAAGGATGCTTGGCTCGGAACCTTAGATATGAGAGGGGAAGGTCAATAATGAGCACCCCCGCTCACCCGATCAAAAGATCGGCCTCTACTAAACCATGATATGACTCTTTATTTTCTTTATATGTTTATGTTCTGATTATTGAATAAATCCTAAAATTTACTATGCGAAGCATACAAGTATAGACTAGTTTGCTCAAATTGGAACAATTCAACTTCATGTTTGTTTTTCGAAAAGGGTTTGAATTTGCCACTTGACAAAGTGGGCTTAAAGTTTGTGAATTTGCCACTACAAAGTGGGCTTAAAAACATACAATCTTTGAATCATTCCAATTTAAGTAACAAGCCTTCATCCACAGGCATTCAAACAGTTTATCACTTAAGCAAATAGCCACATGGTAGGATGCTAAACATAATAAGAAAATCACACACAAATGGGATGCTAAAGCATAAAAACTCACAGATTGACCGACGTCCCGCGAACAGCTACAAAACAAAGTTAGTAAAACATGTATGATCTTATATACAAAATCCCAATGCAATTCACTCATGAGATGCAACTAAAAATTCGGCTTCTAAGATATGACATGTGAATCATCTTAAGAACATGAGGTAGCGCACATAATCACATAGGAATTGATTAAATCCACAAATGCAAACTTAGCCGAATCAAGATGCATGAAACATGGATGCAAAGCATGAATATGATGAAAAATAAATATGATGTTTATGTACAAATAAAGAAAGCAAGTAAAAGAATGGGATAGAAAGAAGCGGGGCGGGAAATTATTACAACATTTTAAAGAATAATTACAAACCAAATTAGAGAGGGATGAGGAGAACATTACAACAAAATAAAAACCTCACAATATACGCAAAATTAAAAAAAATAAATAAAATAAAAACTTCATGTTCTTTGGAACCACCACCGAAAATTGGTCAACATTGGGAGATTACGCCATCTTGTCTGGAAGAAGCTAACCGACCGGCCAAATAAGCCGGCCGGCCAACTAGGCCAAGCAAAACCTGTCTTGTTGCGAAACCAAGAAAAGGCACAAACAAAAAATATGTAGGCGGCTCAACTAACCACTACCGGTTAGATTAAAAAAAAAAAACAAGAAAACAAATATAAAATAAAATAAAAAGTGCAAACTCACAACATCAACCTAAAGCAATAAAACAAATATAAGATAGAACATGCAAGATTACAACAGAACTAATATGAGACTAATACACGGAAAAAAAAAATATGAGATAGAACATGCAAGATTACAACAAAACTAATATGAAATTAAAGCATGCGAATAAAAATAAATAAATAAATAAATAATTATGAGCTAAACAAACTATTAGGATTATAACAACACACTATGAAATATAAAGTAAGAAAATAAATATGAGATAAACAAACCACTTAGATTATAACAAAACACAAAGAAATAAGAAGCATGAAAATAAATATAAGATATAAAATACAAGAAAATGAAAGACTAACAATTCACCTTCCAAAGAAAGATTGAACTTTTTGATTTCCAAACTTCCTCTTGATCACCCTCAAGTGTGGGAAGTGTGTTCTCAAATCCTCAATTCGAAATTATGGAGTTTATGGAGTTTGTGGTATAGAAAGTGGCTAACTCTCTAGTTTTTCTCACTTTCATTCACTAAACACTCTTCCTTATGATCAAGGCAATTGATCTTTGGCTATACTAGAATTTTTGGAGTGGTTTTGGTATATGGAAATGAGGAATTTCAGTAGCTATGGAAGGTATGGGGTGTATATGGAAGATAGGAATATTTTTGGCTCAAAAACTCAATTTTTCTCTCTTTTTTCGCTCTTTTCTCACTCTTTTCTCTTCAATTTCGTGGTCCCCTCTTCTCTCTTACAATATGATCATTCTATATAGGCAATGGGGGAGATTGAAGGTCAAAAAGAAGGTGGGAGACAAGGTGGGAGACAAGAATGTGATAGGAGGGCAAATTTTCAAAGTGGTTGCATGGGATACTCCTTTATGAATGCAAACAAAACCTCTTTTTGACAATGGGGGATGAGTAGGTATAATGGAGGATGAGTGGATGCACTTGAATGGCTCAGAAAATAGGTAAATGGGTTGTCCCAACCGAACCAAAACCAAGAAAAAATGGGCTATTGTTGTTTTGGGCCGAGTCAACAAAATCTGCTTTTAAGTCCAACTTCAAATGGGCATATCTCCTCCATATGGACTTGGTTTTAGGCGGTTCTTAGGTCCAAATTGAAGCCCCAGAAGTCTACTTTCCAATGGTGGTGGCCTCACATTTAAATTCCAAGTGTACAAAGAGATATACCTAATTTAGTAAAGGCTGTCTCGGGCTGGGTTAACAAAATCTGCTTTGAAGCCCAACTTCAAATAGGCATATCTCCCTTATTTGGACTTGGTCTAAGGTGGTTCTTGGGTCTAAATTGAAGCCCCAGAAGTCTACTTTCCAATGGTGGTGGCCTCACATTTAAATTCCAAGTGTACAAAGAGAAATGCCTAATTTAGTGAAGGCTACTCATTTCCTTCTTAATGATTTGATACTCATTCTTTTCCTAAACCAGTTTTCTTTAATCCCTTCTGTTAGGACCTTTTCTTGTCAAATTTCATGGATCAAAACAAAAGTTGTAACAAGAGTTCTTTAAGAAGTTGTTTTCCTTCAAAAATAGGATTACTTTGGAGTTCTGCAAGAAGTTGGTTTTCTACAAGAAGTTGGTTTTCTTTCCTAACTAGGATTGCTTTGGTTTTCTATAAATAGTTGGATTTCTCCCAAATCTAGGCTATTCATTGATTTATTCATTGAATCTCTCCAGATCTTCTTTTTGGTTCTTAAAGGTTATATCTGGAGATATTTTTTTTAAGTTTTCTTTGATGTTTTTATTGAGTATTCAACTCATGGTTTAAAGAAAGTACATCAAAGGTTTGTTTGTTATACACAAAAGAGAGAGTTGTTCTTCAGTTGTGGATTCTGAAGAATTCGAGCCTGAAACTTTGGTGGAATCCAGAGTGGCTCATCAGAAAGACAATTCTGTGGTGAAGATGGGGTTGGAAGAGGCACATAGAGGTTGGTTCAATTAGGCGTTATGGATTCGCTAGATAATTGAGAGTGATACTTGTGTAATTCCTTTAAATCTTCTTAGTGGATTGTCTTGTGACAGTTGCCCGTGATTTTTTTATCACAATTGGAAGGTGTCCAATTGTGATTTTTTCACGTAAAATCTTTGTGTCTCTTTCTCTTGATTGTTTGATTGGGATTGTTATATCTTGCTTAAAATTGGTAAATAATTACAAATCAACATCTAGGGTTTCTAGATTTTTCAATTGGTATCAGAGCGGGTCGTTCTATTTTTTTTAAAAAAAATTCTTTTGGATCGCTTTATTTATTTATTTATTTTAAAATATCGTTTAGAACGAGATCTTGTTTGATTTGTGATAATGGATACAATTCGTGAGGGAAATTCCTATGAAAAAAAGAAAAAAAAAATCTAAAAAGATTTTCTTAATATGGTTTTGCAAGCTTAAATTTTTTGAGTGGTCCTTGGTGCATATTGGAATTGATGAGAATATCCATTACATGTTAATATATGTGTGCTTTCTGTGGTCATTACTCATTTTGGAGTGTGTGTTCTTTGATTAGTATGTCTCATCCTGTACACACTTTTGGATTAGCAAATATTGGAGTCTTCCGCCTTAGTGTTTATTTTTTTTATGGACTTCTGGCATTGTATCTTTTGCTTTTCTAGAGAAATTGACCTATACTAGCATATCATGGGTGATGTTGAGTCTCTTAACCACCTTCCATCTTTTTGCATCTCCACGGCTTTCCCCTCTGTTCTTTGTAGTCCAGGCATGAGGAGAAAGGCTACCTCAGAGCCACCAACCAGGCCATCCTTATTATATCCATGCTTCTCTGGTTCGGTTTCCATACTCTTGAGCGTGTCAGCCGTCGATGAGTGTGCAAAAGAAAAGAAAAAAGAAGAAAAACTATGCAAAAGAAAGAAAAAAATGTGCAAAAGAAAGAAAAGAAAAAATGTGCAAAAGACAGAAAAGAAAAAAATATGAAAAAGAAAAGAAAAAAAAAAGGGATTCATTGATTGAGGGGGAGCCTCCGCCTTTACTCACCAAATACCCCTTGATTCCTAGTGGTTTGACTTTCCTTAGTTGTGCTTAGATTCTCTTGTCGGAGGTCCAACTGTTATATCACTACTAGGATTTGAATCTTGTGTTTGTCAAACTCCAAGAGTCACACACACACCTTTATCATGGGATCTATGCTTTTCACATAATGCATCACTTTCTTTTATGAGGAATTTTCTAGAGGCTGTGCACATTTTGTTTTCAAGTAATTGTGCTTCTTGGATAATCTTGTGTGTTTCAACGTACAAATCTGAAATTTCTTGCTTGCTCCACCATATTATTTTTTGTCATTTTTCTTCTTGTTCACTGTTTTCAGTGTTTGTGGTTGTTTTTTAATGAGGGAGAGTTTGGTTCATCATTACCAGTGTTTGATGTATATTGATGGTACAGTAGTTTGGTTGATGGTACAGTGTTTTTACTTTTGTTTATATCCTTCTTTGGTACAGTTGGATTGTTAGTATTTTGTTTATGGATTGATTTATATTTTGTTATTTAATCTAGTTCCACATATTTTGGTTGGCTTGTGTGTGGTTATTTTATTTTAGGATAATTGTTCAAGAGTATGGATTTGAGTGTTGGTTCATAGTTGGTGGTGCTGCTTGAGAGATTTTGTTAGGAAATTTGTTTTAGATTGGTTTTATCCAGGATTTGACAAAAGGGGAGATTGTTAGGACCTTTTGTTGTCAAATTCCATGGATCAAAACCAAAGTTGTAACAAGAGTTCTTTAAGAAGTTGGTTTCCTTCAAAAACAGGATTACTTTGGAGTTCTGCAAGAAGTTGGTTTTCTACAAGAAGTTGGTTTTCTTTCCTAACTAGGATTGCTTTGGTTTTCTATAAATAGTTGGGTTTCTCCCAAATCTAGGCTATTCATTGATTCATTCATTGAATCTCTCCAGATCTTCTTTTTGGTTCTTAAGGGTTATATCTGGAGATATTTTTTTAAGTTTTCTTTGATGTTTTTATTGAGTATTCAACTCATGATTTAAAGAGAGTACATCAAAGGTTTGTTTGTTATACACAAAAGAGAGAGTTGTTCTTCGGCCAGGATTCTCAAGAATTGAGCCCAAGCTTTGGTGGAATCCAGAGTGGCTCATCAGAAAGACAATTCCGTGGTGAAGATGGGGTTGGAAGAGGCACATAGAGGTTGGTTCAATTAGGCGTTGTGGATTCGCTAGATAATTGAGAGTGATACCTGTGTAATTCCTTTAAATCTTCTTAGTGGATTGTCTTGTGACAGTTGCCCGTGATTTTTTTATCACAATTGGAAGGTGTCCAATTGTGGTTTTTTCACGTAAAATCTTTGTGTCTCTTTCTCTTGATTGTTTGATTGGGATTGTTATATTTTTCTTAAAATTGGTACATAATTATAAATCAATATCTAGGGTTTCTAGATTTTTCACCATCCTATTTCCTTTAACTCCAAACCTATAAAGAAGATGTTTTTAAATATTTTTCAAAAAAGTTCACCTCCCTTCCATTTATTTCCAGTTTGTCCTTACTCGGTTTACTGAAAAGTGCAATATTTTAATCGAAATAGGAGCTTCCGGACATTGTAGAAACATTTTAAAAAAACATATTTTGAAAAGAGGGTTTTAAGGTCTAAAATAGTTTGGCCAAAAAATGGGTAAAGGTTGGGATTAAAACTTAAATTCCATCTTTCTTACTGAGAATTTTGTGAGAAACACATTCTAATTGTCATCATCGGGTAATCAAAAGAAAGCGTTAGGGTCGGTCAAAATGGGGTGTCTACACCTCCCCCTCTTAGGTTGTCTTTTGGGTAACAAGACTTTTTTGCCTTTGCCTGGCTTATGCACACGGCTGCTGACATTTATGTTGTAGAAGTCTTGTTTGGAGGGCTAATGCAGATTTTGGTTTATCTGATAGGAGACAACTTGTACATCTGTATTTCAGTTAGTATATTATCTGGTGGTTTCATTTTGGAGATGTACAGGACCTATACATCGCCCAATTTCTTAATCACCTGTAGCAAAATCAAGGGTGTTGATGACTGTTAGATTTGCATTTAGTTGGTTAGGTTCTATTTTGAGTTACAATGTTAGTTTGGCTATTAATTTCTGAGCTTTGCTATAAACACATAAATGGTGTACAAAATCAGTTACCAACATTTTGTGTCTTATCTGTGACTGATTTTGTGCACTTAGTTTTTCTCTTAATTTATATTAGTTTGAAGGATGCTAAGGAGCTTGCTAGCTAGCTTTAGATTCTAGAAGGCTATCATTTTGGGATCTTCATATCTAGTGGAAAGGAGCTATCGAATTTCAAGTGCTTGGTGATGATTGTGAATTTAGTTGGTTGTATTTTCATTTTCTTGCTTTTCTTTCTTCTTGCAATGGGCTCAGGCTGGGTATGTAAATGGAGGATGAGTACTCTTATGTATGTTTTTCGATAATCTTTGAATTAAGTTCTTATTCTGTCCACAAAAAAAAAAAAATAGTACCCTTGAGCTATTTTTATTTTATTTTATTTATTATTATTAATGAATGAGGGATGCTATTTATCCCTACTTTATTTCTTTCGAACTCCATTTCTTTGAATCTCTACCCACTTAATTAAGTGCTTCCCATTTTCTCTTTAAACCTCCACCTTAATCCTAATTATACCCTTCTTCTTTGAACATCCCAAAACCTAACCCTTAACTACTATAGCTCCGGTAGTGCACTCTGATGACTCTCATCAGCTCATATTTCCCCTGCCATTCGCCACTGCCCACCCCTCCCCAACCTCCTCTTGGTCTTCGTCCATGTCTGCTGCTGTCAAATTCATACAATGTTAATAAATAAATCTACTTATCATATATCTCAAAATTCAAAAATAAAAATAATTTTATAATTTAAAAGTTCATAAAATATTGACACGGAAAACCTTATGGTGGGCACCCCCTTAGGATGTAGACACTATGCAGCTACCACAATTGACATAACTTTATTAGAAAAATTCATAACATCAATTACAAAATACGTAATCTTACCACAAATTAGCGTAACAAAATATTATTTTTTGTGGTTTCGTTACGACATTCTTCGTTACACTAATTTATGGCGATGTTACGCGTCTTGTGATTGATGTTACCCACCTTTGGTGTCTTGTCTTTGACTGATTTTGTGTACTTAGTTTTTCTCTTAATTTATATTATTTGTTTGAAGGATTCTAAGGAGTTTGCTAGCTTTAGATTTTAGAAGGTTATCATTTTGGAAGCTTTATATCTAGTGGAAAGGAGTTGTCGAATTTCAAGCACTTGGTGATGATTGTGAATTTAGTTGGTTGTATTTTTATTTCCTTGTTTTTCTTTCTTCTTGCAATGGACTCTAGCTGGGTATGTAAATGGAGGATGAGTACTCTCATGTTTGTTTTTCCATGATCTTTCAATGGAGTTCTTATTTTCTCAAAAAGAGGGTACCGTTGAGCTAAATTGTTAGTATTATTATTATTATTACTATTATTGAATGAGGGTTGATATTTATCCCTACTTTATTTCTTTTGACCCCCCCCCAAAAAATTTCTTTAAATCCCTACCCACTTAATTAAGTACTTCCTATTTTCTCTTTGAACCCCCACCCTAATTTTTAATTATACCCCTCTTCTTTGATCCTCCCAAAATCGTAACTCTCAATCACTACAACTCCGGCGGTGCACTTTGGCGACTCTCTCTGTCTGTCTCTCTCTCTCTCTAACCTTCTTTCCAGTGACCTCTCGACATTCCTCCCATTGGCGGTGTGATCAGCTTCTGACTTTGCCAGAATTACGACCCTTGTTCGAAGCCCTATGATTATCGCGAAGCTCTTCTCTCACTGTGGTTTAGCTTCAGTTGCGAAGCTCCTCTCTCTCTCACTGGCTGAGTCGTGAAGTTCCTTTCTCTCTTTCCCAAGCACGACCGTCGCAAACCGACACCCTTCCTTTTTTTCCTTCTCATTTGCAAGGATTACTACGGCAATGGCAATGATAACTAAGAAGGGCGACACAAACCCTAGATCTAGGGTCTGCAGGAGTTTTGCAGCAGCCGTGAAGAATAAGGGGCCTTGTAACGGTGGTTAGAGGGTGATGACGGTGTTGCGATGATGGAAAAGGGGATGTTGCGATAATGGCGATAGTCAAATCTGGTGATAGCGGGGAGGCTGCCGACCAGAGTGAAGGTGGAGGTACAGGTGATGGTGGGTTTAGGGTTAGGGTTGAAAGGATAGAGATGGGGTCAAAAATTATTTAGGATACCACCACTTTTTGGGAAAATTATTGGGTGCTCTTGGACTACCACGTGTTCATACTTCTTCATTAATCATCATAAACCATGCCTCTTGTTTTTCAATCATCTAACATAAAATCATGGGTGCCACCTTCTTCACCAATCACAACACCTGTGGAGCATTATGTGGGCGTGCTCCAAGAGTACCCAATAACTACTCCCTGTTTTGCCTATGTTATAATTATGGATGATTTTGTCCATCTATACATTAATTTTATTTTGTTTAGTATTTGTGAATCAATGGGGATGTTATTGATTGTTTATGAAATTACATAAAAATTATTACCTTATCCATTGGCATGAAAATTTTTATCCTTCTGTTTCCTATAAACTGGCAGGGATGATCCTAAATTTTGATCTGGGGCCAAATTAACAAAGAGACTTTTACTAATTAAAAAAAAAAAAAAATACCAACGGACTTTCGGCAATTAAAAAATAATAATAATAATAAAACCTCTATATTTTATTTGGTTCATTGAAATGAGATCGAATGGAAAGATGATTGCTTATGTTTTTCTGTAGATTGACTATTCTTTTAAAATGGTGAAAAATGATTCCATTTGTAGTGTTTGGTTTATTAAAATAATAGAAAATGCATCACAGATGGAATGGAATGGTCATTTCATAAAAAAATCTAAAAAATTACTATTTCATTCAAACTAATCAAATAGAGTATTTTTAATAAAATATCACTACAATTTGCACGATTCGTCGCAAAGAAACCCTAACTCTGCCTTGGAAAAGGTCTCTTAGAGCTCTCAAATGCAGCATAGTTAGCTCACCTCTCATGCGTTTTTATCTATCTTAAATTCACACACACACACACACAGACTATCCTTGAGCTTCATTGTGTACATTTTGTCCTGTCGATGCATAATTACATGCATGCTTATATATATATGTATATGTATTCAGCATCGCAATACAGATCTGTCCTCGGCTCTGTTTTAGCTTATAGTTTACCTCTGTTTTGGTTCTTTGATCCATAAATTGCTCAATTTTGTTCTAATTTTTTGTTCTTTTTTCTATGCTTCTTGTGTTTATTGGTTGATTATTTGGTTTGAGAAAATCGTGGTAAAATTTTGTAGCTATTGCTAGTTGTGATTCCTCTGAAGCCTTTGCACAAGCATTACAAGAGAAGGTTTTTGTTGATATTCTCATATCATTTGAAGCAATATTCAAAATGTAGCTCTTTAATTTTTATAAGTAATGGGCCTTACAGCTAATCTTTGTCACACTTTGTTGTTTAAAACCGTCCACAGACCAGAAAATACACTTTGAGAATTAGAGTAGGTTGGCTGCCATGGCTACTGAACAGATTGTAATGACAGAGTGATCCATTCTACAGGTTATAATTTTTTTTGCTAGACTTTGTTAATATGTTTAGTAATTTTCATGTTTTTTTTTTTTTTTTGGGTTCTCTAATGGCAGTTATACTTGTTAATGAGCTAAGAAATTTCAAAAATTATGATGCATCTTACATTTGTATCCATAAACATAGGAATATTAATTTTTATTGAAACTTTCATCTTTGATGAATTTTACTTTTTTATTCTGTTTACCTAAACAACTTACATTTGTTGTCATTCTTTTGAAGGTTGCAGATGAGTGGGGCCAAAACTCATGGTGGAAACCTTCCATGAACCAAAGAATAGAGAAAGAATTCAAGGTTTTTACATTTACGGTCTTGGTGAGCTGTTCGATATCTCGGTTAAAAAGCTTCTAGGGGCAGCTTTCTGAGTTTGGTCTAAAAACTAAGAAAGCTGGTTTAGCCCCAAAGACATAGCTTGGTCAAAATTGAGGTTTCCCAGTACACTAAGTGCAGACTTAGTTCGGTTTGTTATCTCGGCTAAGGAAAATCAAAAGATGGTTTGACTTATTGAAGCTAATTGGGTAGCATAAAGTATTAGTTCGGTTGGATAGTCTGCCTAAATTCAACATCAACTACAAACAACTTTCTAGTCCGGTTGCATCATGATTTTGGATCAAAAATCAGTGTTTCTCAGGTTATTATATGTATTCAAGTGCACTATTGCTAAGTTTTTCCAAAAAATACAAGGCACAGCAAAACAGAAAGAAAGTGTTTTTCAAAAACACAGACCTAAAGTTATGGATTAAACAAAATACGAAAAACAAGGAAAGCAAGGCAGATTTGAATAACTTACCAGGTAAAGAGGAGGAAATGGAAGTAGAAAGTAGCAACGAGCACGAGCTTCACAGTTGCAAAGGATGAAGAACAATGGAGGCAAAAAGAGAGAAGAAATAGTGAATGGTGTGAGTGATTCATAAACAAAGGGTTTTTTTTTTGTTTTGTAGAAAGCCCAAAATTTGGGCGGGACTGTTCAAATCACACGAAGTACGATGGCGGCGTGACAGCTGCAATAGGCTAATGAGAGCGTGCCACATGTCATGGGAAGGAGAAACGATTCAGTTGCTGTGATTGAAGAGACGTTTTGACCGGACAAGCACAGCTCGGTTTGAGTTTAGCTCGGCTGGAAAGGCTAAAGGGTTTTTAGCTCGGCTGGAAGAGCTTAAGAACTCTAGCTCGACTGATGGACAGGTAATCCCTATCATGCTACGCAGACAGAATTAAGGGGCAATTGAGAGAGTAATTTATATGAAAATTGGGCCGAGCTGGATAATGGGCCGTTATGGGCCGCTATGCGAAGTGCTGAGTAATATGGCCGAAAAGTTACTCTGGTCTTGAGGGGGCCTTCGAAGTTAGTCCGGTCCCAAAAGCCCAGAAGTTAGTCCGGTCCGAGGGAGGCTTGATGTTAGACCGGTCGAAGGATGCTTTGTAGTTAGACCGGTTTTAAGATGCTTTGAACTTATACCGGTCATAGCATAGTGTAGCTAGCACAGTCTAAACCTTGCTAAAAGTTAGTTCGGTTTTGGACGTACCACGGTTTGTGCAGGAGGAATTGAGGTAAGGGCATTAAAGGAAGAACCGAACTACAGATAGTTTGGTCTACTCTGTGGCTCGGCGTAGCCGTGCTTACTTCGGTCAAATTGGAATCCGGCCATGGTAAAACCATCTCACTTGGTTTAAGCAGTAAGGGGGGTATTGAAAGATAAGCATTATCCTTCAAGAGTAGGAGAATCCTAGGAGGACTCTGCATAGAGGAGTAAAAGTCCTACTAGGATTGTGCCACACGGAACCTATAAAAGCTCACAAACATCACCTATGGAGAGGTAACACAACTTTGATTCCCGAATACACAGAGCTTTTGTCTATTTGTTTAGTTTGTTGACTTAGGCATTGGAGAGGTTTCCGGCACACACCCGCTGGCTAGCTCACGTTTGTATTTTTAGGTAATAGAATGACGTCGTACGGAGGAGCGCAGACTTGATCAACAGGATTATACGAGAAGATTTATTTCTTTCCCGTACACTACTTATCTAATAAGATGCCCAAGTTCTACCGTTGAAATTTAGAGAATTGTCTTCTCTAATTTTGAATTAGAAATGACATATTGTCTAGGACATAACCAAAATTTTGATTTATAGAACAATAATATTTTTAGTGTATAAGTATTTAAATCATCTAATTTTTTTTATTAGTATAATAATACAATGACTATTTATATTTAGTTATTAACAATGTATTGGAGATATACATTAATGATTGGATCCACTACAACAATATTTTGTTTAGAAATAAATAATAAACATAATATGATATAACAATATGATAAATCTAACATTATTGTTTTTATTATTAAAAATATGAAGCAAGTAAAAGTTAAACAACAAAAACTCTTAAATATAGTCATTCATTAATTTTAAAACATTTTATGTTAATTTATTTATATATTTTATTGTTCACTTCGTTGATATCAAAAAAATAAATAAATAAATTACAGAAACTTAACAAAGCAAGGCACAAAAGGTAATAATAAAACTTGACACATCTAACATCTAGAATACAACCCTAATAAGCAATAGTTCTACGGACTTAAAAAAACATACAAACTCTTAACATTGTATAAGGGGGGAAAAAAATCAACCAACCACAATCATAAAAGTGAAAAAAATTATGTATATTTTCTTGAAGCGTCCTAACATTCAAAGAGAAAAAATGTTGTGAAGAAGTGTTATTTTATTTTTAGGTAATTCTGTTGTTAATGATTTTCTATTTTCTTGTACACTATCTTGACTGAAGCATGTGGCTTCTTTAAAGTTTGATGATTTGAATTGTTATTTGATGGATTCTTTTTTTATCAATAATGGATTTACTATATATGCTTGAGTTTTTTACACAGAAGATTCTGCAAAGGAATGGGTTTCCACTTTTGATCGCTGCCAACAGATGGTAATCTAATATTCCAATCAAAGCAACAGTTCTCAGGACTTGAAAAAAAAAAAAAAAAAACTAACATTTTGCATGGAAAAAAAAAAAGTCAACCAAAGTGAAAAAAATTATATTTTTTTTTTTCTTGAAACCTCTTAACATTCAAAGAGAAAATATGTTGTATTCGTGCAAACCTAGATAATATGGTGAAGGCGATAGAGAGTCCCTAATGAACGTAATGAAAAGTCTCCGGCGAAGGTAGACGGATGGTTGGCCGACGGGAACAAGCTTTTAGGGTTTTTGAGACACCGATAGTTGAGAGTTTGATTGTAAAAAGAAATCAAAGTAAAATAAATTGTAAGATCATAAACGATGTAGTTTTGAATTTAGGTTTTCTTATCTTCCATACTATTATATTAAGTGAGCCTTTATTTTGGTTTCTTGAAGCTTTTACCATGTGGCATTTACATAATTAAAAAAAAAAAAAACCTACTCTACAATAACTTCCCACTCAATCACATTCTCAAGATAAATACTCTACAATAAGTTCTTCTCTTCTCCAATAACTTACTTTTATCATTTATTTTTTTAACTTTTTTCTTTATTTCTCTATTTCTACAATGTTTTTCTCTTTTAAGGAAAATACAAAAGTGTTTGATTCAATTAGGACAAAGGAAGAGCAGACCAATAGAAGACTATCTTTTATTTCTCTTTGACAACAAGTGATTTAAGAGTTTTCAATTTTTATATTCTCAATGACTAAAATTTTTGTTTTTTTGTTTTTTTTTTTTTTTTTCTTTGGTTATAAATTTTTTTTTCTTCCTTCCCCTTTTATAATCATTCTATTACATGATTTTTTTTTTTAACTTTTTTATTTTTCAGAGAATGCGATTGAGTCTATTGAAGATGCCCAAATGGATCAAAGAAAAACGAGAAATTGAGGAAGAAAGAGATGTCATAGAAGAAGAACAATCATTAGGTTTAGAGATTAAGAGGGGGGCCAAAATTTGGAGGTTTTGATTGAGTTTGTAGAGGAAGTACAAAAGCAAAGTGCAGATCCATACAAGAGTTGGCCATTTGATGAGTCATTATGCAGAATTTAGAATTCATATTCCTACTTTTTTTTCTAGGTTGTTTCACACAAATTTATACAATTTTTTTTTTCAAAGGTTGTCTTACAACTTATATACTCCAGAATTTTTTGTTGTTTTACAACTTGTACACAAAAAAAAATTCCCAAATTATTTTACAACTTTGTGTTGTTCAAAGGAAATAACTTTCAAGTAATTACTTATCAATATTTATCTTTTGTTTTTCTTTGACTGTAAGTGATCTAAGAGTGTTAGATTTTATTTTATTTTTAAATTCTCAATGACTAAAGTTTTGTTCGTTTGTTTGTTTTTTTTAATATAAATTTTGTAATCCTTTAATAGTTTTTATTTCTTCATTACCCTCATGACAAAAATAAATAATAAAAAAAACTCCATTTTCATTTTCTTCATTATGTTGATTGAAAAAAATACAAAAAATAAAAATAACTACAGAAATTTTGTGTATATATTATCTTTGTGAGTATATTTTTATTTTATTTGTTTATAGATTTTGTGTACATATATGTTAGATGCTTTATACATAGTATAAATAGATGTGGATTTTACAATACAAACTCTTTAAATTATATAGATTATCATTCTAAGTATAAATTTATTTATTTTTTACATTGATTTAATAGGTTAATAGAGAAGTCAGAAAAAGAAAGAGAAAATTAGTCTAAAATCCTTCTCCCACTTTTAGTAATGAGAGAGGTCCACAATATTATTTCGTGATGTCTAAGGTCCCTCACCCATCCCCATATATCTCACCCATCCAATCGTAGTTCAACTTCACACTTCTTTATATATGCCAACTTCCAAACCCTCTCTTTCTCTCTCTCTCTCTCTCTCTCTCTCTCTTATACACACTTTTTTTGCTCATTTTCATTGATAGAGAACCAGTTTTGTGTCAGTGATTCTGGAGGTGAGCAAAGATAATTGTTTGGCAGCAAACCTGAATTCTCTTTCGATGAGAATGGTGGCTCTTATTAGAGATGGTAGCATCAGCCCTCTAAAATCCACAACATGGCTCGAAGCCATGGTCTACACAGCAAGTATCGTAGAGCAAAGCAACTCCAATTTCATATTATTGTTGTTGTTGTTTTTGTCAATTTCGATGAGAGTTTGTTTCATTTCAGCTTTGGATTTTGATTTATTTGACTTCTTGTTGTTAGCTAATAAATCTTTACGCAATGTGGAGATTATTACAGTAAATAATGCCTAAAAATACCTGTAAAATTCTAAAGATGCAAATTTGGGAAATTTCTCTGGTTTAGTTAAAACAATTTTCTCTGGTTTAAAATTGTGAACAAACATAGAGAAATTTGTGCTAAAATTTCTCTGATTTGGTTAAAATTTCTCTGGTTTGATTAAAACAATTTTCTCTTGTTTAAAATCATTGTTCTAAAATTTCTCTAGTTTGATTGAAACAATTTTCTCTGGTTTGGTTAAAACAATTTTCTCTGATTTAAAAATGTGAACAAACATAAAGAAATTTATGAACAAAGATATTTGTTTCTTTTTTAGAACTTGTTTTTTGATTTTTTTTTTTTTTTTTTTTGAAAAATTAGTAACTAGTTTGAGGTTCTTTCTCTTGTTAATGCTGAGATTCTTTCTCTCATAAGAAATTCTCTAGGAAGAAATTCCCAGAAAGATAAATTCTTTGAGAAGTCCAGAATTTCTCTGGAAAATTCAGAGAAATTTCATAGATCAATGTTGAGGGACCTTAAATATTATGAAAATATTAAATGTCATTTATGTTATAAAATCTTAATTCCAGGGACCCTAAAAATATCCCCAAAAAGAAAACAAAAAAGTGAATGATTTTTTTTTATTCACTGTGTTTTCAATTTTTTTCTTTCTATTTTTATTTAAAACATAGGCAAACTGTTTTTCAATTTCCAAACTGTTTCTAAAAAAAAGTAATATTCCAAACTTTTCAAAAAAAACATTTGCACACACAAAAAAAAAAAAAAAAAAAATAGGGGTGTTCTTAAACATTTTTTGAAACAAAATAATAATAATAATAAAATATTAAAAAAACAAAAATTCCTTTAATTCTTGGATAGCTGAGAATAGTAAGTTGAAAATATATTCTAAAAATTTACTTATTTTAGAAAAAAGAATGAGGAAGTAGATATTCAAAAAAAATTTAAAATTTC
Organism: Camellia lanceoleosa; assembly: GCA_025200525.1. NCBI lineage: Eukaryota > Viridiplantae > Streptophyta > Magnoliopsida > Ericales > Theaceae > Camellia > Camellia lanceoleosa. The sequence continues at coordinate 199,846,457 of CM045761.1, read as the reverse complement.
AATGTTTGATAGGATATGTATGCACACTCAAATATATTTTGAAATGTCACGCCCCACATTTTATTACTCAGAATCCATTACCAAATTCATTAAGTTTATTCAATTTCAGAGATAACATGCAGAAACTCTTTACATCATTTGTAAGAATAAATAAAGATTCTCTCATCCGAAAATGCAACATGTACATAACTAAATAAATCGTCTGCAGGCTTACATCTTTAACAGTAAAAGAAAGGGTTTAACCCTTTTACATTAATGGCATTCTGCCTACAAATAAAAGGCCCCGTGGCTAACAGGTAAAGAAGATCCTCGATCTTGAAACACTTCTCGATGTTCACCTGAAAAAAGATTAGCAACGTGGGATGAACATAAAGTCCAGTAGAGATCTCAACATGATCCTAAACAATAGTAGCTTACAAATAGCTATGATCATGAATGAGTAGTCTCATACTGTATAAATAATGTAACGGTTTATACAGAAATATACGTATATAAGAACTTTTCTCAAAATCGTTCATTTTATTCAATAACATAAGCAATTTACTTTTCTTTCTTCTTGTTACCTTTTTCCAAAAATTCATATGATTATAACAAATTTCAAAAGAAAACAATTTCACCAAGCCCATTATGTTTTCTTTCACTTTCCTGACTTACACCTATTGGCCTTTTCAAAACATGTTCACAAGTATTCAGAGTCTTTCACATTTTTCACAATCTCAACACAATACTTACGTCTATTTCCAACACATTCATAACTATACAAGTATGCCTTTAATGCAAAAGGAAAAACAACAAGCCATCAATAACTATCTGCTTCAACAATTGAGGCAACACGGCCTTCTAGAACAATACCATCATAACCCATGATATATCTAGATACACTGAGACAATAATAATAAATAAATTCTACTTTACCTGCCTTAAGCACGGTAAGCCAAGGATACACCTTTAGTCAATTTAGTCTTACTTCATTTCATGACAATTCATTTCAAGTTAATTTATTTCATCTCAATTCATGAGCCAATTCATTACATTTCAGACACCCAACTAAGGCTACAACTCAGGGGTTCTCAATCAACACAATTATCACACAAACACTTCAATTTTCTTGCCATTTTATGGAACTACTTCCGAGGAAACCGGCACCTATATATGCACATAAACTCAAGTTTTGCCATTTTATGAAATTTTCATCCGAGGGAACCGGCACCCATATATGCACAAGATTTCATGATTTGCCATTTTACGAAATTTTCATTCGAGGGAACCGGCACCCATATATGCAAGGTTTCGGGACTCACCCTGGACACTCCGGCCAACTTAATTATAAATGGAGTCCATCCCCTATCTCCTCCCAAACAATGATACATATACAATGTATTTAAAAGCATGCCATATGCAATGACTACCACAATTCACACATTTCACAGTTTAATCAAACCGTCATATTCAATAAGATAGTTCACATGATTAATTCCAATTTACCTAGTCCTCATGCAGTTTCTACAACAATCATAGCTATCCTTCACCGATAGCCCAACACATATATTTCTAAACATATATATAGTTTCCAAAATAGATAAACTATCCATATTTTCATAGGTGAGAGATTATTGTAGACACCCCATTTTTGACCGACCTTAAGATTCAGACGTCATCGATTGAGCGCTCGGTGATAGTGCATATCGTGCTCGTTTCGAGGTTTCGGAGTTTTGGCTGAGAGCCTTGCCTCCGGGCCTCTGAACTCTTTGTGTTTTGGCTCGGTTTGTGGACCGAACCTTGTTTCTCTTCCCTGGAGGGAGGGAGAGGTCTTGTAGACCACCTCTTTGTGGTCGTAGACCACTTTTCTCATTTGGAGACCAGTTTTCGATTTTCGGAGCCTTCGGCCGCGCGCCTTAACTCGGGACCGCTTAATGTTCTCCGTTTGGCGTGATTTTTGAACCACACCTTGTTACCTCTGCCTAGAGGGACACTGTGGTCTGGGAGACCACTTTTGTGGTCGCAGACCACTTTTGATGCCTGTAGACTAGTTTTCGAGGCTTCCGGCCGCGCGTCTTGCCTCCGGAACTTTCGTCTTGCATCCTTTTTGGTTTGTTTTTGGCACAAACCTTGTTTTCCTTGGTTGGAAGGTGGTACAAGGGTGGGAGACCAGTTCTTCCCCTTAGAGACCACTTTCCTCCCCGCCAGCCAGTTTTCTAGTCGGCCAACTGGTTTTCTTGGTCTTTGAGCTACATTTTCTAGTCGGCCACCACACCACTGCATTGTTTTCATGCTGTAGACCCTATTCCACCATGGCCGACCAGTTTTCTTCTTGGGAGACCACTTGTGGTGGTTGGCCGACTACTTCAAGTGGTCGGCTGCTTTTTATCACCTTTTTGGAGATATTTTTAGGCCAGCTGTGCCAGCTGGAAGGCACAAAAGCCATCCTCCATACACGTATATACAGGGATGGCTTTGAGGCCAAAGCTTGTCCAACAAGCTTGAGCATTATTCTCTATAAGAGAGAACCTCCTCCCTCATGCCTTAGGTTCAGATTTTAGTGGCTTGAGAGATAGATACACCCTTGTCTCTATAATCCTCCATCTCTTTCATTTTTATGCCTTAAAGTGTCATTTTATCACACTTTTGTACACAAACACACACTCAAACACCATCCTTTTGTTGCTAAGGCTTCTTGAGGTTTGTTTTGGTTGTTTTGGATTGGTTTGAGCTCAAAGAAGTTGCTGGAGTTGCAGCTTTGAAGGTGTTCATCAAGGGTGAGTTTCTACCCTCTTGACCCTTTGTTTTGATTAAGATTTTGGACCTATTTTCATGGTGTTTTAAGTTTAAATTCCTACTACAAAAAGTTCTATTTTTCAGTCCTTAAAATGTTTGTTTAAGGTCACTTTTTTGTTGGGGGTAGTCTACCCCCTCTTAGGCCTTGTTAGGCCTTGTTTTGAGCCATCCCTTTTGGCTCTTGTTCTAGCCTTTGCATGACCTTTCTACCACTAAAATCCAGAGGATTTTCAATGGTGGAAAGATGGTTTTGGGATCCCAAACAAGAGAGGGTCATCCCCTCTCCTTGTATTTTGAATGCTTGATTTGAATGCCTCAAGTTTGAGCATGTTTATTAAGCCTGTGTTGGCTTGTTCTTAGCATGTATTTGGGGTTATTTTGAGATGGCATGCCACTGTTTTTGGTTGTCTTGATCACCTCATGCATGCTTAATACACTTGTGGTGTAAATTTCATAAACTAGTCTTGTATGCTTCATGAAGTAGCATGTCTTTCTAGCTTATGTTGACTCCATTTCAATAGGTTTTTGGTGTTGTTTTAACGTGCCATAACTCTGTTAAGATTGGGTTTGATAGCCCTATGCATGCTCCATGCACTTGTAGTACAATTCCATGAACTAGCCTAATGTGTACCATGCTTTAGACTATCTTTCTAGCATGCTTTTGGCTCAACTCTAAGAAGCTTTTGTCCATGTTTTGGCATGCTTAGGCTCTAATTTGTGTTGTTTTGGTCATGCATGCCATGCTTGGTATAGCTATAATGCATTCTAGCTTATTAGCTTTGTGTATCAAGTCCACTAGCATGCATTGCTTGGCCTATTTGAATGATTTGGCATCATTCGTCATGTGATTTCAGTCCATGTAATGTTTCCATACACTTGCATTTGTCACTCATTCAATGCATTGGAGGGTTGGTCCTTTATGCCTTAAACATGAACCATTGCGTATGCCTCCACGCCTAAGCTTGCGAGCTATCATTTCAATGTGTTTTTGGGGTTATTTTGCCATGATATAACTCTGATTTTTGTTGGTTAAGTCATCTCATGCTTGGTCTTGGTAGGTGTAGTGTAATCCACCTTATTTGCGTTGCATATTCCATGCCTTATGCCCTTCATGCTAGCTTGTTTTGGCTTCCTTCCATACATGTTTTAGACTCATTTTGACATGTCCTAGGACTATTTTGGGTTACCTTGACCATATGCCTCATGAATTGCATAGTTGTAGTGCAATTGGCCTTACTAGCCTTGTGTTTTGATGCCTCATGCATGTTATCTTTGAGCTATTTGGATGATTTGGCATCATTTAATACTTGATTTCAGAGCATGTAGCATTGTTATATTCTCATGCATATCACTCTTTAATTGTGGTTTAGGAGTCATGCATTGTTGCCTTGTTTGGGCCTATCATGTATGCCATCTTGCCTAGACCTTTGGGGCCCCATCTTAGCATGTTTTGGTCTTTGTTTAGACCTATTTGAGCTCTGTCCATGATTGGTTCATGCATTTGTGCCATGTATTGCATGCCCCCTTTGTAATCCTCTTTTCTAGCCTTATGCTTTAAGGACCCTAGCATGCCATACATGTGTTGTTTGAATGATTTGGCATCATTTCTTACCATATACACTACTAAAAAATAGGATTTTTGAGTTGGCAGCGTGCCGTCGCAAATATCATATTTGCCGACGCAAAAGGTTTTTGCGACGGCGCTTCGACGGCAACTTAAGGGACGAAAATGGTGGGGTCGCAAAAGGTTTTTGAGTCGGCAAGTTGCCGACGCAAAAAGTTTTAATTTTTTGAGACGATAAGTTGCCAACGCAAAAGTGGTTAAATGTTTTAAAAAACCTAACTCATGATTTTCTCATTAAGACTCCCAAGTGTCGAACCCACTCCATGTGGAAGACTTGAACCAAAGTCACCACACTAAGTCCACTTCACCACTATACCTCTTTCTAATTTTAAATGAGATATATATTACTTATAGTATATACACTTAATATTAATATAAAATTATATGTATAAATAAATATATTTATTAAATATAATCAAGTAAATATATATATCTTAAGTATAAAAATATTTTTTTTTGGCTACGGCATTAGTTGCTGACACAAAAAGGTCTAATTTTTTGCGTCAGCACAGATTTGCCGACGCAAAAAGTCTATCTTTTGCGTCGGTAAATTCAACCGGCTCAAGTAATGCTATCAAATATTAATTTTTTGTGTCGGCTAACGGTGTCGACGCTAAAGTTTTGGTATTTGTGTCGGCAACTCTGTGCCGTCTCAAAAAGACTAACTTTTACGACAGCAACTCAAAAAAATCGACTCAAAAACCCTTTATTTAGTAGAGAGCTTATAGTGTTGTTACACTTCCATGCTTGTCACTCCTTGAGCACTCTTGAGAGTTGTGCTCTTATGCCTAGTTGATGGGCCAATGCATTGAGCTTGCTTGTCTTGATCTTCATGCCTCTTATTTCATCATTATGGCCACTGTTTTGGGCATGGCTGAGGTCTGCCCACATTCGGTTTAAGTCCATTGAGCATTGTGTATGCCATGTTACATTGCATTGTGTATGCTATGTTGTCATTTGCATTGTACATGCCATGTTATTGCCTTTCATTGTGTATGCATGCCATTAGTATTGATAGGTTGCTCATGTCGCATTGCATTGTGCATGCATGCATTACATTGTGCTTACCATGCTTGAGTTGCATTGCATGTTTGCATGCTTGAGTTGCTTTGCATTTGTTTGGATTAGGTGTTAATCCGAGTACGAGAAACGAGGGACGTTTCATACTTGAAGTAATGAAACGTGCCTCAATTCTCGTTCGCCGACCCTCTTGATCATATATGATAGAGGTCAAGGCTTTATGTGTTATATATGCATTCATTTTACATTGAATTGTGCAATTCGGCTTCTCGGCCATCATGCATCGAGATGCATGATTGGTGGCCCGAGGGCCGAGAACTACACTCCCTTGAGCTCATGAAATGATAGGGAGGGTGGTTGTGCACACATATCTTGCAAATACATTGCCATGCCCTTTCTTGCTCTCTGTTGCAGCAAACTGGAGAAGTGCAGCAACAAGTGGTCGGCCGACCAGAAAAACGAGCTGGCCGACCACTTTTTCTGGTCTGCAACAAAGAAAATTGGTCGGCAGGTGGTTGGCAACTCCAAAAAGTGGTCGGCCATGTTCCTACAGGTTCCCATGGTGGAGTTGAAGCTTTGTGGAGCTTGGTGCAGTGTTCTGAGAACAATTGAAAACAGAGGCAAATCAGGGCATCGCGATGGATTTCCGAACAAAGCGACCGGGAATGCATACACTTCTCGCCTCAAGGCTCTTGTTTTACTGCTTTCCTTAGCTAGCTTATGCTTTGGTTCTGTACTTAAGTAGTTAATGCATTTAGCTGCTTATTTATGTTGTAATAACTAGTTAGTTAGTTTGTTAGTTAATTAGCTTCGTTTTGTGCTTAATTAGTTAGCTTGTTAGTTAATTAGTTTTGTGATGTAATAATTAGTTTAATTAGCTTAGATTAGCTAGTTAGCTTCTTATTCGGACCCTCCGTCGAGAGAGCCAATTGTTGTAATAAGCATGCATGTGTGTGATGCATGTCCTCTAACCCCCATTTCTTTCTCCTTTTTACTTAACCGCTTACTATGGTTAGTTTTAGGGCATATTTTGATTAGCATCCTTATGCTTTGCATGCGTGCATCATTCATCTGTATTGTATGCACCGGGCTCAGCGCATCATACTAACTGCATTGTATTTCAAATACATTTATTTGAATATGTGTTCAACAGCATGTTATTAAGTCACATTTCACATGCCATCTTAGAATAGCCGAGCCTATTTTAGTTGCATTCTTACATGTGTTGCATTAGCCATCTTAACATGAACTAGGATCATGCATGATTTTTAACTTGTTCTTTGTTTTGGCTCGGAGTACACTGTGAGTGTTTACGCTTTAGCATACTGCATGAGATGTGTATGTTGCCATGTTAGCATGCTTGCCATGTGGCTAACTGCTTAAGTGATTAACTGCTTGAATGTCTATGGGTGAAAGTTGGATTACTTGAATTGGAACAATTCATTGAAATCTGCGATTTAGCCTACTTGCGCGTAACACCTCCAAACCTTTTTCAAACAAACAAACATGCAATGTTTTGTTCCAACTTAGGCGATCTAATCTATACTTGTATGCTGTGTGTATCACATAGTAATTCTAGGTTAATAACTAGAACAAGAACACATGTGTTTTCAAAAACAACATATCATGCTTAGTAAAGGCCGATCTTTGATCGGGTGAACAAGGGTGCTCATTGCATGACCTTCCCCTCTCATATCCAAGTTTCCGAACCGAGGCAACTTTGGTGATGACGGACACGTGGCCTTAGGCACGAGTGGGTTTCTAAAATTCTCCAAAAATAAAATATTTAGGTGGCAACTCTATATCTGGCAAAGCAGTCCATGTTTAGCACTTCTTTATAAAAATCAATTTTCAAAAACAATTTGCCAGATTTAGACTCTTTGGTGATTTATCAATCTTACATTGCACTTTGTAAGATCAAATTAAGAACCGCGACATTGAGTCCAAACTTGTAGTAGCTAGAGAACAAAACGAATTCGCGCCCTCGCGGCGCAGAGCCGGAGAGTTCTCGGGGCGGTCTACAATTACAAATATCCAACTCCACCATTTACGTTCACATCTATCCATCTCTACATCTAATACGTAAGGAAAAATAAAATCCAATTCTCACAAAACTTTCAGTCCAATAACAGTGAAAAGATGTAAAGATTCCAAAATCTGACCTCAAGTTCATTATCAATTTACAAAGGGTGATGATTTCATTTTCTTTCAAAGGAACACCTTTCTTTGTTTTCCAATCCACACAACTCCAACCATTTTTCCAAGAATTCATCCTTGTCATTTTACAAAATTAAAGCCAAATCCATCCTCTTTATTTTACAAAACCAATTCCATTGGTATCAAAACCATAACTCAACTCAACTTCATGTGATTAGTCTAAAACAAAACCAACACCGTGGTTACTTCTCTTTTTAGTTTCTTTTGATATAAATACAATTATCCAACCCATATAAGCAAAATATAAAAATCATTCAACTCCCTCCCTTTTAAACCCATTATATCAATAATATCAAATTTAGGCCTTCCTTCCTTTCTTCATGAACAAGTAAATCATTTCCCAAATTACTCAACAACAAACAATTTAACAACACCATTCACAATTTTTAAACCCTAGAACCCCTTTTCATGGCTTTCAAGAAAATCCATAATGAATACGGTTTTTATGCAATAAAAACCACATGTCTATCCATAAATGAAATATTGGAAAGGAGCAAAGAAATCCCTACCTCTTGAAGCAAACAAATGACGACCCAAAAATCATTGGCGATGAAACCACAAACCATTCGGACCAAAAGGAAGCCTTTGACGAGATCTCCAATCTTTCTCAAAGGACCATGGTGGAAAGATCACTCTAGGTGAGTAGATCTAGAGGTCTTAGAGGAAAAGTGATTTTGGAGAAGAAGAGAGTGTCTCACGGTTTGGAGAGGGGAGAAGAGAAGAAAAAGTAAAGAAAATGTTAAGTGAGAGACCTATTTATAGTACTAGGCTAAAGTAAAATGAAGTCCCAAAATCAACCCAAAAGATCAAGTCAAAATCCCCAAAAAGTAAGGCCCAAACCGGACTGAAAAATCTAGAAAAAAAAACATGCAGGTATCGACCCCTGCAACACAGGTGTCGACCCCCAAGAAGAAAACTGGAACACTTTGTTTGACAGCAACACAGGTGTCGACCCCCCCCTCCCAAAAAAAAAAATCTGGTGTCGACACCAAAATGCAGTGGGCAATTTCAGAACAAGGGTCGACCCTTCCCAGATTGGTGTCGACCCTTGTGGCCAACAAAAAGAGAAGGTGTCGACACCATCAAGACCGATGTCGACCCTAGAACAAGATTTTTAAGCTTTCAAACAACTTTTCAACGTAAACAAGCGTGAACAAGCAATCCCAACAAGTTTAAATCAATTTTCACTCATCCCAAAACCAAGATACAATAACACCAAAGATTCTCAAAACATAATAAATGATTCAAATACACTTCCCAAAAGTTTTAGAATGGTACAAGTGCTACATAAAAGTTACTTATTTTAGAAACAAAAAATAAATAAATAAATAAATAAATAAATAAAACAAAAACAAAAAAGGAAGAAGAAGGAGGAAAAAGAAATAGATATTCGGGAAAAAAAATTCAATTTCAAGGTTTGATAGGATATATATACACACACACTCATATACTTTTACATTATCTTCGAGTTTTATAGGATATATATACACACTCATATATTGTTGCATTATCTTTGAGTTTTTAATTAATTTTTTTTTTTTCATGTTTATTAAATCTCTTTGATTGCAAATGTTTAGTCTTTGAATTTGTGTTTAGTTATTTATATATTCAATTAAGAATATTGAGTTTAGCTAAAATTATTTTTATATTCAATTTATTTATTTTTAATTTATATATTCAATTTTTTAATACACTATTTTAAACTTATATTTATTTTATGACTTTGCACATGCATCACATGTGTCAACCATAATTTAAAATGACAAAAACAATCTTTTTGTTATTGATGACAGTTTTTACAAGATTTGATAATAATCTATTCTATTATTAAAAAAGAACAGCTTTCTTGGAGTCCTAAAGCCATTGCCTTAGAAACTTTTTCCCATTTTTCCTAAAATGACCTTAACTTTGTAAATAACTAGCGGCGGGGCACATGCGATGCATGTGCAAATCATTTAAAATTATGATATAAAATTCACATGTTTCGAAATCCATATTTTTCTCTAATAGAGAAGCACCAGAAATTATTTACTCTAAAAAACAAAAATCATAAAACAATCTGTAAAAAAATAAATAAATAAATAAAATACATATGTATTTGGCAAAATAATGTATGATCTAGTTGGAGTATTTTTATTTTTTTGTTTAAAATGTGGTTAAGCATAAAAACACTAATTCAAGCCTCTTACTCACTTACAATCAAAACAAATTTGAAGAACACTAAATTTTTTCTTAAAAAAGCACACGCAAAAAAAATAAAAATAAAAATAAACAAATAAATTTAAAAAAAGAAGAAAAACAAACAAAAAAAAAAGATTAATTTTTTTTTCCTAAAGAACATTGAATTGTTTTTAAAAAAAAAAACTCACACACCAAAAAAATAAAGAAAATAAACAAACAAAATTTATTTTTAAAAAAACAAAATTTATACACAAAAAACAGACAAAAGCTTAAAAAAGTGAACAATGAAAAAAATGAATATAAAAATACAAAAGCATACAAAATAGAAAAATACAAATCCGAAACTCTTAGAATATTATAATCAAAGAGACTTGATATAAGCATAATAATAATAATAATAATAATAATAATAATAATAATAATAGTGAAATCTATTAACATTAAAAAAAATAAAACGAAAAAAACAAACCAAAAGAAAAAAATTGTTTTTTTAAGAACACTAAATTCTTTCTTAAAAAAAAACAAAAAAAAAACAAACAAACAATTTTTTAAAAAATTACAAATTCAAAATTTTTGGAACACTTATTTTCAAAGAGATTTGATATGCACAAAAGAAAACAAACAATAAACTTTTTAACAAATTACAAACCTAAGAGTTTTATACTACCAAAGAGATTTTAATATAAAAAATAAAATTAAAAAAAAAAACCAAAAAATACTAATTTTAAAAAAATAAATAAATTTTCAGAAATATAAAATTATTTCTTATATTATTTTTTTTTTTTTTCCTTCCCAAAGAACTTTTCAATGAAAAAAATAAAAAGTATAATTAATAAATATTACACTTACAACATAAGATAAGATTGCAGTGTTCTTAAATAACCATAAGATTACAATGTTCTTGAATATAAAAGTGATATTTTACTGTGAACAAAGATAAGTGAAGATAGTGAAAGTGAATTAAAATTACACAATAAAGCACACAAAATAGAAAAATACAAAGCCAAGACTCTTAGAATATTATAATCAAAGAGATTTGATATACACAAATAATAATAATAATAATAATAATAATAATAATAATAATAATAATAATAATAATAATAGTGAAATCTATTAACATTAAAAAAATAAAAAAACCAAAAGAAGAAACTTTTTTTTTTTTAAGAACACTAAATTCTTTCTTTAAAAAAAAACACACAACAAAAAAAATTAAGAAAACAAATAAACAAATTTTTTAAAAACTATAAATCTAAAATTCTTAGAACACTTACTTTTTAAGAGATTTGATATATACAAAGAAAAATAAATAGTTACAGTAAAACATATTTAATAAAAAAAAATTAAGAAAACAAACAAATAACTTTTTAACAAATTACAAACTTAAGACTCTTATACTTTCAAAGAGATTTTTAACATAAAAAAAAAAATTTAAAACAAACAAAAGAAAATTGATTTTTAAAAATAAATAAATAAATTTTAAGAAATACATTTCTTATACTCTTTTTTTTTTTTTTTTTTCCTTCCCAAAGAACTTGATAACATGGTGGAACATTTTAATGAAAAAAAATAAAAAGTATAATTAACAAATATTACACTTACAATGTAAGATAAGATTGCAATGTTGTTAAATAATCATAAGATTGCAATGTTCTTGAATAGAGAAGTGATATTTTACGCAGAATATAGAAAAGTGAAGATGATGAAAGTGAATTGAAACTGCACAATAATTATTCGTATTTTTTACATAGGAACTGCACAACGTTTTAAAAAGAGAAAAAAAATCAAAATAAATAAATGATGAGAGTAACTGATTGTGGGAGAGAAGAAGTCTAAAATAGTATGGAACTATTGGGTTGGAGAATTTGTTTAGTGGAAAGAACGTGGGTGCTTAATTTTTTATTATTATTATTTTTATCTAAATTCCATGTGACATAAAGCTTCAAGAACACTGTTTTTAAATTTTTTTTTTTTTTTTTAAAACACACAAAATGAAGACAACAAACAAATAAACATTGATTTTTAAGCAGACATAGAAAATTTAAGAACATTGATTTTAATTTTTTAAACGCACACAAAATGAAGACAACAAACAAATAAATCAAATCAATAATTTTTAAAACACTTAGAGGTAAAGAGATTTGATATATACTTTAAATTTACAAACTCTTAACACGCTGATTATATTAACAAATAAATCAAACTAATAATTTTAAAAATAAAAAAAAAATAAATTTTATGAACACTAATTGTATTAACAAATAAATCAAACTAGTAAGTGTATTAACAGTAGTACACTTACACTGTAAGATGATTAGTCCATCTATACTTTGGATAACCACTCTACTAACTTACAACAAAACCATAAGATTGAATGTAGTTGATTAGTCTTTCTCCACCAAATAAAAAAAAGGAAAAAGTTGTTTGAATAGTTGAATAGTGTTTTCCCAAAAGAGAAGGAAAAGTTTGTGAATAGAGGGAACTAAGAAAATGGCTAGCAGCAGTAGTTGTTTTGAAAACGCGGAACTGTACAGCAGCACAAAACATGTAGCGATTTCGGTTTGACCTAACCTTTGTTATATTCCGAACTCGGGTTCCGTGGTTGATTGTAGTATCCATGTCTTGTTTTCCTCCTTTAATTCTTTGAATTTGAGTTTTGGAATATGTTAGGTGCGCTTGAAATAGGTTGGTTGCTAGTTGGTCTAAATGGTTATTACCCAGATTTTGGTCTCTTGGCTCAAGCGAGGCTTGTTGCGCTCAAGCGAGCTTTTTGTAATTTGTTTCTTTGCTCGAGCGAGGTTTCTTGCACTCGAGCGAGAATTAGGAGTTCTCAAGTTTCCTTCCAGACATAGCATTCCTGGGGAAGATGAAGTTCTTCGCTCGAGCGAGGCTTTTTGCGCTCCTCGCTCGGGCGATCCTTATGTTATTTGTTCCTTCGCTCGAGCGAGGCTTCTTTCGCTCGAGCGAGGCTTCTTGCGCTCGAGCAAGGTCGCTTGTTGTGTCTGGTCGCTCGAGCGACAACTCCTTCGCTCGAGTGAAGATCGCGTATATCAATTCGCAGCAGAACTTATATGCATCACTTTTTTTTATCTCTTCACCCCAAAACCCTAAATCGGCACTCTCTCTCTCTCCAAAATCCTCTCTCTCTACAAGTACTTCAAGATCCAAGCATCTCTCAACCTTAGTCCCTTTGTTAAAGCGTTAGAGCATCTTGTGGGCTTCCTCTTGATCCGAACAAAACCGAATTTGGGGCATTTTTGAAGTTCTTTATCATCTCCTTTGAGTTTCTACTCTTGAGGTAGGGATATTCTACACTTTGTTATGGTTTTTAATCTAGTTATTTGTTGTTATGTATAAATGGTGGGATTTGGGAAGGTTTTGGTGAAGCTAGGGTTTGGATTCAAAAATTGAAATAGGGGTTTTTATATTGGGCTCCATGAATATATATAGGGTATTGAATTTGAGGTTATATAGGTTAAAATGGTGAAATTTGGCCTTGGGGTAAATATTTGGAAACAAGGGAAATTTGCCCTAATTTGAGTTAAATAAATTACTTGGTATAAATGATGGGATTGATATGGGAAATATGAAATTTGGAGGATGTATGAATAAATAGTGTAGTTGGATTTGTTAAATCACTCACCTATGGGAATTTGATAAATTATCTATTTAGAAGATTATATATTTATTTAGAAATATTTGTTTTGGGCTATCGGTGGAGGATAGCTATGATTGTTGTAGAAACTGCATATAGATTAGGTGAATTGAAACCTATCTGTTAATTTACCTTATTGAATATGATGGTATGATTGAGATATTGAAAGTGTGTTGTGGATAGTCATTGTATATGATAATGCTTTTAAATACATTGTATATGTATCATTGTTTGGGAGGAGATAGAGGATGGACTCCATTTATAATTAACTTGGTCGGAGTGTCCAGGGTAAAAGACTCGAAACCTTATATATATATGGGTGCTGATTCCTTCGGATGAAAATTCCATAAAATGGTAAAACTTGAAATCTTATACATATATGGGTGCCGATTTCCTCGGATGAAAATTCCGTAAAATGGCAACACTTGAAATCTTGTGCACATATGGGTGCCGATTCAAAATTTAAGTATTTGAATAATAGTCATATTGAATTGTGAATCACTAAGTTGTAGTCTCATTTGGATTGTTTAGCTAACAATGAACTTGTCTCATGAATTGACTCGGAATTAATTGAATCAATATGAATTGAATAGATGGAAATTGATTGAGTTATGGGTATCAATATTGAATAATTATGGAAAGAATGTAAGTTGGTTATGAATGTGAAGCGTTTATCTGGCACTTATATCTTAATTAAACCTCATATATTGTGTTAGTCTCTCTACTGGGTTTTGGCTTACTCTACTTGGAAAACCGTTTTCAAGTACTAGTGATATGTTTCCTCCAAGGACGTAGCTTGAGAGGACTTAGGAGCTGGAGGCTCTACTTTGTTATTTTGTGTTTAAATATTTATTCAAGTCAAGGTCTTTATATGTATAGAGCTTATAACTCTCATTCGTTATAACCAAGTTATGTCTTGGAAAGATGTAAGCATGTAAGACATTTATTTTGTTATTATTAACAAATGTTATATGTTGTAAATTCAGAATGAATATTTATGAATGTTTAATGCATGTAACACCTGTTGTAATATAAACCCTGATGAATGAAGTATATTATTTCTATTATGTTCATAGATCTTATGGAATGGATTATTTGTATTATTTTGAGGACGTTACAAAACAACTGCTGTTGCTAGCCATTTTCTCAGTTCCCTCTATTCACAAACTTTTCCTTCTCTTTTGAAAAAACACTATTCAACTATTCAAACAACTTTTTCCCTTTTTTTATTTGGTGGAGAAAGACTAATCAACTACATTCAATCTTATGGTTTTGTTGCAAGTTAGTAGAGTGGTTATCCAACGTATATATGGACTAATCATCTAACACTGTAAACTATTGTTAATACACTTATTAGTTTGATTTATTTGTTAATGCAATTAGTGTTCATAAAATTTATTATTTTTTTAAAAAAAATTATTGGTTTGATTTATTTGTTAATATAATCAGCATTTTAAGTGTTTGTAAATTTAAAGTGTATATCAAATCTCTTTACCTCTAAGTGTTTTAAAAATTATTGATTTAATTTATTTGTTTGTTGTCTTCATTTTGTGTGTGTTTAAAAAATTAAAATCAATGTTCTTAAATTTTCTATGTCTACTTAAAAAATCAATGTTTATTTGTTTATTGTCCTCATTTTGTGTGTTTTTAAAAATAAAAATAAAAATTTAAACACAATGTTCTTGAAGCTTTATGTCACATGGAATTTAGATAAAAATAATAATAATAATAAATTAGGCACCCATGTTTTTTCCACTAAACACATTCTCCAACCCAATAGTTCCATACTATTTTAGACTTATTCTCTCCCACAATCAGTTACTCTCATCATTTATTTATTTTGATGTTTTTCTCTTTTTAAAACGTTGTGCAGTTCCTATGTAAAAAATACAAATAATTATTGTGCAGTTTCAATTCACTTTCATCATCTTCACTTCTCTATATTCTGCGTAAAATATCACTTCTCTATTCAAGAACATTACAATCTTATGATTATTCAACAATATTACAATCTCATCCTACACTGTAAGTGTAATATTTGTTAATTATACTTTTTATTTTTTTTCATTAAAATGTTCCACCATGTTATCAAGTTCTTTGGGAAGAAAAAAAAAAAAATAGAGTATAAGAAATAATTCAGTATTTCTTAAAATTTTATTTTTTTTTTAAAAAAAATGAGTTTGTTTTTTAATTTTTTTTTTATATTAAAAATCTCTTTGAATGAATAAGAGTCTTAGGTTTGTAATTTGTTAAAAAGTTATTTGTTTGTTTTCTTAATTTTTTTTATCAAATATGTTTTACTGTAACTGTTTATTTTTCTTTGTGTATATCAAATCTCTTTAAAAACAAGTGTTCTAAAAATTTTGGATTTATAGCTTTTTAAAAAATTGTTTATTTGTTTTCTTAATTTTTTTTGTTGTGTGTTTTTTTTAAGAAAGAATTTAGTGCTTAAAAAAAAAAAAGTTTCTTCTTTTGGTTTTATTATATTTTTAATGTTAATAGATTTCACTATTATTATTATTATTATTATTATTATTTTTTGCATATATCAAATCTCTTTGATTATAATATTCTAAGAGTCTTGGCTTTGTATTTTTCTATTTTGTGTGCTTTATTGTGTAATTTTAATTCACTTTCACCATCTTCACTTATCTCTATTCGCAGTAAAATATCACTTTTATATTCAAGAACATTGTAATCTTATGGTTATTCAAGAACATTGCAATCTTATCCTTTATTGTAAGTGTAATATTTATTAATTATACTTTTTATTTTTTCTATTGAAAAGTTCCATTATGTTATCAAGTTCTTTGGGAAGAAAAATTTAAAACAAAAAAGAATATAAGAAATAATTCTATATTTCTTAAAATTTATTTATTTTTTTTAAATTAGTATTTTTTGTTTTTTTTTTAATTTTATTTTTTCTATTAAAATCTCTTTGACCGTATAAGACTCTTAGGTTTGTAATTTGTTAAAAAGTTGTTCGTTTGTTTTCTTTTGTGCATATCAAATCTCTTTAAAAATAAGTGTTCTAAAATTTTGAATTTGTAATTTTAAAAAAATTGTTTGTTTTCTTTTTCTTTTTCTTTTTGTTTTGCTGTACCATTTTTTTAAGAAAGAATTTAGTGTTCTTAAAAAAACAGTTTTTTCTTTTGGTTTGTTTTTTTGGTTTTATTATTTTTTTTTAATGTTAATAGATTTCACTATTATTATTATTATTATTAATTTGCATATATCAAGTCTCTTTGATTATAATATTCTAAGAGTTTTAAATTTGTATTTTTCTATTTTGTATGCTTTTTTATTTTTATATTCATTTTTTTCATTGTTCACTTTTTTAAGCTTGTTTGTTTTTCTTTTTTTTTCAAATTTATTTGTTTATTTTCTTAATTTTTTTTGCTTGTGCTTTTTCAAGAAAAATCTCAGTGTTCTTCAAATTTGTTTTGATTGTAAGTGATTAAGAGGGTTAGATTAGTGTTTTTATGCTTTACCACATTTTAAACAAAATAAAATAAAAATACTCCAACTAGATCATACATTATTTTGCCAAATACATATGTATTTTATTTATTTATTTATTTTTTTACAAATTGTTTTACGATTTTTTTCTTTTCAGAATAAATAATTTCTAGTGCTTCTCTATTAAAGAAAATATGAATTTCGAAACATGACAATTTCATATCATAATTTTAAATGATTTGCACACGTATCGCATGTGTCCCGTTGCTAATATATTTATAAATATACTTAAATAAGATAATAAATAGCAAAGGATTGCAAGGAAACTTGATAGTGTAGTGGTTTTATAGTGGGTCTCTTATATGGCCTACATCAAAGCGGCACCGTTTTGATGCGTCGCTGTTACTGCGCAGCAAGGTCCAGCGATCAACCTATTTCATTCTTGAGGCCCCAAATCTAGCGATCAACCTAATTCATTCTGGAGGATCCGAGTGAAATAGAGGAAAGGAAGATGGAAGCAACAGAGGAAGGGAAGACGATGACCACTGCCACGAACACTGGAGCCGGAGGCGACAGTACCAAAATCCGTAAGACCTGAAAACCTTCCAGATTGCCCCGTAAGTCCCCTCTCTCTCTCTCTCACTGCCACTCTACAGAACCGTAGATGAGATTTTCACTAGATCAAAACTTAGATTAAACACACAAATAATGCAATCATATTAATTACAAAAACAAATCTGTAGAAAAAAATAATAATAATAATGCAATCATATTAATTACAGAAACAAAACTCATAAAAAAATTTGATTCAAACAAATAATTAACAATCAAACATTGCAGAGCTTAGAGATTAAAGGAGTAAAGACCATTTTTGAGAGAGACAGAGAGAGAGAGAGACAATTAGCTGTTCAATACCATTGCCATCACTCCACCACCATGGAATTGCCATCATAATTTTTCGAAAAGGAGATTGAAGACAAAAGGGGTTTTTTGGGAGGGAGATCAAAATAGGTGGTGAGGGAGAATGAAGAGGTGGAGGTTTTATGGGGGCATGGAGAGACAAGTAAATAGATGAGTGAGTAAAGACAGGGGCTTTGTAATGGAAAAAAGAGAAACTTTCGTATAATGAGAGAGAGAGAGAGAGAGCGAATTCTTTATGATAGAGAGTTCTTTATGAGTAAATGAGAAAGTTGAGTTCTACAATATTTTGTAATTAAAATAAGGGTTGAGCTTTTATCATATTTACATCTTAACATGAGAGAATTTGAAAAGTTCACGGGACCTACTACAGGTCCCATTTCCATGATCTGAACAGTTCATTTTGTAAGGTCCTCAATGAATATCATCGTTGTGGCTCTAGCACCCTTGGTCGCTTGTCGCTTGAGTCTTTGATGAGGGCTTTGTGGTGGGTTTTGTGTGTGGTCAAAGAGGGGTTTTGGTGAGTGGCAATGAGGCAGTGGTGAGTGTGAGAATATATGTATATATGGCAATATATGTATATATGGCATACTTGTGTATATTAGAAATTAGGCAAATTAGGTAAGATTGTGGTGGTGTAAATAGGAATGTATTTTCTTTTTCAATCGTAGATTTAGGGCTATATAAACTGATGAATTGTTTGTAAACAATACAAATTGAATATACGAGTTTATTCAGAAATCTTACATGGTATTAAAGCTCTGGTTGTGATTTTTTGTTCGTCGGGAATCTACCCATCTGAGTTTGCTCTATTCGTTGCATCTGGGTTCCTTCGTTGATCCATCTAGTTGAGTCGTCTAGATTGACTAGTATACGAGACCCATCTAGGTTATTTAGTGCACCTTTCGTGTCTTCTTCTCTGCATGCAACTTGCAATAGGTGTTCGTGTCTTTTTCTTTGTGTGCAACTTGCGATAGCTCTTGTTCGTGGTCTTCTTACGATCCATCGAGGGTTTTCCTCTCCGATTTCTCGCTTCTGTTATAAACCCTCCTCTTTACGGGTTAAATGCGGTTCGGTTGAAGGTCAGGAGTTATTGTACTTTGCTCGAGTAATCCATCTAGGTTCGCGATTCTCTCTTCATTGCTGGTTCTGTCATCTAGTTTGAAAAGCTTGGTTTATTATGTGACCTAATCATCTGGTTTGTGGAGTTCGGTTTTCTTACGCTGAAAATTGATCAAAAGTACCACTAGTGTTCTCCCACTCAGTGGTCTAATATTCTGGCTATTTTGTTTTCACCCATCAGTTCTCAATTTATTACACTTGAACCCCCCCCTCAAATTTCTTGTTATTTTTGGGTTTACTACAATTCAACCTCTCAGATTTCTGGCTATTACGATGTCTTTGGCTTCTGATGAGCGTGCCTTTTGCCATCAGAGAGGCCATTGGAAGTATCACTATCCCAAAAAGGGATGTCTATTTGGCTCATATTATCAACAGTCTCGGACCCAATTTTGCCCTTCTTCTCTGAGTAATTTTCAAGCTTCCGTCGGTTCTACTGCATCTACTCTAGTTCCTAATCTTGACTTGCCTTCGTTGAGTGCTCAGATTAGTCAACTCCAGTATACACTGTCTACCTCATTGCCATCCTCGTCTGCCTCCATTGTTTCTTCTCTTCATTCAAGTTTGCTTGGGTCTTCTTCAGGTATCTCCTCATCTATCTGGATTTTTTACTCGGGTGCTTCTTATCATATGACTCCCCATCTCTTCTTACTTCAAAATTGTACTCCCTCTCATTTTCCTATTACTGTTAATGTTGCTAATGGGTCTAATATGTCTATTATATCTGTTGGGTCTATCTTACCATCTGCTATGTCTTCTGTCTCTATTCCATCTGTTCTTTATGTTCCTCAGTTATCTGTCAGTTTATTATCTATTAGTCAACTTAATGCCTCCGGTTTTGATGTTTTCTTTTCTTCTTCTATCTGTTCTGTGCAGGATCGAATCCAAGCAGCAGATTGGGACTGGCCGTAGAGTTAGAGACTTCTATGTGGTGGAGAACTTGAATCTGCCTATGACAACTTCTCAAACTGCTTTTTCCTCTTTTCAGTTAGATTCTCTATCCAATCCTTTCTACTTGTGACATTCTAGATTAGGGCATTTGTCTGTTAACCACTTACAGTCTTTAGCTTAGCCAAGTATATTGGGTAAAGTTTTTCCTAGTGAACTTACTGAATATCGGAGGTGTAAACTTGCCAAAATAACAGCCTTACCTTTTCGTAAAAGTTTTTCTATATTTGATATACCGTTTTCTTTAGTTCATACTGATGTTTGAGGTCCTTCTTCTGTTCTTACCAAAAGGGATTCTGCATACTATATGTCATTTGTTGATGACTAAACTCGTTACACTTGGATTTATCTTAGGACTCATAAGTCCGATTTCTATTAGATATACCGTACCTTTCAGTCTATGATTACTACTCAGTTTGGGTCTACAATTAAAGTGTTGCGATTTGACTTGGGTGGGGAATATTTTAAAAATGAGTTTTGTGAGTATTTGGCCAATTTGGGTACCATTCACCAAACTTTCTGTACAGATACACCTGCCCAAAATGGTCGAGCCGCGCGTAAACACTATCATCTCCTTAAGACAGCTCAGTCTCTTTTTTTTTCTGCCTCAGTTCCGGCTCTATTTTGGGAAGAGGCAGTTCTTACTGCTGCTTTTCTTCTCAACCGCATGCCTACTCCCCTTCTTTCTGGTCGGTCTCCTTATGAGGCTTTATTCTCCCAAATTCCTAACTACTCCCTCCTTCGTGTGTTTGGGTCTGCCTATTTTGTCCTTCTTTCCCGCAAAGATAGAACCAAACTTAGTGCCCGGTCTGTCCTTTGTATCTTTTTAGGTTATAGTCCTACTCAGAAAGGCTATCGTTGTTACGATCTTGTTTCCCGTTGTCTTTATGTCTCCCGTCATGTTTCTTTTCTCGAACGTCTACCTTACTTTCAGCTTTCTCCTCTCACCGCCCCAGTTTCCAAAGAGGATTTGGTTCATATTGATCCATTTCTTTTTGAGGTCCCATCTGATGAGTACATCTCCACAGTTCCTCTTGAGCTTATTCTATCTTCTCCTCTTGCTTCACCTCTAGCTGCTTCTCCTCCTTCGGTTTCTTCTCCTCATTTGTTGTTAGTTTATTCTCGTTGCAAGGTTCCTCCTCCACCGATTGTCTCTACCCCTGCTGTTGATCCTCCTGCTTGTAATGACTTTGATCTTGTTGCACACCGATATCCTACTCGAGCGTAGCATCCTCCAAATAGGTTGAGTTGGTCTAATACATGTTTTTCTGCTTCCTATTGTACTTTTTTATCTGTTATTCACTTTTTTTCAGAACCTCAATCTTACAAGGAAGCCTATCAGGATCCTCATTGGGGTCAAGCTATGGAGGATGAATTGTCTGCTTCACAGAAAATCAGTACTTGGGAGTTGGTTCCTTTGCCTACTGGTAAGAATCTGGTTAGTTACAAATGGGTCTACAAAGTCAATACTCATTCTGATGATTCTCTTGAGCGCTACAAAGCTCACCTGGTAGCCAAAGGTTTCTCACAGGAGTATGGTATTAACTATGAGGAAACATTTGCCCCTATTGCCAAGATGACTACTATCCGTACCTTGATTTATGTTGCTGTTGTTTGACATTGGCCTCTCTATCAGATGGACGTTAAGAATGCTTTTCTTAACGGTCATTTCACTGAGGAGGTCTACATGCGTCCTCCCCCTAGTCTTCTCCACTCTTCTGGGCAGGTTTGTGATCTTCAGCGTGCTTTGTATGGTTTGAAGCTGTCTCCCCGTGCTTGGTATGATCGCTTTCAGATTGTTATTACTGAGCTTGGGTTTCATCCTTCTGCTTCCGACTCTACTTTGTTTCTGAGACATACCTCGGCTGGTTTTGTTGCTCTCCTACTCTATGTGGATGATATGATCATCACTGGCTCTAACTCTTCTACTATCTCTAAGGTCAAGCAACATCTTTTCCGCACCTTTGAAATGAAGGATCTAGGTCCATTGCGGTATTTTCTTGGTATTAACGTTACCTCTTCTCCAAAAGATTATTTTCTGTTTCAGGCCAAGTATGCTAATGAAGTTATTCCGTCGGGTCTTCTCGATACTAAGATTTCTGATACACCTATTGAGCTTAATGTGAAGCTCAACTCTACTGATGGTGTCCCTCTGGATGATCTCACTTCCTATCACGAGCTTGTGGGTTGTTTAGTTTATTTGACTGTCACTCGCCCTGATTTTGCTTATGTTGTTCATGTGGTTAGTCAATTTGTTTCTGCTCTTCGCTCTACCGATTGGGCTGCTTTGGTTCACATTCTTCGCTATCTTAGGGGCACCATCTTTCAGGGCTTACTGTTATCATCTACTTCATCTTTAGATTTGGTGGCCTATACTAATTCTGATTGGGCTAGTGATATTAATGATCGCAAGACCACCTCTGGTTTCTATATGTTTCTTGGCGATTCTTTGATCTCTTGGAAAAGTAAGAAATAAACTATTGTTGCTCGTTTTACTGTCGAAGCTGAGTACTATGCTATGGCTCATGCTACTACTGAGCTTGTTTGGCTTCGTTGTCTTATCTCTGATTTGGATGTACCTCAGTCTTTTCCAACCTCTCTCTATTGTGATAACCACAGTGCTATTCAAATTGCCCAGAATACTATTTTCCATGAACAGACAAAACACATTGAGATTGATTGTCACTTTGGCCGCCAGCATCTGCGGTCTGGCTCTATCTTGCTTCCTTTCGTCTCCTCGGCATTGCAACTTGCGGACTTTTTCACCAAGACTCACACTACCGCTCAGTTTCAGTTTCTTCTTAGCAAACTCTCCGTGTTTTCTGCTCAAACACCTTGAGTTTGAGCGGATATGGGAAAATATATGTATATATGACAATATATGTATAGATGGCATATTTGTGTATATTTGGAATTAGGCAAATTAGGCAAGATTATGGTGGTGTAAATAAGAATGTATTTCCTTTTTCAATTGTAGATTTAGGGGTATATAAACTGATGAACTATTTGTAAACAATACAAATTGAATATACAAGTTTATTCAGAAATCTTACAATGAGAAAGAGACGATGGTGAGGTGGTTATAATGACTAGCAATGAAGTGGTGACTATTTGGGTGATGGTGGTTGTGGGAGTTGCTAATGGTGGGAAGTAGGTGAAGGTAGCAGTAAGGTGAAAGATAAGAATTTGGATTTGTTGAATTTGTGGTTCCCAATAGTTAGCATTGAGTTCCATACCGAAATGGCACTTTTGGAGTTTAAGTAGAAGGGTTGGCCGATAAGTTTGCCATCTTGGTCATGTGTGAGAGAATTTAGCACCATGGCACATTCTAATGAGTAATATCGGGAACATCCCTAAATTTGTGAGACTGTAGAGGAGCTAAATCTGAGCTGCAAAATCAATTTCTGGGTATAACTTTGTTTGTATGTCTATAGTAGATGGGATTGATTTGATTTGATTGTGCTGTATTGCACTGTGTTTGATTTGAAGTTGACTTTGAAATCTTATTGCAGCTTAAATTTTTATGTACTATTCTAATTTTAGTTGATTAATTTAAATTGCTGATGATGTTGGTTGGACTTTTTTGAAATGGTCTCAATTGCCAATGTCGATATGAATAATCTGTTTTGTCATATAAACAAACTTTGATTTTCAATTGAAAATTTGTTTTTGTTTTTTGTTTTCGAAGTGTGCTTTAGTTGCATATATTTTGCTATAAGGGCACCACTTAAATTTTCTATGTGCTTTTCTGATTTGTGTATACAACTAATAATTGCATTTAACACACTTGCTGTTTTTTGAAATCACTTCATCTTTCCATTTAATTAATTATGTGTTTTGTGTTTTCCTGTTACTTCATCTAATATACAAGTTATTTTTGTGTGCATAAGAAGAAAGAAAGAGAAGGGCTTGGGAAACAGAGTAGGAGAATTGAAAACCTTGATTCAAGGTGCTAATAAGACAGGATTTCATAGTTAATGATTAAGGTTTCAGCTTTTAGATCATTGAACAGAACCAGAAGAGGTATGATTGCTTAGATGGTTGAAGGTTTTTCCTTTTCTATGCCATAGTCATCATCTTCAAAATTGATATATTTTTGTCATAAACTAGGCATGATTTTAAAGGGAAATATGCTAATTGAAACACAAATTATCACAATGTGGTATTAGTGTTTGGACATTATCGCAATGCATTTGCAAGTACATGTTATATGCAATTTTCAAAGAGGAAAAACTTTGGCAGACATGAGCAGTCATACAGTCTCAGACATGCACACTTATGAGCAAGTGAAACTTGCTTTTTAAGAAATCAATTAAACATAAGAATTGAAATTTCCAAATCAGATATTTGAATCAACCAATGGATTTTGTTGATGGTATTGGTATAAAATTCTCCACTTTGGGATGTTAGTTGCATGTCAAGACTACTGGCAAGCAACCATTTTTGTTCATTTTTCATCATTTGAACAGTAAATTAAATCTTGCAATTGTAGTATACTTGTTGTCTGCTACCTCAGAAGAGTTCTACTACCAAGTAACAATTGGTGTAATGATGGTTGCATTTAATTTTTTTGTACCTTGAACTATTTGGAAATTGAAAAGTGATACTAATCTATTGGCACTGTCATAATTTTTTTGAGTTGTTTTATCATTCAAAGGCTATTAGTCTATGATTCTACTATAAGAGTTGCTCTATATACTATACACTTCTTAGGACATTATGATAATATTGAGATTTAATGCCTTTGTCCTTCATGCTTGGGGTGGTTGTGGTGTCTAATTGTGCTATATGACATTGATTTGATCCTTGGTAATTATAGCTAATTTCTTTGGAGAGGTTGATTTTTGCATATGGGTCACAAAGAGTTCTTTGATGTGCAAGTGATTTTGTTTTTCTTGCAGAAATGGATTCAATCACTGCTTGGTTTGTGGTTGGTCTATTTTCAGCTACGTTTGTTTGCAGTGCAGTAACTCAACTTATCGACACTTACACAAATTCATCAGCAAATCCGCTTTGGTTTCAATTAGTTGGTACAGTTCTTGGGGTTGTTCATGTTGTAATTGAAATGTCCCTGTATTTTATATTTCGACATGTGCCTCACAAATTATTTGGACCCTTTGCAATAGCTTCCATACAGGGTGTTACTGCGTTTTGTGCACTAATTTTTGGATAGTGTAAGGATCTTGATCCCATGTTCTTCATCCTGATGGTATCGGGTGATATAGACTTTTTTGCCTCTGCACGCCTTATGCACACGGCCGCTGACATTTATGACATTTATGTCAAGGAAGGGTTTTAGTGAGTGGCACTGAGGCAGTAGTGAGGTGGTTATGATGACTGGCAGTGAAGTGGTGACTATTTGGGTGATGGTGGTTGTGGGAGTTGCTAATGGTGGTGGGAAGTAGGTGAAGGTAGCGATAGGGTGAAAGATAGGAAATTGGATTAGTTGAATTTGTGGTTCCCAATAACATTGAGTTTCATACCAAAACAGCACTTTTGGAGTTTAAGCACAAGGATTGGCCGACAAGTTTGCCATCTTGGTCATATGTGAGACCATTTAGCACCATGGCACATTCTAATGAGAAATATCGAGAATATCTCTAAATTTGTGAGGCTGTAGAGGAGCTAAATCTTAGCTGCAAAACAATTTATGGGTGTAACTTTCTTTGTATGTCTATAGTAGATGAGGATCGATTCAATTTGATTGTGTTGTATTGCACTGTGTTTGATTTGAAGTTGTCTTTGAAATCTTATTGCGGCTTAAATTTCTATATACTAATTTTGTTTTTAGTTGGTTAATTTAAATTGTTGATATTGATTGGACTTTTTCTGAAATGGTCTCAACCGCCATTGTCAGCATGAAAAATCTGCTTTGTCATATAAACAAACTTTGATTTTCAATTGAAAATTTGTTTTTGTTTTTTGTTTTTGAAATGTGCTTTAGTTGCATATATTTTGCTGCAAGAGCACCACTTAAATTTTCTATGTGCATTTCTGATTTGTGTACACTCACTGTTTTTTGAAATCACTTCATCTTTCCATTTAATATTTTTTTCTTTTCTTTTTTTTTTTTGAGTACAAAGGAATAATAAAATTTTCTTTTATTTTTTTGAAATCACTTCATCTTTCCATTTAATTAATAATGTGTTTTGTGTTTCCCTATTACTTCATCTAATATACAAGTTATTTTTGTGTGAATAAGAAGAAAGAAAGAGAAGGGGCTGGGAAACAGAGTAGGGGAATTGAAAACCTTAATTCAAGGTGCTAATAAGACAGGATTTCATAGTGGATGATTAAGGTTTCAGCTTTTAGATCATTGAACAAAACCAGAAGAGATATGATTGCTTGGATGGTTGAAGGTTTTTCCTTTTCTATGCCATAGCCATCATCTTCAAAATTGATGGACTTTTGTCATAAACTAAGCATGATTTTAAAGGGAAATATGCTAATTGAAACACAAATTATCACAATGTGGTTTTAGTGCTTGGGCATTATCACAATGCATTTGCAAGCACGTGTTATATGCAATTTTCAAAGAGGAAAAACTTTGGCAGACGTGAGCAGTCATACTCATAGTCTCAGACATGCACACTTATGAACAGCAAGTGAAACACCTTTTTGAGAAATCAATTAAGCATAAGTATTGAAATGTCCAAATCAGCTATTCGAATCAACCAATGGATTTTGTTGATAGTAATGGTATAAATTTCTCCATTTTGGGCTGTTACTTGCATATCAAGACTACTGGCAAGCATTCATTTTTGTTCATTTTTCATCATTTGAATAGTAAATTAAATCTTGCAATTGTAGTATACTTGTTGTCTGCTAATTTAGAAGAGTTCTACCAAGTAACAATTGGTGTAATGATGGTTGCATTTAATTTTTTTGTACCTTGAACTATTTGGAAATTGAAAAGTGATGCTAACCCATTGGCATTGTCATAATTGTTATTAGTTGTTTTAGCATTCAAAGGCCATTAGTATATGATTCTACTACAGGAGTTGCTCTGTATACACTTCTTAGGGCATTGTGATAATATTGAGATTTACTGCCTTTGTCCTTCATGTTTGGGGTTGTTGTGATGTCTAACTGTGCTATATGACATTGATTTGATCTGTGGTAATTATAGCTAATTTCTTTGGAGAGATTGATTGTTTGATATGGGTCACTGAGAGTTCTTTGATGTGCAAGTGATTTTGTTTTTCTTGCAAAAATGGATTCAACCACTGCTTGGTTTCTGGTTGGTCTATTTTCATCTACATTTGTTTGCAGTGCAATGGCTCAACTTACCTACACTTCCACAAATTCATCAATAAATCCACTTTTGTTTCAATTTGTTGGTACAGCTCTTGGGGTTGTTCATTTAGTAATTGAAACGTCAGTGTATTTTATATTTCAACATGCGCCTCACAAATTATTTAGGACCTTTGCAATAACTTCCATACAGGGTGTTACTGCGTTCTGTGCACTAATTTTTGGACAATGTAAGGATCTCTGATTTTGTGCACTTAGTTTTTCTTTTAATTGATATTAGTTTGTAGGATGCTAAGGAGCTTGCTAGCTTTAGATTCTAGAAGGCTATCATTTTAGGATCTTCATAACTAGTGGAAAGGAGGTATCGAATTTCAAGCGCTTGTTGATGATTGTGAATTTAGTTGGTTGTATTTTCATTTCCTTGTTTTTCTTTCTTCTTGCAATGGACTCAGGCTGGATATGTAAATTGAGGATGAGTACTGTTATGTATGTTTTTCGATAATCTTTGAATGAAGTTCTTATTTTATCAAAATAAAATAAAATATAATAGTACCCTTGAGCTAATTTTTTTTTGTTTTGTTATTATTATTGTTATTATTAATGAATGAGGGATGCTATTTATCCCTACTTTATTTCTTTCGACCACCATTTCTTTGAACCCCCATCTTAATCCTAATTATAAAATAAAATATAATAGTACCCACTTAATTAAGTGCTTCCCATTTTCTCTTTCAACCCCCATCTTAATCCTAATTATACCCTCTTCTTTGAACATCCCAAAACCCTAACCCTCAACAACTATAGCTCTAGCAATGTATTCCGACGACTCTCACCAGCTCATATTTCCCCGCCATTCACCACTACCCACCCCTCCCCAACTTCCCCTTCACCTTCATCCATGTCTGTTGCTGTCAAATTCATAAAATGTTTTCATACAATGTTAATAATAAATCTGCTTATCATATATCTCAAAATTTTAAAATAAAAATAATTTTATAATTTAAAAGCTCATAAAATACTGACACGGAATACCTTATGATGCACACCCCCTTAGGATGCAGACACTATGCAGCTACCACAATTGACAATCTTATTACAAAAATTCATAACATCAATCACAAAATACGTAACCTTACTACAAATTAGCATAACAAAATATTTAAAATTTTGTGACATTATTACGATATTTTTTGCTACACTAATTTATGGCAATATTACGAAATTTTGTAGAAAAATTACGCAAATTTGTGGTAAGGTGCATAAAATATGCACCCCTAAGAAGATGCACACCATAAGATTTTCTTACTAATATATATCATTATCTTATACATTTAGCCATGCAAATTCATACAATGTTTTCATACAATGTTAATAATAAATCTACTTATCATATATCTCGAAATTTAAAAATAAAAATAATTTTATAATTTAAAAGTTCATAAAATACTGACACGGAAAACCTTATGGTGGGCACCCCTTTAGATGCAGACACTATGCAACTACCACAATTGACATAATTTTATTAAAAAAATTCATAACATCAATCACAAAATACATAATCTTACCACAAATTAGCGTAACAAAATATTTAAAATTTTGTGATTTTATTACAATATTTTTTGTTACACTAATTTATGACAATGTTACCAAATTTTGTAGTAAAATTACAAAAAATTTGTGGTAAGGTGCATATAATATGCACCCCTAAGTAGATGCACACCAAAAGATTTTTTTACTAATATATATCATTATCTTGTACATTTAGCCATGCATAGCACGAGTTAAATGCTAGTGTATATATATATTTTGTTGTTTATCAAACAATTTGTGAAATTAAGATACTATTTGGCATAAACTAAATAAGTGCACTTATTTGGGTTACATCACCTCTCTACTTTTCTATACATTTTTTCCATAAAAAATAAAAAAATATATATACTAACAACCTGCTAATGGCACACTCTACTAAGTTACTGAGGACGACGAAGAAGCCCATCGTTCACCGATAACACAAGCACACACGTGACTAAACTCCACCAAATCACTTACCATTCAAACAATTTCCCCTGCATTCTGCAGTTATTATTGAACATGACTTGGTTACGAGACGTCCACAACCCCCAACACAAAGCCCCACCCCTGTGTCATCATATAACCTTTCAACCTCACAAAACAAATGGCGAAAATCAGAACAAGAACGCAACTGAGAACACAATAGGAAAGGGCTCATCTGCCACACTTCTTGTGCCAACGGGCAGGCTTAAAACCATGCCTAAAACTCTCATGGAGTTATTATAATCAAGATATATCCCAAATTTAAAATATATATATATATATAAATAAATAAATAAAAACCAATTGAAATAAATGAGAGAGGATTCAACTGATAAAATTAGTAAATAGAGGATTTAAAAATTAACATTGATTTATTTCTTTCACATACTTCTTAACATTGACTTTCATATTACTAAACAAAGTATTGAAATATTTTTATAAAATAACTTCTAAAGTAATATCAAACATATTGCTGAACTAAAAACAAAATAATTTTCACCCATTAACGAACAAAAACAGACTTGGACATAGTGAAAATAAAGATTGTAATCTCCAAATCTCTACTCGACAACTTGAATTTCACTTGCAACATCACTCTTTACTTCCTGTCACCCACTAAAGCCTTCACCTCCACATTAGCATTCTCAGTTCTATCACCTACAGAAATTTCAGGTATCTCCTCACATGTATCATGGTATTCAGTCAAAGGAGTTGGAAGGTGAATTTGGATATCCAAAAGATCATTGTCAGCAGAACTTTCATGAGTCATTCGTTACAAGAACAAAAATTCACTTTGCTTGGTTCCTCTTTTCCAAAAACACTTTTCAAAAAATTCTACTTTCTTGTTTTCCGTATTTTTTTGTTTTTACTGAATTTTTTTAATATTTTAAGCAATTTTTTTTACTTTTTAGACATACCTAACATAAATATACCTAAAAAGTAAAAAATTTGTGAAAAAACCTTTTAAAAATTCACTAAATACCACCAAAAAAAATATATCAGTACATTTTTTTATTTTTATGTATTTATTAATTTTTTAAAATATTTTTTCTTAAATTTTTTACTTTTTAGATACATCTAAGTAAGGTGCATCTAAAAAAGTAAAAAAAAATGTTTAAAATTTTAAAAATATTCACTAAAAACAAAAAAAAACACGAAGACCAAAAAACTCAATTTTCAAAAAACTTAATCCAAAAAACTCAAACCAAACCCCTTTTTTTTTTTTTTGGGATAAGTAAGACATGTTATAACCAAAAAACAAAGATATACAATGAAGTGTAATGATCTAAGAACAATCTTAGGATTAAAAGACACTCCCAATATATGTGTAATAAATAATAAGGAATGATGGTTTCCATGCCATTAAAACTCTCTTGAATGTTTAATTAACCATCAAACTATACAACCCAAAATCAGTAGATAGCTTATAGATTTCATTGTTTAGGAGAACTATGAAACATGAAGAAATTAAGAGACCCATGGTATAGATTGATGAATAGAAGTGATATGAGGCAAGTATTTCCAATCTATTTTCCAGATGGCTCATATTTTTTAGCAATTGATTGATGAATTTCCTTCATCAGAACATACTTGGCACCCAAAAGCAGTTCGAAGAAGAGATTGCTAATAGTCAGTGTAAAATTTAATTGGACACAACTAAATTTAGAGAAGAAGTGGAAAAGAACAAAACATGCTACCCAAACAACCAAATTAATCACACTACAGATTAAACATGATGGACATAACCCAGGAGGGCCCAACCCACAGTTACCCTGGGTGGCCCAGCTAATTACTTTGCTTGTTATCACTATAAAGCCTGCCAAATAAGGCCTAACAGGGAACTCAGCAGAGAACAAAGAACCCATAGTGGTCCAAGCCAATTACAGCTAGAAACGTGTCGAGTAGGAAATTAGCCACTTGATAGACAAAGATTTTGCAGAGTTATTGAGCCCACGCACAAAGCATTAAATGAGACTATCAAACCATTAAATGCAACAAGACCTCTTGCTCTGGGACGTGGTGAAACTGCCATGGCCTACGGTGAGTAGGTTGCAGGCTTTCGGCCAATAGGACAACTTGAATGGGCAACGAAATGATAGTCAGAGATATAAGGAAGTTTCTGAGAAACATTTTGACAAGTAATTCTCTCTCTCTCTCTCTACTTTGAACCTTCTCCTTAAACTGTGACTCTGACCATATCCTCATCTAACTTGGTCATTGGAGGGTCCACAAGAAGGAACCACATCCATTTCGGAACCTTCCTACTGGACTAGTTGCAGGTGCAATTAAGAGGACGAAAGACCGTCAACCCGTGGATGGCTTGGATCAATCTGACCCATACCCGGCCAATCGAACTGCATTATCAAAACACATCCTAGCATGTTTTAATCTTCTCCACTTTTCTAAATTTAGTCGTATCCAACTGAATTTTACGCTGACTATTAGCAATCTCTTACTGGGGAACTGTTTTGAGAGCCGGGTATGTTCTAAGGAAGGAAATTCATCAATCAGTTGCTAAAAAATATGACCTATTTGGAAAATGGATTGGAAATATGTCTCATATCACTTCTATTCATCAGTCTATACAGTAGGTCTCTTAATTTCTTCATGTTTCATAGTTCTCCTAAACACTCAAATCTATAAGCCATGACCGATTTTGGATCGTATAGTTTGACGGTTAATCAAACATTCAAGAGAGTTTTAATGGCATGGAAACCATCATTCTTTATTATTTATTACCCATGTATTGGGTGCTTAAGTCTTTTAATCCTAAGATTGTTCTTGGATTATTACACTTCATTGTATATCTTTCTTTTTTTGTTATAACGTCTTACTTATCCCAAAAAAAAAAAAGGTATTGTTCTTGGAAGAAGGAATGATGCATAGTTCTCCCGACAATGATCTTTTGAATATCCAAATTCACCCTCCAATTCCTCTAACTAAATACCATGATACATGTGAGGAGATACCTGAAATTTCTATTGGTGATAGAACTGAGAATGCTAATGTGGAGGTAGAGACTTCAATGGGTGACGGGAAGCAAAGATGTGATGTTGCAAGGGAAATTCAAGTAGTCGAGTAGAGATTTGGAGATTACAATCTTTATTTCCAGCATGCCCAAGTCTGTTTTTGTTCGTTAATGGGTGAAAATTATTTCGGGCTTGTTTGGTTTGTGTTTGTAGAGTAGTTTTTGAGATAAAAAGTACAAAAACTTGTTTGGTTTGCCTTTTTTCAGAAATGATTTTGAAAAATTGTTTTAGGAAGAGAGTTTTAAAAAAAAAAAGTGATTGATTTGATGTGTATGAGAGAGAGAATGATTTTGGAAAGTAGGTAACCAAACAAAATTTTGAAATTTTTTTTGAAAAAATTTGTTTGATTTGTTTACTCTTGAAAATTTGTTTGTAGAAAATTTTTCCCAAAAAAAACCAAACAAGCCCTTTGTTTTTACTTCAGTAATACGTTTAATTTTACTTTAGAAGTTTTTTATAAAAATATTTCAAAACTTTGTTTAGTAATATGAAAATGGCCTTCTTGCTTCTGATCAAGAGGAATAGGTTAAGAACTATGTGAAAGAAGTAAATCAATGTTAGTTTTTAAATCCTCTATTTACTAATTTTATCAATTGAATCGTCTCTCATTTATTTCAATTGTTTTTTTTTTAAATTAGGGATATATCTTGATTATTATAACTCCACAAGAGTTTTAAGCATTGTTTTAAGCTTGTCCGTTGGCACAAGTGTGGCAGATGAGCCCTTTCCCGTAATGTTCTCAATTGCATTCTTGTTCTGATTTTCACCATTGGTTTGTGAGGCTGAAAGCTTATTTGATAACACAGGGGTGGGGCTTTCAGTGACTTTGTGTTAGGGGTTGTAGACATCTCGTAACCAAGTCATTTTCAATAATAATTCTAGAAATGCAAGGGAAATTGTTTGAATGGTAAGTGATTTGGTAATGGAATTTAGTCACATGCGTGCTTGTGTTATCGGTGAACGATGAGCTTCTTTGTTGCCCTCACTAACTCAATAGAGTGTGCCCTCAGCAGGTTGTTATAAAATTGATTTTGAAGTGATAGTGTTTGGCGGCCATAAGACGATTGGAGTTATTCTTATTGTTCACAATCGGAGTTGGTATTATTGTCCGTGATCTAATTTCAATTTATGGTTTTTAATAGCTTTTGGAGTTGACTTTGAAATCTTATTGCACTTAAATTTCTATGTACTATTTTGTTTTTAGGCTAGGTTTGACATTCCCTAAAAAAATCAAAAAGTCACTATTCTATTTAAGTCACTATTCTATTTAAGTCACATCATCTTATTTAAATCACATCACTTCTCTACCACATCACTTCAAACCCAACTCATATTTCATAAAAAGTCAAAAAGCACACTTATTTAGAACATCCCAAACAACCCCTTGGATAATTTAAATTGTTGATGATGTTGGTTGGACTTTTTCTGGAATGGTCTCAATTGCCAAATTGTCAATATGAATAATCTGCTTTGTCATATAAACAAATTTTGATTTTCAATTGAAAATTTGTTTTTGTTTTTTGTTTTTTGTTTTTGAAGTGTGTTTAGTTGCATATATTTTGCTACAAGGGCACCACTTAAATTTTCTATGCGCTTTTCTAATTTGTGCATACAACTAATAATTGCATTAAACACACTTATGCTGTGTTTGGTTGGGGGATTTGGGGAGGGATTTAGAAAGGGAAAGAGAAAAGATGTGTGAAACTATGTGAAATATAGGCATGATTTATTCAAATTTCACCTACCTTTTCCATTTCCCTTTCCAAATCCCTCCCCAAATCCCCCAACCAAACACAGCATTACTATTTTTTTAAATCACTTCATCTTTCCATTTAATTAATTATGAGTTTTGTGTTACCCCGTTACTTCATCTAATATACAAGTAAGTTATTTTTGTGTGCATAAGAAGAAAGAAAGAGAAGGGCATGGAAAACAGGAGGGGAATTGAAAACCTTGATTCAAGGTGCTAATAAGACAGGATTTCATAGTGGCTGATTAAGGTTTCAGCTTTTACATCAGTCAACGAAACCAGAAGAGGTATGATTACTTGGATGGTTGAAGTTTTTTCCCTTTCCATGCCATAGCCATCATCTTCAAAATTGATGGGTTTTTGTCATAAACTAAGCATGATTTTAAAGGGAAATATGCTAATTGAAACACAAATTATCACAATGTGGTATTAGTGCTTGGGCATTATCACAATGCATTTGCAAGCACATGTTATATGCAATTTTCAAAGAAGAAAAACTTTGGCAGACGTGAGCAGTCATACTCATAGTCTCAGACATGCACACTTATGAGCAAGCGAAACCTACTTTTTGAGAAATCAATTAAACATAAGTATTGAAATTTCCAAATCAGATATTTGAATCAATTAATAGATTCTGTTGATAGTAATGGTATAAATTTCTCCACTTTGAGATGTTAGTTGCATGGGATGGACTCTTCTCAACTGTTGCTCATGGATGACAGAGCTAAAGGAAGGAGAAGGAGAATGATTAAAATCAAACAGATGAAGGCACTGCTGCAACCATCAAACCACCGTGGTGGTGATGTAATAAATCATTTTTTTGGTTTTTCATTCTTCCTCATTAAAGTAACACTCTAAATTGATATTGAGGCCTGTTGGAAACCTTCACTATTTTAGTTGATTTTTTTTTATTTTTTTTTTATAATTGATTTGATGATTGTGAGAGAAAAAGTAAAATAATTATAGTTTGGATGTGATATTTTATTTTATTAACTATTTTAATTTTTTTTGTCTTTAATGACTATTTTAGCCAAACTTTGGATATCAAACGGGGCATGATTTGATAACATTAGCATAGCTTTATTGCATTACAGATTAGAAATGTTATGTACAAAACCAAATGTTTAGTAAAATATTCACAATATATAGTGTTGATCTGAATTTAGTAGATCATGGTTATATAATATTTTATGTATATAATATTATTATTATTGTATCATTTAATTTTAATACCTAGAATGTAAATTACAGGAGCTTTATTGTCTGATTTTCCATCAACGATATTTCAAGGGTAAATTACACTGACGTGTAAAAAGTTAGGAGAAAATATAGTGAACTACATAATTTTAATATAATTAAATTAGGCTGTCTTACACTTAATTTTTTTTAATAATTTATTAATCATATTGATAAAGAAAAAATGATTTTTTTTTTTTTTTTTAATGCAAACAAGCTTAGACTAGTTTGCATAATAATTGGGTTGGATCTGGGATTGAATTTTGGATCTTGGCCCACATGTTAGTCCGTGAGTGGTCACCGGAAAAGCCCGACCATTAAGCCACTACTATTATATTAAGTGAGCCACTACAAAAAATGGAAGATAGTATCAACTATAGCACGAGGGTAATAGTCAGAGCCCATTAATCTCCTTTTATTTTATTTTTTGTTTATTTTGGCAATTATAGCCCCATACCTTGATGAGATAACTAAATCATGCCATGAAGTCTAAATGGTATATATTCTCATAAATTTCAAACTATTAATAAACTAACACCATAGGGCAATTGCCCTCATAAGCATCAAACTATTAATAAATTAACACCATAGGGAAAATTCTTACGGTAAAACTAAACCACATAGCCACAATCAATTCCATCTAAAAGTTTAAGCTCTGCAAAAAATAACAGATCCAGACAAATGCCATTCAGCATTTCAAAATTGATATGAGGCTTTCATCGTCAACCTACAACTAAAAATAACACCATTTAACTTTTTGCATCCCATTGCTAGAATGGGCAAAATGTAATATAGCCAAAAAAAAATGAACAGGATAACCATTTCTTATAAAAACAGGACCGAAGAGCCACAGAAAAACCTGGCTTGTTGCATAATAATGTTGAATAGCAGAGAAACAGTAGAGCCAGTGAGGAAAAATATCTTTAGTATGAGAACTTAAAATTATATCATATCATATCCACTTAAAGACAACTACAAACATGAACCAAATCAAAATTTTCATAAAAGCTGAACAAAAATAGAAAAGCAGTAGCTAGTAGGTTGCCTAGAATATATATATATATATATATGAATGTTTTCCCGAGTTATTATCCAGTCTTTGATTCATTAGGCAACCATATATATCTATGGATGAAAAGAAGATAATATGACAATTTTACCTCCAAAATTGATATTCATCTATATCTAAGACCACTTTAGAAGAAAAAGGAAAACAATAACCATTTCTAACTGTTGAATATATAGATGATGAGAAGAAGAAGTAGTTTCAAAAGTAGAAAGAGAGAGAGAGCTGCCATATATTCCTTGATTCAAAAACATAGGGTTTCCCCCTTACACAACTATTTATACTAATAAGAATAATACATAAAGACCAAACTACCCCTAACACTTAACACTCTCCCTCAAGTTAGTGCAAAGATGTCTCTCATGCCCAACTTGCAACAAATAGGGTGAACGACTTTACTACTAAGACCCTTGGTAAAAACATCCGCCAGTTGATCTTCAGATGTAAGAAAAGACATACATATCACAACCTTATTCAACTTCTCCTTAATAAAATGTCTATCAATCTCAATATACTTAGTCCAGTCATGTTGAACAGGACTGTGTGCAATACTAATAGCAGCCTTGTTGTCGCAATACAAAGTCATGAGATCACTCCAATCAAGCCCTATATCACTCAACAAAGATTGAAGCCACATATTCCATGTGCCATAGCCTCAGATTCACTTTTCAAAGACTAAACTGAAACTACCGCTTGCTTCTTACTACAGCATGTGACTAGAGTTCCACCTACAAAAGCACAGTAACCGGAGGTAGACCGTCTGTCATCTATAAAGCCTACCCAATCTGCATCTGTGAACGTTTCCAACCTCAAGTGACCATGATTAGAAAACAAAATTCATTTTTCAAGGGCAGATTTAATGTACCTCAAAATGTGATAGACTGCATCCAAATGAATTGCACGAGGATCATGCATAAACTGACTCACTATCCCAACTACATAGTCAATATCTTGACAAGTATGCGAGAGATATATCAGTCTTTCCACAAGTCTTTAGTATTTTTCCTTCTCCACAAGCTCACCAACTCCACTACAAAGACGATGATTATTCTCAATCGATGAAACAGCTGGTTTGCAGCCCAGCATGCCCGTTTCCTCCAGAAGATCTAGAATGTACTTCCTTTGAGAAATGAAGATGCCTTTATCAGATCTGGCAACTTCAATCCCAAAAAAATATCTCAATGGACCAAGATCTTTTATCTCAAACTCCTTGGCTAACTGCATCTTAAGATGGGTTACCTCCTCATCATCATTACCTGTCACAACTATGTCATCCATATATACAATAAGCACTGTTACCTTATGTACATTGCGTTTGACAAACAATGTGTGATCTGCATTGTTTTGCTGATACCAAAATCCAAGCATTGCCTTTAAGAATCTACCAAACCGAGCTCTAGGAGATTGTTTCAAACTGTACAAACCCTACTTCAATCTACAAATCTTACCAACTGTAGACTGAGATGAGAATCTTAAAGGTACATCCATATATACCTCCTCCTCCAAATCCCCATGAAAAAAAAAAGCATTCTTCACATCTAGTTGCTGTACAGGCCATCCCAAATTAACAGCACATGACAGAATAGCTCGAATGAAATTCATCTTTGCTATAGAGGCAAAAATTTCTTGATAATCTATTCCATATGTCTAGGTAAATCCCTTGGCCACTAGTCTTTACTTTGTACCATTCAATCGTCCCATCTACATTCTGCTTAATGCTGAACACCTACTTACATCCGACTGGTTTTTTCCCATTAGGAAGAGACACTAACTCCCATGATTTTTACTCAAAGTTTGCATCTCTTCTACCATAGCTACCTTCTACTTAGAATGATTGCTGGCTTCTTTCCAACCCTGCAGAATACACACAGAAGAAAGAGACGAAACAAAAACACAATATGGAGAAAACAACGAATCATATAATACGAATTTAGAAATGGGGTGTTGAGTACAAGCTCTAACCCCCTTTCCGAGAGCAATAAAAAGACTCAAATCATCAGTAATAGGACTATCAACAACAGGTGAAGAAATAGGATGAGGATCGTTACCTGTAGAGTCAGTGGAAATTGGGTATGGAACTAGCATAGGAGATGATGATTGACTTGGTGGCACAAGAGAAGCCTGCTCTTTCTGACGTCGTGAATAAGTCTTAAGATCAGTTCTATCCAAACGATCATCGATATTCGACTCCCCATCAATAGAACTGCTAAGCTCCCCCTCACCACAAATAACAGCCCACTGATTAGGAAGGAAAAAATACAACTCATGCTGATATGATGTTGGCTCATCCGCAATCTCATCAATACCACTACTCTCCCTCTGAGAAGATAGCGGAGGAACAGAAAAAAAAAGGACTCAAATTCACGGAAGGTGACATCCATACTAACATACAGCTTATGAGTGTGAAAGTCATAGCATTTGCATCCCTTCTGAGTAGCAGAATAACCAAGAAAGACACACCGAACAGCCTTAGGATCAAGCTTCCCATGAGTACGAAATTGAAGATGAACAAAACAGACACTACCAAGCACTCGAGGCGGAAAAGAAGAAATGGGATAAGTCACAGGAAGAAGCTCAAGAGGAATTTGGAAGTGGAGGACACTAGAGGGCATACGATTAATAAGGTAAGTCATGGTAAGAACAGCATTCCCCAAAAAGACTTAGGAACGTTCATGGCAAACAAGAGAGAGCGAGCAACCTCAAGGAGATGGCCATTCTTACGTTCAACAACTCCATTCTGTTCAGGAGTACCAACACAACTAGTCTAATAAAAAATGTCATGCTCCTCAAGGTATGCCCTGAAAGCTCCAACATTTTCAGTACCATTATTACTCCTAAGAATTTTGATAGTAGCATTGAAGAGATTGGATACCATTTTATGAAAACTTTTGAAGGACGAGAAAGCCTCATTTTTAGTACGAAGTAAATAAATCCAAGTCACACGGGATTAACAATCAATAAACGTGACAAACCATCGATAACCAAAGGTTGAAACCACAGAGGAAGGACCCCACACATCGGTATTAATAAGCATAAAAGGAAAAGTTCTTTTATTAATTGAAGAATAACAAGTACGTTTATGCTTAGCAAGCTCACAAGCATCACAAACAAAGTTATTCCTAGGACAATCTCAAACTAATGAAGGAAAAAGTTTCTCTAAAATACTAAAGGAAAGATACCCCAAACGGTGATGCCACTGATGAAGAAGACGAAGGGAGGAGCCAGAAATGCATTGAAGAACCTGAGAGGACAAAGTTGATGCAAGAATGGCATCCAGAAAGTACAATCCACTTTGTGCTCTACCACTGCCAATCATTTTCCCCATAGCCAATTCCTAAAAGACAATGAGTCAGAAAAAAAGTTACTGAGCAATTGGGAGCAATAGTAAGGCTATTAACAGAAAGTAAGTTAGTTGAAAAATTAAGAATATGAAGAACAAATGAAAGCGAAAGTAACGAGGTGCAATGAACAGAACCCTTGCTGGAGATGGAAGATAAAGTGCCATCAACCACTCTAATCTTATCTTGCCCAGAACTATGTGAATAAGAATGGAAAAAGCTAGAAGTACCCGTCATGTGATCGGTAGCACCGGAATCGATGATCCAAGGAGATGACGAAGAGGTACTAAGTGCACTAGTAAAAATACCTGTGTAGGCAAAGTTGGAAGAGGCAGAAGAGGAAAGAACTAAGACAGATGAAGAATCAAGTCGAGCCATCAAACGTCTAAGAGTGTGAAGCTCATCCTGGGAAATAGAACCAGCATCATCCGAGGCACTAGCAGTAGTCTCAGAAACATGTGCTTGAAGACGAACACCACCACCACCACCACCACCACCACCACGGCCTCGAGTAGGCCGGCCATGCAACTTCCACCAATGTTCTTTATCATGTCGATCTTTCCCACAATAATCACTTCAACCGATCTCGATCAACCAATGGACTCTTACCACCACCTTGAGGCTGACAAGGCGGAGTATCACGTGACTTGGGGCCGACAACCATCGCTGACCGATCCTAAACAAGGGCATGCACCATAGCACTACGACAACTCTCCTTCTGCTGAACTAGTGCATAAGCCTCGCACAATGTAGGAAACGAAGAGCGACCCAACACCTGAACCTGTATCTGATCATATTCTAAATTCAGGCCAGCAAGAAAGTCATATACCCGCTCCTTCTCCACAACCTGCTAAAACATAGTGGCATCCGATGAAGCAAACTGGCTAGGAACTGTGGTAGTAATCTAGCTCCTACCATAAACCACTTAACTCAGCATAGTAGACTGCCAGAGAGCGATCCTTCTGATCCAAGCCCCTAATCTTCTTTCACAATTCATAGACCTGTGCATCATTACCCTGTTGAGAATACATCTGAGATGCAGCTATCCAGATCTTGTGATCAGTATCCATCAAGAGAAAAGTCCAACTAATGGTAGGCTCCATAAAATTGATGAGCCAGGACATAACTCAAGCATTCTCAAAAATCCATTGAGCAGACAAAGCACTATCCTCATGAGGTTGCTGGGTACTACCAGTAATATAGCTAGTCAACCACCAAGCGACAATGGCAAGATTGCAGGAGCGGGACCAAATCAAGTAATTGGTACCATTAAGCTTGACCGGACTAATCTGGAGAGATGGACTATCACCAAGAGTCATACCACAACTCAATCCACTTTCCTCCTTACCCTTACCCTCGCTAGCAGCCATGAGATGAGAGAGAGGGTGCAAAAACACAAGCAGGATATCAAACAAATCCAAAAAACACTAAACTAGCATAGCAACTCACCTTCTAAGGCTAAAACAAGGCAAGATTATCCCATAACACAACAACCAGATCACCTACAAGCCCAAAAACTGAAGCAGACCATCCAAAACGCAAAAAAAAAAACAAGGTAGGACCAAAATACCTCAAACCAAGGACAGCAAACCCTTGAAGGGTTCCAATCGGCTCCCATAGAAATGAGGGGAAGGGACAAAACCAAGCAAAAGAGGTTCAAACAAGAACTTCAAAAAATCACCCAATTTTGACAAAAAATTAAAAAAAAATAGAAAAAGCAATCACTAATGACCAAAACATCAAAAGGAGATTACAAGGTGAATACCCATTAAATTTCGAGCATACGACTTTTTTTTTTTTTTTTTTTGCTGCCGTATGCGTACCTACCTACAAGAACAAGGAGAGAAGAATGAGAGAAACAATCTTCAAGGAGGAAGATAGTGATCTGATACCATGTTGAATATATAGATAATTAGAAGAAGAAGAAGAAGTTTCATAAGTAGAACGAGAGAGAGAGCTGCTGTATATTCCTTGATTAAAAAACATAGGGTTTTCCCCTTACACATAACTATTTATACTAATAAGAATAATACATAAAGACCAAACTACTCCTAACACTTAACACTAACCTTTATGATGGATATTTAAGGACTAATTCTTCAAGCTTCCACCAATAATCTTGTTCAAATCTATTCAAATCATGATATGGTTCACACAAATCAAGGAGTTAGCCTCTTAGTGTAGATCAAATTGACTAAAAAGCTATTAAAAACCACAAATTGAAATTAGATCATGGACAATTAGACCAAGTCCGATCGTGAACAATAAGAACAACTCCGATCCCTTATGGCCGCCAAACACTACCCCATCAAAATCAATTTTATAACAGGCTAAGAGCACACTCTACCGAGTTACTGAAGGCAACAAGTAAGCCCATCGTTCACCGATAACACAAGCACGCATGTGACTAAACTTCATCACCAAATCACTTACCATTCAAACAATTTTCCCTGCATTTCTGAAATTATTATTGAAAATGACTGGGTTATGGAACATCCACAACCCCGAACACAAAGCCACGAAAAACCCCACCCTTATGTCATCAAATAAGCTTTCAACCTCATAAAACCAATGGCAAAAATCAGAACAAGAACATAACTGAGAACACAATGGAAAAGGGCTCATCTGCCACACTTGTTGTACCAACAGGCAGGCTTATAACCATGCTTAAAACTCTTGTGGAGTTATTATAATCAAGATATATCCCTAATTTCAAAAATAAAAATAAAAGCAGTTGAAATAAATGAAAGAGAAGATTCAACGATAAAATTAGTAAAGAGGATTTAAAACTAACTTTGATTTACTTCTTTCACATACATCTTAACCTATTCCTCTTGATCGAAGCAAAAAGGTCATTTTCATATTATTGAACAAAGTTCTGAAATATTTTTATAAAAAAGCTTCTAAAGTAAAATTAAACGTATTACTGAACTAAAAACAAAATAATTTTCACCCATTAACGAACAAAAACAAACCTATGCATGGTGGAAATAAAGATTGTAATATCTAAATCTCTACTCAACTACTTGAATTTCACTTGCAACATCACATTTTTGCTTCTCGTCACCCACTGAAGTCTCCACCTCCACATTAGTATTCTCAATTCTATCACCCACAAAAATCTTTAACTACCTCCTCACATGTATCATGGTATTCAGTCAGAGGAGTTGGGATGGTGAAATTAGATATCCAACAGATCATTATCGGGAGAACCTTTATGCATCATTCCTTCTTCCAAGAACAATCCTACGATTAAAAGACTCAAACACCCAATATATGCATAACAAATAACTAGGAATGACGGTTTCCACGCCGTTAAAACTTTCGTAAATGTTTGATTAACCATCAAACTATACAATCCAAAATCGGTAGATGGCCTATAGATTTGAGTGTTTAAAAGAACTATGAAACATGAAG
Source organism: Camellia lanceoleosa (assembly GCA_025200525.1). Classification (NCBI taxonomy): domain Eukaryota; kingdom Viridiplantae; phylum Streptophyta; class Magnoliopsida; order Ericales; family Theaceae; genus Camellia; species Camellia lanceoleosa. The sequence continues at coordinate 199,803,396 of CM045761.1, read as the reverse complement.
AAATGAATAGACCCATTGTATAGATTGAATTCTCAGTCAAAAGACGAAACATGAATAGAAGTGATATGAGGCAAGTAATTCCAATCCATTTTCCAAATAACCCATATTTTTTAACAACTAATTGATGAATTTCCTTCATCAGAACATACCTAGCTTCCAAAACAGTTCTCAGTAAGAGATTACTAATAGTCAATGTACAATTCAATTTGACATGACTAAATTTAGAGAAGAAGTGGAGAAGATCCAAACATGCTACCCAAACAGCCAAACTAATCACACTGCAGAATAAACATGATGGACATAGCCCAGGAGGGCCTAACCCACGGTTACCCTAGGTTGCCCAGATAATTACTTGGCTAGTTATCACTATAAAGGCCGGCAAATAAGGCCCCACAAGGAGCCCAACAGAGAACAAAGAACCCACAGCGGTCCAAGCCAGTTACAGCTCGACACGTGTCAAGTAGGGAATTAGCCACCTAGCAAACAAATTTTGCAGAGTTACTGAGCCCATGCGCCAAGCATTAAATGAGATTGTCAAAGCATTAAATGCACAACAAAACCTTACTCTCGGACGTGGTGAAACTACCATGGCCGATGACGAATAGGTTGCAAGCTTTCGTCCAATGGGACAACATGAATAGACAAAGAAATTATTAGTAAGAGATATAAGGAAGCTCCTGAAGAACGTTTTGACAAGAAGTAATTCACACTCTCTCTACTTTGAACCTTCTTCTTAAACTGTGACTCCGACCATATCCTCATCTAACTTGATCGTCAAAGAGTCCACAAGAAAGAACCACCTCCATTTCAGAGTCTAACTACTGGACTTGTTGCAAGTGCGATTAAAAGGACGAAGGACCGTCAACCCGTGGAGGGCTTGGATCAATCCGACCCATACCCTGTCGTTTGAACTGCATTATCAAAACACATCCTAACATGTTTTGATCTTCTCCACTTCTTCTCTAAATTTAGTCATATCCAACTGAATGTTACGCTGACTATTAGCAATCTCTTACTAGAAACTATTTTGGGAGCCGAGTATGTTCTAAGGAAGGAAATTCATCAATCAATTGTTAAAAAAAATTGGCTATTCGAAAAACGGATGGGAAATACTTGCCTCATATCACTTCTATTCATCAGTCTATACAGTGGGTCTCTTAATTTCTTCATGTTTCATAGTTCTCTTAAACACTCAAATCTATAAGTCATCTACCGATTTTGGGTTGTATAGTTTGATGGTTAATCAAACATTCTAGAGAATTTTAATGGCATGGAAACCATCATTCCTAATTATTTATTACACATATATTGGGTGTTTTGAGTCTTTCAATCCTAAGATTTGTTCTTGGATTATTACACTTCATTGTATATCTTTCTTTTTTGGTCATAATGTCTTACTTATCGCAAAAAAATAATAAATAAATAAATAAATTGTTCTTGGAAGAATGAATGACGCATGAAAGTTATCCCGACAATAATCTTTTGGATATCCAAATTCACCCTCCAACTCCTCTAATTGAATACAATGATAAATGTGAGGAGATACCTAAAATTTATGTGGGTGATAGAACTGAGAATGCTAATGTGGAGGTAGAGACTTCAGTGGATGACAGGAAGCAAAGATGTGATGTTGCAAGTGAAATTTAAGTAGTCGAGTAGAGAATTAGAGATTACAATCTTTATTTCCACCATGCCCAAGTCTATTTTTGTTTGTTAATGGGTGAAAATTATTTTGTTTTTAGTTCAGTAATACGTCTAATTTTACTTTAGAAACTTTTTTATAAAAATATTTTAGAACTTTGTTTAGTAATATGAAAATGACCACCTTGCTTCTGATCAAGAGAATAGATTAAGAAGTATGTGAAAGAAATAAATCAATGTTAGTTTGTAAATCCTCTATTTACTAATTTTATCAGTTAAATCATCTCTCTCATTTATTTCAATTTTCTTTTTTTTAAATTAGAGATATATCTTGATTATAATAACTCCACAAGAGTTTTAAGCATGATTTTAAACCTGCCCGTTGGCACATCAAGTGTGGCAAATAAGCCTTTTCCCGTTGTGTTCACAATTGCGTTCTTGTTTTGATTTTCGTCATTGGTTTTGTGAGGTTGAAAGTTTATTTGATGACACATGGATGGGGCTTTCTGTGGCTTTGTGTTGGGGATTATGGCCGTCTCGTAATCAAGTCATTTTCAATAAGAACTAGAATGCAGGAAAAATTGTTTGAATGGTAAGTGATTTGGCAATGGAGTTTAGTCACGCGTGGTTGTGTTATCGGTGAAAGATGAGCTTCTTCGCCCTTAGTAACTTGGTAGAGTGTGCCCTTAGCAGGTTGTTATAAAATTGATTTTGATAAGGTAGTGTTTGGCCATAAGGCGATTGGAGTTGTTCTTATGGTTCACGATCGGAGTTAATCTTATTGTTCGTGATCTAATTTCAATTTGTGGTTTTTAATAGCTTTTGGAGTTGACTTTGAAACCTTATTGTGGCATAAATTTCTATGCCTATTTTGTTTTTAGTTGGTTATTTTAAATTGTTGATGATGTTGGTTGGACTTTTTCTAGAATGGTCTCAATTGCAAAATTGTCAATATGAATAATCTTCTTTGTCATATAAACAAACTTTGATTTTCAATTGAAAATTTGCTTTTGTTTTTGTTTTTGAAGTGTGCTTTAGTTGCATACATTTTGCTATAAGGGCACCACTTTTCTATGTGATTTTCTGATTTGTGTATACAACTAATAATTGCATTAAACACACTCGCTGTTTTTTGAAATCACTTCATCTTTCCATTTAATTAATTATGTATTTTTGTGTGCATAAGAAGAAAGAAACAGAAGGGCATGGAAAACAGAGTAGGGGAATTGAAAACCTTGATTCAAGGTGCTAATAAGACAGGAATTTATAGTGGCTGATTAAGGTTTCAGCTTTTAGATCATTCAACGAAACCAGAAGAGGTATGATTACTTGGATGGTTTCAAGGTTTTTCCCTTTCTATGCCATAGCCATCATCTTCAAAATTGATGGGTTTTTGTCATAAACTAAGCATGATTTTAAAGGGAAATATGCTAATTGAATCACAAATTATCACAATGTGGTATTAGTGCTTGGGCATTATCACAATGCATTTGTAAGCACATGTTATATGCAATTTTCAGAGAGGAAAAACTTTGGCAGACGTGAGCAATCATACTCGGAGTCTCAGACATGCACACTTATGAGCAAGTGAAACCTGCTTTTCGAGAAATCAATTAAACATAAGTATTGAAATTTCCAAATCAGATATTTGAATCAATCAATAGATTTTGTTGATGGTAATGGTATAAATTTCTCCACTTTGGGATGTTAGTTGCATGGGATGGACTCTTCTCAACAGTTGCTCATGGATGTTAGAGCTAAAGGAAGGAGAAGGAGAATGATTAAGATCAAAGAGATGAAGGCACTGCTGCAACCATCAAACCACCATGGTGATGATGTAATAAATCATTTTTTTGGTTTTTCATTCCTCATTAAAATAACTCTCTAAATTGATATTGAGGCCTGTTCGGAAACCTTCACTATTTTAGTCGATTTTTTTTTTCTTTTTGTGATTGATTTGATGATTGTGAGAGAAAAAGTAAAATAATTATAGTTTTGATGTGATATTTTATTTTATTAACTATTTTAATTTTTTTTTGTCTTTAATGACTATTTTAGCCAAACTTTGGATCCCAAACGGGGCATGATTTGATAACATTAGCATAGCTTTATTGTATTAGAGATTAGAAATGCTACGTACTAAACCAAATGTTTAGTAAAATATTCACAATATATAGTGTAGATCTGAATTTAGTAGATCATGGTTATAGTATTTTATGTATGTAATATTATTATTATTGTATCATTTAATTTTAATACCTAGAATGTAAATTACAGAAGCTTTATTGTCTGATTTTCCACCAACGTTATTTCAAGGGTAAATTGTACTGACCTCCTGTAAAAAGTATGGAGAAAATATAGTGAACTTCAAAATTTTAATATAATTAAATTAGGCTGCCTTACACTTAATTCTTTTTTATTAGTAATTTATTAATCAGATTGATAAAGAAAAAATGATATTTTCATTTTTTTTTTAAGCAAACAAGCTTAGACTAGTTTGCATAATACTTGGGTTGGGTATGGGCTTGAATTTTTTATCTTGGCCCACATGTTAGTCTGTGAGTGGTCACCTGAAAAGCTCGACCATTAAGCCTGCAATGTTAGCACTTGTTAGTATTAGCCCCCAAAAAACAATAAATACTACTAATTAACCTTGGCCCCAAAACAAAACAAAACAAAACACATATACATACCTTGGCAACCAAATGCCCTTTTCACTAAACCACACCACACACTGTTGTAATTGGAAACACCAACATATTAGTAAACAAATAATTCACCCATCACCATTTCTTTTTGCAAAAATAATGAAATTTACATAATTTTTGTATAGAAAATTCTTTTGCACAAAAATTTCAATGATTGTTCATATTTTTTTTTCGAGGTTGAATTCTTTTTTTGTTATTATCTCATAAAACACTTCTCCATCCATGGATTTGAATGAAAAAAAATTCCCAAATTAGAAAGTAAATGTGATATATACCAGGGGTGATTGTGGATCGGTTGCGGCTTCAGAACCCCCAATCCGTCATCCGTCCGAAACTTGGCGGGTTGAAAAAAATCAATCCGCAACCGTCCACCAGATTGGCGGATGCGGATTGAGCGGATTGGTGGATGGATGCAAATCGGTTTGGCGGTTTACTATAACAAATGTACTACAATAATCAACAGACATTGGGAAAAAACAGTCTCATCACATGCTTGGGAAGTTTATATATTATATATTTTTTCTGTTTATACTCTTTATGTGCTTGAAAATAGTTCATTCTCATTACAAATAATCATGGTGTAGTTCTCTTCTATAATTGTCAATAGAAGAAACTATATATTTTCAATAAACTTTCCAAGTATGTTTTTCATAATCATGATAAAAGCCAAAAACTACACAGAAATACAAATAAAGAATGATCTCTCCTCCAAAGCATCTCAAAACAGACAAAGAATGCAAGCACATTGCACATGAGATGTGTGAAAACAGACAAAGAAAGAATGATCTCTCTTTCAAAGCAACTCTCTTTCATTGACAATAACCACCAAACGAAAGAGACTAAACAAGAAATCAAATACAACCCAAATAGCAAGTCTCTCTTCATCAAATAAGTGTCAAAATCCCAAAAGATGCAAAATTATAACAAAATTCATATAAACAAGCAGGGGAGAGTAGTAATAAAATAATTTGACACTTCTTAAAGGCAAAGTTATTTGTAATAAAAAGATTATCAAGTAAACTATCAAACACCAATAATAAATCAATATCAGAAAATTTTAACACACCAACATGAACTGAAAATTGGGAAAAAAACATCAACAGACAGATATATATATATATATATTCACACCCAACATGAACTGAAAAAATATCAACTGATCAACACAGCAACATGGGCTGAAAAAATATGAAATAATGATTCTTCGTCAAAAATCAAACTCACAGACAAATATATACATTCACACCCATACATTTCTAGTAAGTTTGGTTGAAATAATGATTCTTTAAAATATTATCATATTAAAATGCTTAATCAATGAAGGTGAAGTGTTTTGAGTGGATGACAGTGAACTGAACAAATGGGGAAAAATCAACAATGCACAATCACTCACTGCAACCCCTTTTAATATATAACAACTAAAAATCATTTTGATAAACACACCAACATGAACTGGAAAATATCAAATAACGATTCTTGAGAAGGGAAGAGAAAAACAGAGCAGAGCAGAGAAGAGGAAAGAAGAGAACAATACCTTCGATCGCCACTGCCGCTGCTCGCTACCGATCAGAATCCCTAATTACTGGAATAAAAAATTTAAAAAATATATTAAAAAAATAACAAAACACACTCACAGAACAAAGGTTGAGAAGAGGAGATCCATCAAAGAGAAGAATACCTTCGAATCGATGCTTCGATCGCTGCGCGCCGCCACTGTCGCCGCTAGTCGATCGTCACTCGCCACCACTATTGCCGCTCGTCGCTCGCCTCCATTCAAGTGAGAGAGAGAGAGAGAGAGAAGTTGTCGAGGGCTACAAAACGTGAAATGGGAAAAGGGAGGGGCAAGACAGAGGAGGGGGGGAATAATATATACACTTCAAAAAATAAAAGAAGATTTCCCCGAATTAAAAAGGAAAAAGATTTCAAGGTATCTTGATGTACATCATCTATTAAAAAGTTATAATTGTAATATTTTTATTTTAACATATTTATTTTTAAAAAATGAACAAGTATATTTTTAAAAATAAATTATTTATTTTTTTAAAGACAAATATGAGATAAAATAAATTTATTATAATTATATAATCAATTTAATTTTTTTATAAATAATATACTCAAAGAATTCTATAAAATATCATACAACATCTCTCCAGTCGAGATGAGGACGGGAGAGAAGCATACCCCAAGTTTATATTACATTCAATTTAAAGGATTACTAGTGGTAAACCCGTGCTATGCACGGGATTGGTTTAATAATGTATAAAGTTTTTAATAACGTATTAATTTATAAATTTACTCATAAAATTATAATCATAATGTATAGAGATCATCTTTTCAAATTGCTTAAGTGAAGACAATATTTCAAAGCAAATATTCATAAAATATTTAAATCATCCAATTGAGTTATTTTTCTTAAAACAATAAACTTGATTTCTAACTAATGAAGTAATATATATTAACAATAAATAAGATGTTTCTCATAAACCTAATGTCTAAAACATATATATGCTAAAAAAACTAATAATAAACTAAATGTCATAAATCAAATCTATCTATATTTGATAAATTAAAACTCAATAGATGTCGCTCATCATGTCCAAATGTTCCAAAAAGTACCTGTAAAATAAAAAAGTGTTAACATTTTTTTGTTATCATTTTTTACATACAAACAAACTTTTAAAAAAAAAATAGATATATTACCTTATGAGGAGTGATGATTTAATTGTCCTCATTTTTGGGTTGTTGCTTCACTTCATTCTCTTCAACACTATTATTTTGTTGTTGTTGTTGCTGCTGCTGTTCTCCCACTTTAATATTTTCATTACCAATGCGTTGCTCCACTTCATCCAATGCTTGTACACAAATCAAATCATTTTCAATTTCCTCCAACATAACTATCAATGCTCTCATGTCTGGAAAGTCCTTTTTAATTTTTTTATGAATTTCTTGAATAGGCCATGAGGTTGGAAGTGTGTTAACTATAGCATGAACTAATATTGCAATGTGGGGCTGGAAACCTTTTTTCCTAAGCTTATAAAACACTTGCTCTTTATGTAACATATGCTCGCATCCGTTAAATTTGGAGTCATCCGCTTGCTCAAGTCCAATCCATAGAGGATGAACTTCACGCCCTTCCTCCATTAAAGCATCCATTAAGTCTGAGGCATCTTTGATTTCATGTTTTTGAAAAATTGTTTCCTTTACTTCATTCCAGCTCGATGGTAAAAGGTCTAATATTGTTTCCACCAATTTTTTTTCACTTATTTTTTTTCCTAATTTTGCATTGCTCGACATATTTTGATTTTCCAATCAACAAAATTTTCTCGTAAACCCTCTTTATGTGGTACAGGTTTCAAATTCATTTATGGCATTTTGCATCGCCAAACGATCACTACGGCGCAAATTTAGAGGAGGCCGCATATTTATCTGCACAATGAATTTAACACATTTAACAAACAATTACATAATGTTAGTCAAGTTGTTTTTAATAATAAACCACATGAATTATTATTTGAGTAAAATTTATAATGATTAAAAAAAGAAGGGTACTTAATTATAAAATAAAATAAAATAATTGTATGAATTAAACATAGTATATGTACAGACAATTAAATTAAATATGAACATGACGAAAACCCCAATGCAACATATGTTTTCATGTATGAAATTACTTATTTTAAACAATCAATATATGAAGAGAAATAATAAAACAATTGTTTCTAGTCATATTAAACCACATTTGAAACTCTTGAACAAAATTATTGATCAATGCCACTAAAAACTTCTATGTAAACTACATTTTTGGTGACATCATCCGGTATGCCTTGTTTATTAATAATCAACACCTTCAAGCCTGATGGAGAGGTGACACGTGATAGAGCCACATACAGCTGGCCATGAGAGAAGACTGGATTCGGAAGATAAAGGCCCACGTTCTTCAAAGTTTGCCCTTGACTCTTATTTATTGTCATAGCGAATGCCAACTTTATTGGAAACTGCCTTCTTTTCATTGTAAAAGGAGCATGATTTTTGGAAGGTGTTAAAACAATACGTGAAAGTAGTACTTTCTCACCAACTCTAGACCCTGTAATAACTCTAGCTTCAATTACTCGATTTCCCATCTTATCAACAATTAATCGAGTGCCATTGCATAATCCCAAAGATTGGTTGACATTTCTTAGAAGCATTATTGGTGTTCCAACTTTCAACTGCAAACAATGATTTGGAAGTCCTGGTAAATTCAAAGAATGCAAAAGTTCAGGAGGGTTCATGTCTTGAACATTGCTCTCACTTTCTGTTGGACACAATTTATCTAAGATTGTTAAAAGTTTTCATCTCTAGAAGCATCGAAAGCATAATAGAATTGATTTCATCAACATCACTATTTTTAGGAGCTAAAATGCCTCGTTCTTTTAAGTACGACATATCCTGATATTTATTTATGAAATCAGGATAGGTGGCATCGATTAACTGCTGCAAATCTCTTTCTCCATTTTTATAACAAATTTTTCGTATCTCAGATCCAATTAGGTTCATAGCCTTCACTAAATGAGTTTCCCATTATTTTCCTTCACCAACCAATTTAATCCACTCGCAAAGTCACGTAATTCATGACGCGTATGATTAGAAATATCTTGTCTTTGTGACACGATATATTTCGTAAGATGCAAAACTTGACAATGCTCCCAAATTGTTGACTTAGGTAATGAAGCTTCCACTGTTTGTTCACGCCCACCTCTAGGTACGACAGGCAATATTTGTCTAAAGTCACCACCAAGCACAAATAGTTTTCCACCAAAAACCCTATCCCCTGAACAATGTTCTGTATTTTTCAATATGTCCCTAAATGTACGATCAACAGCTTCAAAAGCATGACGACTAACCATTGGTGCTTCATCCCATATAATTAACGACGCCTCTTGAATTAACCTTGCCAAATCTGTCCCTTGATTTATTGAACAACATGATGAGTTATCAGGGTCAAGTGGAATCTTGAAACGGGAATGGGCAGTTCGTCCCCCGGGTAAGAGCAAAGCTGCAATACCTGATGATGCAACAGAAAGAATGATCTTCTTATCGGATCGAAATTTTGCAATTAAAGTGCTCCATAAATATGTCTTTCCAGTTCCTCCACTACCATACACAAAAAATAAGCCCCCATGATGAGTGGAATAAGCTTCCATTATGGTGTTAAACACTTTCAATTGGTCATCATTCAATCCCACATATAAAGATTCAAAAGATTGCATTTCTAAAATGCTATCGTAGTTCAATTCCTCCCTTATGAGCCTATTAGTAACCATTTGACTTGATCGATATGATGGTAGTGGCATCGGAGGAAACTCTTTAAGAGACCTTCCATTTCGATTTAGTATGTGCTCAATTTCAAGCAATCCTAAATTTTTCAATTCACATTCTTCGAGACTTATATTGCCATCCCCAATTTGCCTTTGTACCCTATTTTGTAAATCATCAGTAAGGTCAAACCAATGATTCTCCCACAATTCATATGCATTTGTAACCTCAGAAAACATTAGCATTGAGCAAAACATATTTCGTAGTTGAGCACCTGATGCCCATGTTGAGGCTTCATATACACGCCCCATTCATTATCATCATCAAGTAAGCCAAGTGCAAGGCATGCAGATTTAAATGTTGGGTGCACAATGCCATTAACGGTTCTAATATCTTCATAACATTTTGCACCTCGAACCTTGGTAAGCAAAGATACGAAATAATATCGTTCACCGAATTAGGATGTGCATAATACAATCTACCTATGCATATTTGTTGTTGCCTCATTTTCCACATCTTCTGTTTCTAGATCCAAACCCATGAGCTAGGAAACTCTTCATATGTTAATGTATTTGCCTCTACATGATCTCTATTTGCTTGAAACCACCTTGTAAACATTGTCTCGTGAACCCCTACCGATTAATAATTGACGGAATGTTATCTGTGTCTCTAAATAGAATAGATTGTTCCCCGTAGATGGTATCGCAACCGCTCAATCGAAGGGTATTGCTTTTGCAATTCAAACTCAAATATACGCCAAAGAACATTCAATTGCGGAGATATATCGACAATCTAAGTATTGTTTTACCTCATCGCCTCTATACCGACTTTGTCCATCAATGTTAAGTCCATTAACATTATCTTCAATTACAACCGCTAACGATCAGGACCTTTATGTATGTACTTATATAAGTACTTGATCAATTTGCTGTGTGCACAACGCTCAATATTGATATGGGCATCATACAGTACAATAAGATCACGGTTATATGGAATAACCCATCTGTTGTCAATTTCAAATCCATTAACCATGTATTTTTTCTTTGTATCCCTTCGCCGATAGATAGCAAATCCATTTTCATCAATACTTGTTTCACTGCAAAAATTCTTCGGATAATGTTTTGAACATTTTCCATTCACCATACACGGGGCATTAGGGTTAGCACTACCACAGGGACCATGTATCATGCACCTCATCACTGTTTGAAATGCTAATGGATCTTCATCCTTATCAGGAATTTCAGCACAAATTATATCATCAATTTCCTCTGGCGATTTTATCTTGTCATCTGCTGATAATGTCAAGATAATGTGCGAATGCGGTAATCCTCGCTTTTGAAATTCGATGACGTGAATATCTATTCAAGAAAAAATAATATTATTTGTTAACTTTAAACTAAATTTAGCAAATCTAATTGACCAGTTCAAATAAAAACAAACCTGCAATTATTTTGCCAAAGAATTTTCGGTTCTTGAAATATGCCATCAGTTGTTTCAATTTAATTCGAAAAACTCTCGCAAGTATATCTGGTATATCCTCTGTGCGTCGATTTGGAATACGCGTTACCTCCTGTTGAATTTCTGACCAATTTGGGTTACATGTGAATGTGACAAAAAGGTCAGGAAATCCCATCTTTCGACATATTGCGATCGCATCTTGGTAATGCTGAACCATATTTCGTGAGCCGCCTGTAAAAGATGATGGGAGTATAAATCTCCTACCAATGGTCGATGCATCATGTCACCCGCATGATACAAAGATCTTCTAAACCTCTCAGTACAAATCATCGCAACACATTCTGTTTATGCCTAATGAAGTTTAGTCTATCTTGCTCAATAGTCGCATAACAATCAACAACAAATTGTTGGAACAAACGCCCCCTTGAGTAGCGTTTCTCCAACTCGAAATTGAAGTCTAAATGCATAAAACTCTCTCATTGACACTCCTTCTCGCTTTGTTGTTTGTACCCAGAGTAAAACTTATAGACCTTCTCCATCCATCAGTTCCATAGGGAAAAAGTAATGGATATTGAAGTGGCATGTATGAAGGATGTGTTTCATTAATCCTTTGTAAATGTCCATCTAATTTTCTAACAATTATGTCACGATTTCTAGTGCTTTCAGACCCATCACCAACAATTAATGCAGCAATTTCAGTTGTAGTGGGTCTAGTGTACTGTCTTCCATCCCTCGAACTCAAAATGTGAATATGCAATTCTTGAGCACCATTCTCACGAATCATGTCTCCAGCAGTGCGAAAAATTGATACGTATGGATTGATGACATTCAACATTGACTGTAAACCTTCTAATGTGGACGTATCAATTCCCGATGTGCCACCACACCTATTCATAACGTCCATTCTATTGCGAATTTCATGCTCAGTGTCATAAATATAGAGTTGTGCAAATTTAGGCCTTGTTCCAGGTTCCGGTAGTAGAGAACCAATTTTATGAAAATTTGCTCCACTAATACGAAAAACATAAGGGCCCCTTCCATCTAACACTGACTGATCAATTTTCCCACCCATGGACGTGAAGGATAATAAGGAGTTATATGTCCTTATGTGTTCTCTGAATCTCACATGAGTAAACTGTTGTTGTAAAAATTCAGGAGCTTCTGGCAATAAAGGCAACATCACTTGTCCACTTTGACAACAGAGACTAAATTTTGGTCGACTCAATGGACTATCTCTTACTTTTTCCTCTATCCACATCATTGCTTGACATCTAGAGCATGTTCTCGTTTCTCCCACCAAAGTTTGAGCGGTCGAAATGTTTCTCCTTCTAGAACGTGGTAAATGTACAACCCGAAATTATTTAGATTTAAATTACAATTACAATTTCTATTGTCTCAGAAGAAATTTGTATAGAGTACATAGTTGGCTAAATGTTTATTACTGTGGATGTGCTCTACTTGAAGTTGGTGGTACAATATTAGGAGCTCGTGACTTCGATTCATTTGTATCTAATTCATTAGATATAGGAATCAATTCCAACGTGACTAACATCAGGAGCATTGTCATTATTGCGACTCCATGTTTGTCTGAAAGCACTACGTTGCATTCTTTTGAGTCTCAAGATTGTGATCCTCAAATGTCGATTCTCCTTTTCTATTTTTCGAAGGCGATCCTTTAATGTAGGATCATTACGATCATATCGTGTTAAAAGTAATCTTCTTCTTGCCACCAGTCGTGCCAACTTGGAGGAAAGATATTTTCGATATCGAATTTCATATTCTTTATCAACACCTAATATATAATATAAGATCATATCATTATTTTTGTGATTCTTAAAAGATTATTGAAAATGTGAAGGTCTCACTAATAAGATTGTAAGAAAATTTAAAATGTAACATTATTGTGTAGAAGTCAAAAGATTACCACTATGACGGGCAGTACTTCGTAATCTTTTTAAACGCAAAACGATGGTTCTCAAACGTCGAGCCTCCTTTTCTATATTGAGAAGACGAATCTTCAAGGTTGGATCATTACGATCAGAATGCCGTGTCAAAAGCAGTCTTCTTTTGGCTGCTAATCGAGCCATCTTGGACTTAAGTCGTGTTTGATTAATTTCTCGATTAAAAATCATATCCATCCTGAATAGAGTATTAAGTTGAAGCTTATATAACTCATGCTATTAGTTTATAGTATAGATAATGACTTAAGGATGTGTAACATATGACTTTCATATAAAAAACATGATAATCTACATATGTTTGTAGTTAATTTTGCACATTGAAATGATTAATTCCTACATGATAACATCTACTATAGAATCCATATAAATAGAATGTATCAAAGATCTAAAATCATGCAGGTTATATATTTATTATATATATAGATATGATAGGCAGTAATTGTTTCTAGTCATATTAAAATCTGCTAAAAAAACCCACAAACATGGTAGTCTATAATTGTTTGTAGTTAATTTTGCACATCAAAATCATCAACTTGTACATGATAACATTTGCCATAGAATTCATAAAAATGATATATAACCAAAGATCTAAAAATTTGTAATTCAACTTCAAACCTGGAAATATCAAATGGTTAACCAATTGTTGCTGATATATCTGGAATTTACCTTAAGTTTGCTTGCCTTATTCTTTAATAGAATTCAAACTGAAATACAAAAGATAAAAAATACAAAATCTAAGTAAGTACCGTTATTTGTTGTAAGTACATAAAAAAAAAAAATTAAAAATCTATTATACAACATGAATCTACTCAGGAGCTAATGTAGCTATTTGTAAAGAAATTATAACACAATAGTTTTGTAGTAAGCAAAGATAATGTAATCAAATTATTGTTATACATGGGGAAAAAAAAACACAAAGGAAAAAAGAGGATTTATTTTGATTTATTGTTAGACTTTTTTTTGAAGATTTTGAAAATTACAAAATAAACACAAAGCGGTGTGTTTTTGTGGATGTATATTTTTTTTATTAATTTATTTAATTGAGATTGGGATTTATTTAATTGATTTAAGTTATTCAATGAATTGTGGGTGTTGGATATGCATGAGTAAATTGTAGGAATAAAAATTGTGGGTTTCTTTTTTTCTTTTCTTTTTTAAATAACGTGATTGACATTGAATATTTTTAGTTTGTATATATGTTTTTAATTTATTTAAGTTACAGATATTTGAGCTCTTTTTTTAAATAACGTGATAAACATTGAAAAAAATAGTTCATAAAGACAAAATAGATTAAAATAATTAATAAAGATTTTTTTTTTACATCTAATTCATAATCTTTTTTTTTTCCTCTCATAACTCAAATAAACTATAAAAATAAAAAAAATAAAAAAATCAACTATCATTTCAAACATAAATTTTTTAATCAAATTAAAATAATTAAAAAATTAACTAAAATAATTTATTCCCAGATAGACGGTGTGTTTTTTGACTTCCAGTTTAAAATTAAAATGTGAACTTTTAGACCGAGAGCCCAAGTTTTTATGAATATATTGTGTGAAATTGGGCTCAACATTGAACAGACCCCTAATGGGCTTTAAGGGAAGACCCAAAAAAATGGGGCTTTAAATAGTGTGTAGATTCAGGTTAAGTTGAACTTGAAGTTGAACTATTGAAGTGATCTCTATTGGCCTGGCCTAAGATTAGGCCCAAAAAGCTTCAAAAGTTTTGTGTGGAATTGGGCTTGACATTAACAGACCTCCAATGGGGCTTAATGTCGACTTGATGGCGGGACTATTGTTCTGTCGTCATAATCTAGCTAACATCCTATTGTGTATAAAAAAAAATTTAAAAATTTAAAAATTTAAAAAAAAAGTAAAGAAAAATGAAGACACAAAAAAATGGGGGCTTTAATGCACATTGTTTTCATTAATGGGTCATGCTCTATTTTTAAGATAGAGATAAATATTAAACAGTGGCATAGATGTATAAACAACAGAAAATCAGTGGCTTAAAAAGGTGCATAAATAGTGGCTTAAAAGATGCAGAAGAACAGTGGCCTTAAAAAAAATTACGAAATAGAAAAACATAAATAATAATAATAATAATAATATTGATATATGAAACAAAAATAGTAACAAAGTATAGAGTATAGAAGCTTGCAATTCTGATATGTTACTATACTACACACACCCAGCACACACATGCACATGACACACACGGCACACAGACAACATCCACCCATTCATCTCTCTCGGCATGCGTCTCTCTCTCCAATAGTAACAGAGTATAAGGAAAACAATGAAGCTTGCAAGTTGCAGATTGGTGTGCTTGCCCAACAACAAAACAGAGCACAACAGCCCAAAGAATGAACTTGCAAAACAGAGTATAAAACATCACAAATTAATATATAACCCAAAACAGAGCATAAAAAATTTATATTAGCCACATGTCTAATTAATTTTGCTGAAAACATGAATATAAATTTTTTATGATCGTATAAATTTTTTATGATTGTAACTCAACATGAATATAAATTTTTTATGATTGTAACTCAACATGAATATAAACATCATAAATTTTTTATGCTCTGTTTTGCAAGTTCATTCTTTGGGTTATATTCATTTTGCTGAAGGTTCTCTGCTCTAATTTCAGCCGTACCAAATTCAGAGCATAACCCAATCTTATATATAACCCAATTTTCATAACAATAATTTTTTCAGAGCATAACCCAATCTTATATATAACCCAATTTTCATAATGTGCGGGGGTGATTTCCGCACTATGAAGAAGGGTTGAACTTCGTGGATGAACAGCTTGCTTTGGGAATTGAGGATCTACACAGAATAACAAACGGTGAGGCTGCCCGACCGGGGTTTGGTCGGAAACCCCTCCGATGGTAAAGTCAGCAACTCAGGGAGAGGAAGAAGAGAGAATGCAGAGAATGTATATGTATTAAGTGTCTGGATTTTCGGATCCCTTGAGAGTGAATAACGTTCACCTTTTATAGGAGAAGGTTGTTTGTCGTTCAAGTCCTTCTCTCTCCGCCATCTGTCCAATGTGTCTTATTCGTGGTCGTCTCCTATTGGAGGAGGACGACCACTCCGCACGACCACTCCGCCTGACAGTGCAGGTCTGTTTTGTTTGTCTCATTAGCGGGCGTCCCTCATTGGAGGAGGACAACCACTCCGCCTGCCATTCAGATGCAGGTCTGTCATATATGCACCTTGTCCCTCTGTACCTCCACGTCTCCACGTTCTGTTCATACAGAGGGAGAGGAGCAGAGTTGTTTGTCTTTTGTGAGCCCAAAAAAGATCTTCAGTGAATTGGCCTTCTCTAAGTTGGTCTGCTCTAGAACGGTTGTCCAACCAGGAGGTCCATGTTGCTCAACCCACTTCGGAGTGGTTCTGTCCATCCAGAAGGTCCACCATGTTGCTCGGCGACTTTGGAGTGATGCTTTCGTACATTGGGCCCGAACTCTTATGATTGTCTTGCTTCGGAGCAAGTGTTGGCCATAGGGCTGAGGTCCGACCTAGCTCCACCTTGGAGTGAGTATTGCATTGGGCCTAGCACCAAGACTTGATTAATGAGGTCCGACCTAGCTCCACGTTGGAGTGAGTATTGCATTGGGCCTAGCACCAAGACTTGATTAATTTTTACCCACTTCATTTGCCCCGGCTTGCGCCACGTTTGGCGGCGGAAGCCAATTCTGTCACAAACTTCGAAGTTTGGTTGATCACAACTTAATTTGAGCTCCATGAGTTGGATTAAAAATTATTGTTCGGTCCAACGTTTGCGTCTGCCCAATGTTTCGTAGCTCGGTTGTGCCCCCAAACTAAATGTGTCTTTACTAGCCTTGCTTGGTGCTCTTTCAGTCGGCTGAGTGTCATTGCTTAACTTGAAATATATATATATATCCAAAAAAAAAATTTATTTTTTATTTTTTAAAAATATGTATACAAATTTTTTTTTTTTAAATATATATATACACGAATTTTTTTTTTTTTTTTTTTTTAAAAAGTATATATATACACAAAAGTTTTTATATATTATTATTTTATATATATATATATATTTTAAAATATATATATACAAAATTTTATTTATTTTTATTATAGCACATGGCACATAATGTCCAACTTGTATAAACAATTGGCTTGATTGTTTGGTGGGCCCGCTTATTGACTTCTTGTTCATGATCATGCTTTATAAATGTTTGTAATCTGATAATAGACTTCAAATTGCATACAGGTTGAAGCCTAGTGGACGCTTGGTAGGCCCCGCCTAAGCTTTCTCTTGCACATAAACATCCAATAATTCCTCCAGCCTTGGTAGGACATCCATGTAGCTCTTTACTGTTATTACATGTAAACAACAACGGGTCTGTCCAACTGTGATTCTTTGCTCGCTTTTTCGTTCGGTCATGAGTCCGCTTATCGGTTTACTGCGACTTCTTTTTTATACTTATTTGTGCATCGCCTTTAGGTACTGCTCGGTCAAGCTTGTTTGGTTGATGTTGTTTCTCGGTCAGGGCCGAACAACTGATGGGACCGAGCAACTCCTATCTAGCTTACGTACACACTTGCCCAACTCAATCTTTTCAATTGTATGCCCACTGACAGGGCAGTTCTTCACATGTTCTTTTCCCTTGCACCACTCCTTCAGTTTTTGGAAACCCATGATCTCTGCCTTCGCAAACCCATGACCAGATCATGCTCATCATCACCCAATCGGACTTGGTATTCACCAAACTAATGGAAGTGGACCGAAAAGTAGTCCTTTCGAGCTTGCTCGCCATTTGTGAACTTCTTAATCCGTGACTTTCACCACCATTCTCATTTGTTCCATTTCCAAAAGAATGATGATGGGAAGATTGTCCTCGGGACGATGTGAACTAGTGAACTCAAAGGAGAACTATCCGTCGCCCATTGGATGATTCCCTTACATGCTTCGCTTTTTATGCAAGCCATCCTTTTGTTTATGCTGGCCAGACGCACCACTAGGTAAAGAAATTTTGCAAAGAAGGAAAATCCTCTCCTCAAAATCAGTTTTTGCGGTGATGGAGCCGATCTGTAAACCGAGTCCAACTTCACCAAGCCGAGCGAAGGTGGCATATAGGCAAGATCGCCTTTAGCCACGGCATCAACAGCATGAATGTTATGATCAATACCATCAACTACCAGGGCTTCACCACCTGACCTACCAAACCCAGTAACATTCGCATCTTTCTCTTGCAAAGCAACAGTCCCAGGCTTCGTCCAACCCAGGCCAGATGAAGATGTTGTCCATGATCTTGGCCTTGCCACCAGACCTCAAGCTCGGCCCTGACCAATGTCCTTCCTCCGACTGTCGAGCCATCACGTGTCCACATTTGACTAGTTCGGGGGCTGTCAACATGACGTAAAGGCAAGCCCATTTCAGAATTTGTTAATGTAAACAAGCAAACTCACCTTATTTAACACTTTCTCACTCTAGAAATTTAAATTTCCAAACCCATTTTTCCATTTCTCTGCTGCCTATCTTTTCAACTCCAGGAATGACAGAACCCATTTTCAGAAAAAGAGTCTGACTTTGGTTTTGCTCTTACATTTTCCTTCGGTGGAACTCTAAAACAACTTCAAAAATCTGATAACTTGACCTCCAAGGGCAGCAGTACCCATTTTTGAAACAAAGCTCTAACTTTGTTTCTATTCTCACGCTTTCCTTCGTTGGAATTTTAAAACAATTTAAAAATCTAGAACTTGACCATGGGACTTCTTATAAATTCTGAATTTCTGTCCACAAAGTTGATAGCTTCCTCCAATCGTTTTGGTCTTCTCATTTTCTCTCTCTAGAATTTGCATTCAGAGAGACCAACCTCTTTTCTATTTCACGTTGGTCCAGGCTTCTCCGATGTCTTGAGCAGTGTATTTTCGATGGAGTGAACCCATTGCTGCCTCGCCATCCATGGCTTGTAACAGTGTTTCTTGTGCCTTTATTCCAAAGCTGCTTTTTCACCAAAAATACCCCATCATTCGCAGTGGGGTTGCCACTATAATTTATGATTCAAGTTGTTGACACTACTTTGTAAGTCCTCCATTGTTATTTATTTATCATTTTTTTTTTTTTTTTTTTTTTTCGCAACTCACAATTTTTCCCTTGGTTGCCACAGTGGGATTGCTCCATCGGAGACGCTCGCCATTGAGTTCCTCTTGATTTTGACACCGTAAGTCCTAGAATCCATGTATTTATTTTCCACCTTCACCATTACTTTTTTGGCTAAGTGTAACATTAAGAGTTGTCTAGCATACGATTGCTCGGTCGGCCATTGTACCTCCAACCTTGCAAGTCATCCTTAGTGTGCTTTTTACCCACATCACCTAGTGTAGTTGTTTGGTGGAACGTCGCACCTCCCATGGGTAAGTTTCGGAACCTAGTAGACACCCCGGCGGGAATGGATGAGTTCCGCCGAAGATATAACATTCCCAATGATGTCACGTTGACATTGGCGGCGGTAGACGCGGATCGGTCGTGTACTAGCACCACAATGCCCTTCTCAATTGCCTCCATCAGAGGGGGTGTTAGGTTTCCGTTGAACCCTTTGTTGCGTCGATTCTTCTTTTATTTTGAACTTACACCAATGCAAATATCAATGAACACATTTAGAGTGGTAACGTGTCTGGTCTTGAACGACCTCTTAGACTTGGACTTGGGTATTTGGGATATCCTTCATTGCTACTCCTTGTGTCATAATAAAGGCGGTAAACCTATTATGTCAAAGTTCGTTTGGACCTCCAACTCACATCGAATTTTCCGATAATGACAAGCATTGCTCGATTTCCTTCAAGTCGGAGGTAATTGGGAGTTTGCGGCCGAGGTGGGCCGATCGAGCGGTTCCACGAGAGAACGGCCATCCGTCATTCCTCATTTTAGTTTCCTTTTATCCATTCGCTTATCGCCGTGATTTTTTTTAAGTGCTATTGTTCAGACTTTGCGGGTTCAAAGAAGTTAAAAAGGAGGCCAGAGAAAGAGCATCCGAGGGATATCAAAGTTGCACTAAGTTACGAAGATCGGTCGGCCTCGCATTTGCTTAACTATGTGCGAACTTACAGACATGTCATCCAACGGAAACCCAAAATAAACAACTTCTCCAGGACTCACTTGAGATTGAAACCGAAGAACAAGTTGGCCAAACCGGCCGGAGCTCTCTTCCGCTGTTGTTTGTTCATCAAGTGGATCACTTAGTAGAGGCTACTCTCCGTCGCCAGACTTAGCAAGCGAAATGGCTCGTCGGCAAAAGCTTAATCTTGATGCCTTAGTCTTTGGATCTGATGATGAGGACCTTCTAGCTGTTTCGACGGTCGACACACGAGTTTCTTCTCCACCGATTGAGAGGTCCAAGGGTGGAAAAAAGCATGTTGTTGTTCCTCCTCCTCCCGTTGCTACTCTTGCTCTTCCTGCTGATAGGGCCTCAAAAAGGAAGAGGTCCAAAGGTAAAGAAGTTGCTGGGGGTTCTAATGAGCAAGGCTCAGTTGAAGAATGGGCGCCTCCCTTAGAGCATAACGGCCGAGCAATCACTACATCGGACAGCACAATCTACTCAAGCGACTTGGCCTTTGACTTATCAAAGACGTTGCTATTACCTTTGGATATGGCGGAACAAAACATTTCAAGCGATGTATTGATCAAGGGTTCGGTGCAGATGCTAACCGCAGTAAGTCTTCTTTTATGTCTTTGTCATTTACTTAAATTTGGTTGTCGAGAGTATGACATTTTGGTTTGGTGCAGTGCATTCAGAGGATGCACATCATGGATGAAAGGCGGCATCGTGAGGAGCAAGAGAAGGTTAAGACAATCAACATGTTGGCTGATGCTGATATGTCCTTGAAGGCGGCCGGAGAGGATCTAAAGGGGATGGAAGATGCAAAGAAGAAGGCCGAAGCATTGATGTTTATGGCCGAGCGGAGGGCTGCAGATGCCGATGCTGCTCTGAAGTCTTTAAAGACTAATTATCAAGGGATGGACGAGGCGAACAGAGGGCTTATGACGAGGCCGAAAAGACTTATTCGGAGGAGATTTTGAAGCCGAGGACAAGATCTTTTCTAAGGATTGAATCGGGGCTCACATTGCTAAGGTGGAAGAGGCTTCTCCTCTTTATGATATTGACGATATCCCAGTCCCTTCGAAGACCGCTGCAAGGGTTAGGATGAGAAGGCCTCAGGGG
Organism: Camellia lanceoleosa; assembly: GCA_025200525.1. NCBI lineage: Eukaryota > Viridiplantae > Streptophyta > Magnoliopsida > Ericales > Theaceae > Camellia > Camellia lanceoleosa. Next base: position 199,782,133 of record CM045761.1, on the reverse strand, counting down.
GATGGAGCTACGGGTGTTGATCCTTCTGGCCTTTCTCCTTTCCTGCCGAGCTCTTCCTTAGTTAGGCAGACTGTCAATCCTACAGAGGAGGAGCACCGTGAGGATGGACACTTCGAGGAGGAGCAACACGAGGAGTAAGTTGTTAGGTTGCCTCGAGTTTTTGCTTTTACTTCTACTTTAGTAGTTCTTTTGTAATGGAACTTGGAAGTTAATGAAGTGTCTTCAACTTTTGCTTTAGTGCTTGGTTGGATAGGCTATGATACAAACCGAGCTCCCTTTTGTAATGAAGTACCTTCTAAATTTGCCAAGTGTTGAATTTGCAACTTGTACTTTTTTATTCGTCTTGGAGTTCGGTCGGCTAGACCTCTTCTTTTGTAAGGCCGAACTCTTTTTGTAACTGAAGTTTCACTTCAATGCACTCGTTCTTACATTTTCACAAGTGTTGAACTGCTTATCTTCAATTTTTGCTTATGTCATGTTTGCCCCCGGCCGAGCAGAGGCTCTGTGGCCTAGCAGGCCATCTGTTCGGTCTAATCAGGCTTCGTGCCTTAGAAAAAATTGAGTGAGTTTTTTGATGCCCCCAGCCGAGCATGAGCTCTGTGGCTCGAAAAGTTGTCTTCGCTCGGACCATGCTTCATGCTTCATGCCTTAGTAGAGAAAAAAATTGTGAAAGTTTTTTATCATGTTGTTCGCCGCCACCTAACTTGGTCAAGTTTTGGCGTGATTTAACCTTCAGAGTGTGTAATTCGCCTGCTCGAGCGCGAATTGTGAATATGGACCGTGCTTTAAGTAACGATACTTGGCACAAATTCCACCAAGTTATACCACTTGGCACCCGCCCAACCAAAGGGTCGAGCATCCAGATTGGCTTGAGTTAAGACCAGGCCAATTTGCTCCACCGAGCATAAATGTACAACGCAAGTAAATAAGGACAAATCAGAAAATAAATTTTCATTCATTGATACTTGTAACTTTTGATTACATCAAGGCATGTTCTGTGAAATACATTACTGTAAGTACTTCATCTTAAGAATCATATCACTGGAAGTACTTCTTTAGGTTGGCGACGTTCCATGGTCTAGGATCGCCTTTCCCGATAAGTCAACCGATGGTAGGCACCATTGCCAAGTCTCAAGTAACCTTGTAGGGCTCCTCCCAATTAGCACCGAGTTTCTTCTCCGTGAACTTTCTTGTGATCCATTACCTTCCCGAGTACCAAGTCACCGGTAGGAATTGCCTTGACGCACATTCTTGTTAAAGCTCTTAGTGAGTTCTCCGGTAAGCCGCCAATCGAATGAGGCGGCTTCCTCACGTTCTTCACCATGTCGAGCTTGGGCGATGGCTTCATCATTGTCTGGCTCAAAGATCTCGAACGGATGGTAGGAAGGCCAACCTCCAAAGGGATGATCGCTTCCATCCCGTAGGTAAGAGAGTAAGCGTCTCACCGTTGAAGCGGGGAGTAGTTCGGTAAGCCCAGAGGACATTTGGTATCACATCCACCCATGTGCCCTTGGCTTTTTCAAGACGCTTTTTGATCCCGTCAATGATCGCCTTATTGACGCTTGACTTGGCCATTGCCTGTGGGTAGGCCGGAGTGGAGTTTCGGAACTCTATCTTCAAGTCAGCGCAAAACCTTCTGAAGATCTTGCCATCAAATTGTGTACCGTTGTCAGAGAGAAGGACTCTGGGAATGCCAAATCGAGTCACAACATTGCGCCAAACAAACCTCTTAGTGTCCGCTTTTGATCTTGCATAAGGCCTCTACCTCTACCCACTTGGTGAAGTAGTCGATTGCAAATGATGAAACACCTTTTATTCCCAGTTCCCCTAGCTAATGGCCCAACAATGTCTAAGCCCCACTGAGCAAATGGCCAAGGACTGGTGAGGGGGGTTAGAGCTTTGGCTGGCTGGTGAATGAGAGGAGCAAACTTTTGGCACTTGTCGCACTTGCGGACATACTTGTTGGGCCTCCTTTGCATGTGGCCACCAATACCGTGCGTTAGGGCTCGGTGTGCCAGGACCGACCACCGGTGTGACTCCACAAATTCCATCATGGATCTCATAAAGCACATCTTCCACGGACTTGGATGAACACAGAGTAGGTAAGGACCCATGTAGGACTTCTTGTAAAGCTTACGGATGGGAGACCCAAAACCGAGCATTTCTATGCCTTGTCTTGTGCGCTTCTTTTTGTCCTCGGGAAGGGTGCCATTCTTCGAGAAGGCGAGTGGGTCCATCCAACTTGGGCCCAAATCAGGCGAAGGACCATTTCGACTAGTTGAATACTTGGTTGGGGTACATATTCCACCCATATTTTGCGGCCGTCTCTTGAGTCGATCGAGGAACCCGTGCAAGCTAAAGCGTCGGCATGACCATTTCCTCTCGGCCAATCTTCTCGACTCGATGGCTTGGAACTTTCGATCAAATTTTGGCCTGCGCATAAGTGGCCATCCGCTCATCGCGAGCCTCGTAAACTCGAGAGAGTTGGTTGACCACTAATTGAGAATCATCGAAGACGAGTAGCTCCTCTGCGTTGAAGTGTTCGCCATAAGCAACGGCTAGTAGAGCTTCATACTCGCTTCATTATTAGAAGCTTTCGGCCCAATCGAATGGCTTGCTCCCACATGAATCGCCAGAGAAATAAGGACAACTCTCCTGAGCCTTTTTGGTTAGAAGAACCGATCCTGGCGACTTCCATCGTCTCCAACAAAAAGTTTCCATGCTTGGTGGGGATTGCCCTTTATCTTTGGGCGATCATGGTGACCAAAGCCGAGCTCCTTCGGAGGAACAATTTGGTCGGGTGGTCTGCAACAAAGTGCTAGGACTTGAGCTTTGATTCTTTGAAATTTGGAACTTGATATCAAACTCTCAAGCTCCGCCACTTTCTTTGTTCTACTGAAAAATCTGCTCGATTGAACACTGACTTGAGGGGGAATTCAGTGAGGACGTTGATGGTATGTCCCTGAAAGTAATGAGCAAGCTTCCTAGAGGCAATTAATAGTGCTAATCCCAGTTTCTCCAAAGGTAAGTATCTAGTTTCAGCATCCAAGAGTGTCTTGCTAACATAATACACTGGTTTTTGCTCCTTTCCATCTTCTCTAACTAGCACGGCACTAACAGCATGATCTGAAACAGCCAAGTAAAGGAAAAGCTCTTCGTTGGCGACAGTGTAGATAGAAGGAGGAGAGGACAAGTACTTCTTGATTTTCTAGTGCTTGAACCTTGGCTTCCCCATTCAAAACGGTTTTCTTCCTTAGAAGTTGGAAGAAGGGCTTCATCCGTCGGAGGACCGACTAATGAAGCGGTTAAGTCTTTTGACCATACCGGCAAGTTTTGGAGTTCCTTAGCCTTTGTAGGCGCTTTGAGGTCTTTGAGGGCTTTGATTTGGTGGGGTTGGCCGATGCCCGCCTAGTCACCATATACCCCAAGAACTTCCTGATCCTACCGAATGCACATTTTGAGGCGTTGAGTCGAAGCTTGTGGGTTTTCAGAATTTCAAACACTTGCTCAAGGTCCCTTAGGTGGTGCTCGGCCAACTTACTCTTGGACCATGTCATCAATATATGCTTCCATGGTTTTACCGAAATTTGGTCCTTGAACATTTTGGTGACCATTATTTGGTAGGTCGCACCAGTTCTTCAAAGAAGGGCATCACTTTGTAGCGATAAGTGCCTCTAGAAATGATAAAAGCCGTTTTCTCTGGTCAAGACCGAACATGGGGATCTGGTGGTAACCCTTGAGGCGTCTAGAAAGCTCATGCGCTCATGTCCAAATTCGTCAACAAGTTGATCTATTCGTGGAAGAGGAAGCTATCCTTAGGGCAAGCTTTGTTAAGGCTAGTGAAGTCAACAGACTCTCCATTTGCCATTCTTCTTCTTCACCACGACGGTGTTGGATGACCACTTTGGGTCTTGCACTTCTCGAATGACTCCTGCGGCTAAAGTTTGTCCACCTTTTCGATCACTGCATCGGTATGTTGCGTGGATGACCGTCTACTCTTCTGGACAACCGGCCGCGCTCCTAACTGGACGTTGAGTCGATGACAAGCATAATTGGGGTCCAACCCAGGAGTGTCATAGGCCGACCAGGCGAACACTTCAATGTTTTTACGGAGTAGAGCCAATAATTGCTCTTTCTCTCCAACAGTGAGGGAAGTGCTGAGCAGAAAGAACTTGTCTGGGTTTCCCTCTTCTACCAAGACCATCTCTAGGTCTTCTACCATCTTCTCGGTTGGCACTCCGCCGACGTCTTCCAAAACCGGCCGGGTCGCACTTCCACCATTTGCACTTGGTCGCAGACTTGTTTGGTTTTCATGGCGGCGATGAAGCGTTGTTTGTTGCCACTTGGTCTCCGCGAATCTCCTCCACTCCATACTTGGTTGGAAAGCGAAACGAGTTGGTGATAGGTGGAGGGACCGCCTCCATCTGTGAATCCAAGGTCGGCCAAGGATGGCATTGTAGGAGATGGGGTGTTTACCACCAAGAAGTCAACAGAGACCACCTTGGACTTAGCTATAACAGTAGAGTTATTCGCCGAGCGCCATTCTGCTTATGAAGTTAAAGCCAACTAAAGGGAGGTGGCGGTGTCGTGTTGCTCATTGAGGCCAAGTTTCTTGAAAAGCTCATAATACATGATGTCTGCGCACTTCCTTGGTCAATCAAGACTCGCTTCACATCGAACTTGTTGGCCACACTAACCGTAACGATGAGGGCATCGGTGTGGGGTCTTTGGATTCTCTAGGTCCTTCTCGATGAACACGACGTTAAACCGAGAAGGTCTAGCTTCTTGGACTTTTTGGGAGGAGGTCCCACCGACATTACATTGAATGTGGGTGGCTCGTTGGATTTCTCCTCTAATGGTGTTTTTCTCTTTCGGTCACCATTCCATGGATAACGTTGATGACCAACCTCGGCATGGTTCTCTTCGGAGGGGCTTGGTCTAGTCCTTGCTTTTCCTCGCCTTATCAACGTCTATCCATTGTTGGAGGTGTCCCGCCAGAACTAAGTCTTCCAAGTGTTGTTTGAGAGCTCTGCAATTTTCGTCTTATGTCCTTTCTCTCGATGATAGGTGCAACGCAGTTGTTCCGATTGCGCCGAAAGCAGATCTCGAGTGCATCTTAGGCGCCGCACAAAGAAGGCTTCCCTTTAAGTTTCTCAACGAGCTCAGATATTGGCTCTTTGAAGACGGTGGTGATGCCTTCATAAGACTTGGCCCTTTCCTCCTCATTGTGGAGCGGTTCAGCTATTATAGTTCTTGCGCTGCTCATCTCTCCTTGGCTGCTCGGTCTTAGGCGGTCGAGGCGGTCTAACTTCTTCTTCAGCAACCACAACATGTATAGAAGCAGCGTCATCTTCCACACGAGCTTGTTGCTCTATTCTAGCCCTCAAATCCTTCATAGTGGAGGCAGGTCGTTTTGTCAATGACTGTCTTAGCTTGTGCGAAGGAGGTAGGCCTTGCTTGAAGTATAGCACGGCCAATTGTTCACTGCAAACATTTTCCTCCAAGTCACCATACTCTCCCAATACTGCAGCAGCATCGGCGAGGGTTTCTTTCTGTCCTTTCGGATATTGAACAAGGTATCTAAGCGCTTTGGGACTCTCTTGTTGGAGACAAATCGGCTAAGAACGCTTCGCAGAGTCAAGGCCCAAATCATAATCGAGCCATTGGGGAGTTTGTCAAACCATCGGAGGCCAAGTTTCCCAAGGCTAGAAGGAAGACTTTGCACATGAGTGCGTCGTTATGTTCCAGAGGGACATCATCTGGCGGTAATGGTCGATGTGGGTCGAGGGTCCGTCTTCCCATCATAGAGAATGAATTTCGGCTATACTTCCGCAGAGGTTTCTGACTTCTATCTCCGGGGAAAGGGGTGGACACTAATCGGTCTAGAGCACGACGCTCTTGTTGGTGTATGGACCGTCCAATGGTCCTTTCCCTATTGAGTCGGCGGTCCTCCTCCCTATCTCCTCGACGTTCTCTTTCCTCGCATAGCTGCGGCTCTTCTTTGTTATCGTTCAGCCAACTTCTCAAATCATGCGGCCGTTCGTCGCGGCGACAATGAAATGTTTCAGATAGGCGGCTGACAGTCCTCTACCTTTTATGAGAATTCCCTCGTGGGGTTTTTTTGGGGTTGTTCGCCCCATCACCGGCCCCCTTCACTATGTAATCAAATCGGCCACGCTCTCTCGAGTAGGGCCACTACCGAGTGCTCCATGTGAGGCGGCGGAGGAGTATGTCTCCTTTGCGATGGTCCACCAACGGATTTTCATGGGTCCGCTGGGGTCGCCATGAACTTCAACAATTGGGTACGAAGCTCGGTGATCTCCAATCCCATTGAGTCAATGATGCGATCACGGTGGTCTTTCTCAACAAAAGACGTTGAGACGACTAACCAATGACACACGGCGTCGCCCGCCGTTGGGTGTCCGATCGTCGTGGTCCATAAGGTCATCATACCGAGGGAATGCTGACTTTATCTTTGGTCCTCTCTGTCATCGGAGTCCTCTCTGCTAGTCCAGAACGTGGTGTATCTTCGATTCCCATCGCCGGAGTTCGTCACGAAGCAAGCAGTGGTTTTCCCACAGACGGCGCCAATTGTGCGGGGGTGATTTCCGCACTATGAAGAAGGGTTGAACTTCGTGGATGAACAGCTTGCTTTGGGAATTGAGGATCTACACAGAATAACAAACGGTGAGGCTGCCCGACCGGGGTTTGGTCGGAAACCCCTCCGATGGTAAAGTCAGCAACTCAGGGAGAGGAAGAAGAGAGAATGCAGAGAATGTATATGTATTAAGTGTCTGGATTTTCGGATCCCTTGAGAGTGAATAACGTTCACCTTTTATAGGAGAAGGTTGTTTGTCGTTCAAGTCCTTCTCTCTCCGCCATCTGTCCAATGTGTCTTATTCGTGGTCGTCTCCTATTGGAGGAGGACGACCACTCACTGACAAAGGTCTGCTTTTGTTTGTCTCATTAGCGGGCCCCTCATTGGAGAAGGACAACCACTCCGCCATTCAGATCAGTGTCTGCTATATATGCACCTTGTCCTCTCAGACCTCCACGCTCACGCTCTGCTCATACAGAGGAGAGGAGCAGAAGTTGTTTGTCTTTGTGAGCCCAAAAAGATCTTGATGAATTGGCCTTCTCTAAGTTGGTCTGCTCTAGAACGGTTGTCCAACCAGGAGGTCCATGTTGCTCAACCCACTTCGGAGTGGTTCTGTCCATCCAGAAGGTCCACCATGTTGCTCGGCGCACTTTGGAGTGATGCTCGTACATTGGGCCGAACTCTTATGATTGTCTTGCTTCGGAGCAAGTGTTGGCCATAGGGCTGAGGTCCGACCTAGCTCCACCTTGGAGTGAGTATTGCATTGGGCCTAGCACCAAGACTTGATTAATGAGGTCCGACCTAGCTCCACGTTGGAGTGAGTATTGCATTGGGCCTAGCACCAAGACTTGATTAATTTTTACCCACTTCACATAACAATAAATTTTTCAGAGCATATAACCATTTGTTGAGGGAGAGAAGATTGGGTTATATATTTATATATAAATTATTAGAGCAAAACAAAAAGAAAAACAGAAACAGAGACATGGAGATTACAATACCGAGACTTGTATTCGATGGCGGATTGCGGATTGCTGCCGTTCACTGCTGATCTGCTGATGAAGGAAGTTGATGCAGTGGATTGGTAGAAGTAATGGTTTGAGGGACTGAAAGTGTTTGAGGGTAGGAGAGATTTGTAATGGTTTGAGGGACTGAAAGTGTTTGAGGGTAGGAGAGATTTGATTGAGTTGGGAGAGTCACAGATTTGTTTGGATAGGTTTTGAATTGTTGATAGGTTAACAGATTTGTTTGGATAGGTTTTGTTTTTTTTTTGTAAACAAATTTGTTTGGATAGATTTTGTTGACAGATTTTTTTTAGAATTGTTTGGAAATTTGTTTGGATAGATTTTGTTTTTTTTTTGTTGACAGTTTCTTTTTGGATAGGAGTCGTGGATAGGAGTTGTGGATATGGTGGGAGAGTGGAAAAGTGGAAGAGTAGGAGTTGGTATGAAAGTATTTGAGAGGGAAGGAAAAGAGTTATAAACTCATAAAAGAGTGCCACGTATTTTTTGGATTTATGAGAATTTTTGAATGGCATTTTGAAGCCTTGTAAAGCAAAGCACTACATTCTATTATATATATAGTATAGATATACCAAAAAGACCCAACTCTTTCTGACTTCTAAAACAAAATGAGCATTCTTCAATTTCTTACAACTAGGAGTATAAACGGTTCAGTTTGGTCGGTGTTAAGAGTATATTTAGCACCTCACCGATCTTTTCGGTTTTATGATTAAGAAACTGATACAGACCATATGCTATTGTTCGATTTTATCAGTTTGATGTATAAGAGAAATTTATATGAAATTTTAAAAAAAAATTATAGTAGATTATGGAATTTTATCTTAAAAATAAATGAAGAAAATATATGAAAATTGCTTTACAAATGTTTTTCTCTCTAATTTTTATGGAAAAATTATTTATAAGTCCTATTAGGGAGACTTATGCTACATATGGTCCTACTAAAAAACTTATGTTCCCATAAGTCCTGTAGGAAGTTTGTTGACACATTTACCCTCAATATTAGTTGTTAATATCATAAATAATAATAAAACCATATATAGGAAATTGAATATTACCATAGATCATATCTATATAAACGTAACGTAACGTAGCACCTATACGTAACGTAGCACCTACATAAACGTAACGTGACACCTAAGAAATTGCATGTTACCACAGATCATATCTACATAAACGTAATGTAACGTGACACCTACATAAACGTAACGTGACACCTATGATTTATGACATAGATCATATCTACATAAACGTAACGTAACGTGACACTTACATAAATGTAACGTAACACCTATAATCTATGGCAACATTCAATTTCTTACATAAGAAATTGAATGTTGCCATAGATCATATTTATATGAAACGTAACGTGACACCAACATAAACAAGTAACATTTTCACATTCAATTTAAAAAAATAAAAACTCATTAAGTTTGCGAAACGTAACGTAACATGTTACATTACGTTTTTGTAGGTGTCACGTTACGTTTATATAGGTATCACGTTACGTTACATTTATATAAGTGTCACGTTACATTACGTTTATGTAGGTGTCACGTCACGTTACGTTTATGTAAGTGTCACGTCACGTTACGTTACGTTTATGTAGGATCTTGTTGAATACATTCCTATCTAAATAGGACTTGAAACTCTATAAGAAATTATACAGGACTTAATCTACCATAAGTGTTTGAAAAATGACTTATAAATAAGTTTTCCAATTTTTATCACAAAAGTGTATTATATTTGTTACTTCTCATATAATGTTCACGAAATAAAAGAAGATTTTTAGATCTCCTCATGTATATCATCTATATAAAAAATAATTAATTAATTAAGATGATTCCATAATCATAACATCTTCATTTTATCATATTTGTCCATAAAAAATGGACAAGCATATTTTTTTAAAATAAATCATTTAAAGGACAAATGCGAAACAAAATAAATATGTTATAATTATAGAATCAATTTAATTTTTTTATAAATAAGATACTCGAAGAATACTAAAAAATGATCAGACAACACCTCTCCAATCGAGATGAGGACAGGTGAGAAGCATACCCTAAGCTTATATTACATTCAATTTCAAGGGTTATATACTAGAAAGACCCAACTATTTCAGACTTTTAAAACAAAATGAGCATTCATCAATGTCTTACAACTAGGGGTATAAATGGTTCGGTTTGATCGGTGTTAAGAGTGTATTTAGCACCGCACCAATATTTTCAATTTTTATGATTAAGAAACCGATACAAACTGTATGCTACGATTCAATTTTGTTGGTTTGATGTAGAAGAGAAATTTATATGAAATTTTAGAAAATTTTATAATATTCAAAATAAATGAAGAAAATATATGAAAATTGCTCTATAAATGTTTTTCTCTAATTTTTATTACAAAAATATATTATATTAGTTACTTCTCATATAATTTTCAAGAAATTATAATATAAAAATATTTAGATATAATAAACAATCGGTTCAATTTACATTTGTATAAAAAATTTTAAAACCAAAACATACCATATGTTATGAAAAACGGACAAAAAACTAAAATTTCAGTCAGTTTCAATCTGTCAACTCGATTTTATTGATTTTTCTAACATTGCTACTTGCAACAACAGGCCACTGGCTATTTGACCGTGAGGATCTACTACAACATTTTTTTTTCTTTTTTCCTTTTCCTGGGTGCACAAATTATGAGACCACAAAATCTTAATTGTTATCTATATATCAATCTAAGACCATATGTCAAAGGCATATACAGCAATGAGAGAATAAACATATGTAAATATTTAATAAATAAATGAAGAAAAAATGCTTATAATGAAATTTAATGAATGCTCTCAAAATATTGTATCTAACCCATCCATTACATCCAAAACACAAGATTTTGGAACCTCCGATTGCCAGCTTGGCGAGTTCCCTGTACTCCTGCTCAGTGCCCAAACTTTGCTCCCTCTCTTCTTGGCCAAACCAAATTCCTGACTTTTACTTATTCCAGGACCCAACTTTTTCCTGTTCATCACTTTTTCCAATAAATTTCTATCTTCTAGTGACAATTGGGCACTGTGGGCCTTTGGAGAATCAATCAGGGATGGGAGTCGCTGCATCATCACTGGCTGCAGATTCAGTCCTTTGCGGGTTGGAGATCGAACTGGCAAAGCTCTGCAGATTCCATTATCTCTGTGTCTCACAACACTGATTAGACGGTGAAGCCATGCTGCCATTTCAAGGATGTAGTGGTCTGTCTTGTGCATATCTGCGTGATGAAGTGTCTGGAGGCGAATCACATTATTATGGGTGTCCCCCTTCTTGCCAAACTCATTACTGCAAGAAAAGAACACATGCGGCTAAATGTCAGTGTTGATGAAAATGAAAATATGAGGCACTAAGTAAGAGAGGCGAATAACTAACCAGGTGTTCGCCCACTCTCCAACCCACCCAAAACCTTGATGAGCCCTGTCGCCCAAATAAAAAGGAAAAAAGACGTAAATGCACGTATGACCATATTATGGCAGCTAAAAGCTTGAGCAGGAAAATATTAATGGATTTCAGATTCAAGCATAGGCAAAGCAGAAAGCTGACAGATTCATTAAACAATCCCATTCAACATACTTGGAAGTATTTGTAGCCACCGGAACAAGCCATTGGAGTGTCTTCTCCATTTCAGCTTTAATTTGAGGAATTGTAAGCTGCAAAAAGGCCAAAAGTTGAAGTGCCTAAGTTACTTACTTAAATACACACATTGCATTTGTACACTTCAAGAATACAAATTGAATCATTTAAAGAAGTCCATGGAAAGAAGCATGCAAAGCATTACAGGAACTACACTATTCTATTTAAGGCATACCTCCTCCTTGGTATCAATTGTCTGGCACCGAGAACGTAGAGCAATCTTGACACTGTTTGGCAACCCATGATATAGTTGGTCTCGCATGTTAGGAGGAAGGGAGGTAGGCCGAGATGCCTAAAAAAAAAGAATTTATATTTGAAAATCAACATAAATTTGGTTATGCAACACCATCTATATGGAAAAGGGGTAAATTATGGCCCTCTTCAGCAATGGTTTTTTTGGCTAAAACAGTCAATAATGACAAAATAGATTAAAATAGCCAATAAGACAAAATGTCATATCCAAACCATAATCATTTCACTTTTTCTCTCACAGCCATCAAATTAACTATAAAAAAAATAAAAAATAAAAAAATAACCAACCAACTTCCCAAATATAATTTTTTTAGCCAAGCAAAAATAAGTAAAAAGCCAAAAAGCCAACTAAGGGTTATTTGGGATGATCTGAATAAGTATACTTTTTGACTTTTTACGAAAAGATGTGCAGAAAAATAGAGAGGTGATGTGACCCAAATAAGTGCACTTATATCAATCATGCCAAGTAACCCCTAAAATGGTCAACTTTTCAAACGAGCTCTATGCCAACACCCATGAGGTTTATCAATAACAATTACTCTTTCATGCAAAAACTTCTGTAATAAATTATTTTTTTTTTTTTAAAAAAAGCCTTCAAATAATTTCCCGCCTACCGTTAGTGACATAAACATATTATGATGATGACATGTGATAAATTATTTAAATGCCTACTTTGCCCTTTGATAAACTTGGTCCAAGTCTTCATCAAACAAATAAATAAAAATATAGAATTTTTAATTAACTTTTGTGGGGTGGTGGAAGAAAGTGTATTTATTGACTTTGCCCAAAAATTATTATATTTAAATTAAATTATGTTGCAAAAAAACTAAGGGCAATGGCATGCATAACTGAACAAACTAAAATAACACTGTTACTTGCAAACAACCAGTAGTGTGGGAGAGGTCATTGTAATTTCCAAAACACAAGGGATAGTATGTGTAGTTTCACCAAAGATCAGGCTAGCCAGTGTAATTTACCCTATGAAAAGTATTACCAATAAAATACGAGGAGGAGTTAAACTTACAATGTTGTCTATCTGATTGATTAAGTTGGCATAGTGCAGTGCAAGACCGGCTACACCTAGTCTTTCAGGTTTGTTATCACACTCTGTGCCGACCAAAACCAAACCTGCCATGAAATGACCACACAATGAAAAGTGAATATAAATACCAAATACACTTTAGTGACCAACTAGAACACAAAGCCTGGGTGCTAAATGATAACAGTAAATGTCTTGTACAACCAATTAGAATTGGGAAACAGATAGCAGATTTGCTGGTGTGTTGCATTTGCTTAACGAAATTTCGCGGCTCAAGTGAAATATTCTTCTAGCATGCATGGGCATTCAATGAACCCATGTCATTGTTTAGGTGCATAAAATGAGTCTACATTTTCTTTTTAAATTATCATTTATTTGGCCATTACAAATTATGAGATACCAAATGAGGAAGCATGTGATGGAACAGGTGAAGGCAGGTGAAGGGGGCTTGTTTCAAGAAAAAAAACTGCAAAAAGCAAACTATGACAATGGCTGATATATATATATATATTTAAATATATCAATTCATGCAATTAATATTGATTATTTTGTATTTAGTACTGTGTTGTTCATACCATTATCTTCAAATGCTTCTGAGATCTCTTGATGTAAGAAAGTAACAATATCAACAAGCTTCTCCACGACCTACAAAAAATATATAGGTTAAAAGAAGTTTTGACTGTTAACATCAAAACAGCAGAAATGCATTCATTGCACCATATCCTGTGGAACAATTAACGAATAGAATCCAACATATTTACACACTGCCATCCGCATCAAGAAAGGCAGCAGAATGTCAGTTCCAGAGATGGAAAGAAGATTAAATCAACTATTGACAGAAAAGACCCTTGATTTATAGCAAAAATTGCTTCAAGATTAAATTATAGAAACAGATCAAGAAATCCAATCCAGCTTGAAGATCATCAATACTTTTGCATTTTCAGCCAATTGATAAATAAAAGTGATGCACAATCATGTACCTCCTCCAAACTCCTAGCCCAAAGAGATTTCTTTTTCAAGCTCCTCACAAGTTTTCTTTGGTTTTTTAGCTCACTTTGTAAAATCATGACACTCTCCTACAGTTACAAGAAATGCCAGTTAATTAAAAGAATCCAACTTACTGTACTGGATATCAGAAAACTAATGCCAACAATCAACATCAAAAATCTGCAAATATCCACAGAAAATTATCATACATGAATTGCATCACAGCCAGTTAATGAGAGAAGCAGATGGACATAATTGAAATGAACATGTATTGTTGTTAATATAAAAACAAAAAATCCCAAGTATGTCTACAAATAGAAGGTGTATGCTGAATGACAAACCCTTATCGCCCAACATAGCAAAAAAAGAATTAAAAAATTAAAAAACAAGTTTTTTCTATTAAACAATGTCGTTGAGCATTTACATCTTTGATATAAAAAAAACCTTTCACAAGATATCCAGAAGTTTCATCTAACTTATAATTTGCACATAGGTTACACTTATTCACAAATGCACCCTAATAATGCAAGCATGCACACCACATCAGTGCCACTAGAAATTGAATATCTCATTATATGCATTAGAACACTACCATAGAGTTCTGGGAGAGACAGTAAGATGGCCACTTGTTTGTGAAACAACAAAATCCTAATTTGCACCCTGAATATGCTCAAAAACTTTTAAGTGTGCTCCACTACGAATAGGGTATATTTATGGCACAAAATGCCACAACCAGTATTAAAAATAAAAAAAATGTGGACGACAATATCAACTATAGCATGAGAGAAATAGTCAGAGTCCATTAATCCCCTTTTATTTTATTTTATTTATTTTTGGTAATTATAAAGGAGTGACCATTGGTTCAATGGTAAAACCTTAGCTTAATAACCTTGAGGTTATGAGTTCAAGTCTCAGGGAAACCACTATATGTATTATGCCAAAAGTTAGTTGTGTATCCAATTTTTCCTCTCCCAAACACACATTAATGTGTACTAATTTGGTGTTGTTTTTATTTTTGGTAATTATAGCCCTATACCTTGATGAGATAACTAAAATCATGCCATGAAGTCTAAATGGTATATGTCCTCATATATCAAACTATTGATGAACTAACACCATAGGACAAGTTCTTGCAGTAAAACCAAACCATGAAACTACAATCAATTCCATCTAAAAGTATAAGCTCTGCACAAAATAACAGATCCAGACAAATGCCATTCAGCATTTCGAAATTGAAATGAGGCTTTGATCCTCAACCTCCAACCAAAAATAACACCATTTAACTTTTTGCATCCCATTGCTAGAATGGGCAAACAAAATATAGCCAAAAAATGAACACAATAACCATTTCTCATAAAAACAGGACCAAAGAACCACAGAAAAACCTGGCCTCGTTTCATGATAATGTTGAAAAGCAGAGAAACAATAAAGCCAGTGCGGAAAAAAAAAATCAATGGTATGAGAATTTAAAATTATATCATAGCATATCCACTTAAAGACAATTACAAACATGAACCAAATCAAAATGTTCATGAAAGCTGAACAAAAATGGAATAGTAGCTAGTAGGTTGCCTGGAAATATATATGCGTGTGTGTGTGTGAATGCTTTCCCCAGTTATTATCCAGTCTTTGATTCATTAGGCAACCATATATATCTATGGATGAAAAGAGAATAATATGACAATTTTACCTCTAGAATTGATATTCATTTATATCTAAGACCACTTTGGAAGAAAAACAATAACCATTTCTAACCTTTACGAGGGAGATTTAAGGACTGTAATTCTTCAAGCTTCCGCCGATAATCTTGTTCAAATCTATCCAAAGCATTCAATTCGTGATATAGTTCCTACAAATCAAGGAGTCAGCCTTTTAGTGTAGATCAAACTGACTAAAAAGCTATTAAAAACCGCAAATTGAAATTAGATCTTATTCTAGTATTGAAAAACATATCTTGAACTTTTAATTGTTCGCCCAAAATTTTATGAGTTTGTTTGCTTCAAAAACACTTTCAAAGGTTTCATGAATACTTCTGGAAACTAAAACAAATTCACATACAACAACATAGTGCATGGCAGTCTCGTAGTACAGCAATCTTTATTGGCTAATGAAAAACATTCAGCATAATTTTACTAAGAAAAATAAACCATGTCTACTGCTGCTGGCAAACTTTGGGAAATCATTGTTGAACCACCATATAATCTATGTATGTGTTTTTATCCAAGCACACACAGATGCACTCAAATGAGTCAACTGGGTGACGCTGACAACTACAAAATGACACAGAACTGGGATATGCAATCTAAGAAGACCACTAGTTCCAAAGTTATACGTACAGACTACAAGTCACAAATATTAAGTCCTACAGCAACCTAAACACTTAACTGCTGCACGTTGAAAATAAAATGGCAACATGGCAATTCATGACTGCAAAAAGCAAAACATTATAAAAGGAAAACAGATTAGAGCAGAAATCTACAACTATATTGTGCAGTATATTGCCCCCAAAAGCCAAAGATTTTAAGTGTGAGAGTAAAAACGAAACTGAAAATTGCAGCACCCTACTAGGCACTAATCAAAGAACCAAAGCACATCTGCATTAGTAAAGTATGACATCTCCAAAATACAACTGAACTTACAGAAGTATGCTGAGCCGTGTTAGTCAACTCTTGCATTGTCATTTCTGCCTCCTCTTAGTGTTTTATTGATTGCATGGTCCGAGCCCAATCTGATAAATTACAAATATTTCATTAATGCCTTTCCAACATTAGAAAATAACAGCAGTTTCACTAATATAAACTATAAAGCATCTTGCTTACTTTGAAAAAAATCGGCCCAAGTTGTGCCATTGTGGGTCTTTACATAGATCTCCAAACCTAACTACTTCACGGGAGAAAACATTAAATTCTTCCCTACAAAATGCAAACATATTACAATTTAGAAAGATGAAAATCCTGTGACAAACCCTAGTGCATGAAGCAGACAAGGCAGTCAAGCAAGGGTGAAGCTGTTCAAAAACAGGGGAAAAAAGAAAAAGAAAAAGAAAGCACATTTTATGTAATAACTGGGAAACCTTTTGTCAGCAGCAGCAATACTTAGCAACTCTTTCATGTCTTTAGAAACTAATTGCTGCACTCCTTCTGAATGTAAAACCTCCTCTTTTAGAAACTGGACATTTTCTTGAGAAAGATATTGCACCAAATTTGCACCTTTGGCAACTGTATTAGCAATTTCAAATGCCAAAATGGAGATTTTATTCCCTCTTGAAGCCATGCCAGAGATAAACCCACTGTTGGAATTCAAGTTCGACATGCCGCTTCCAAGTGTGTCTAGAACTTCCACTGCCCTCTCTAGGCCCACAATTCCAGCTCTTCCCAAAAATGAGCTCATCTGAGGCACCTACAAAAGAAGAGACACAATGTAAACCGCAATGCAAGAGTAAGTTTCACTTTAATATTATGTCCCATTGGCATATCTCCTCGGGGGGCGGGGGGAATCAAAAGATTATAACTGTTGGGTAACAGATACAGAAAACTAGTGAAGCTGAATATCAGGAAGAAAAAAAAAAAACAAGGTTCCTACAATAGTACCCAATTGAAATAGAGTAAAACAATAGAAAGAAGATGACTAGCATCAATGATGACAAATTTCTGCTCAAATTTATACATTCAAAGAATAGTCAAGGAAGGAAGTCCATCCCCTTGTCTAAGGTTGACGGAGCATGATAACATTCTACATATGGACTGGTCAATCATCGTAAGCTGATAGCAAGCTTGATTCATTATTGTTTAAGAAAATAGACCACATCTGCCTTTTGTCGTGGGTTATGATTAATTATTGCTTAAGCAATTAAAGATCTTAACAAACTGGTCAATCAGCGTATCTCACTTCTTTTGCATCTACATCGTAAAGTTTTCCTGCAGAAATTTCATATAAGGCATGATCAATGCAGATTTTTCTGTGCATTCTAACAACAAAGCCAAAGTTGAAGCAATGCAAACTATGTCAGGGAACCATTTTGCATTTTTGCCGCCTATATGGCTAGAAATATCATCTCAGATAGCACAGTTGCATTCTTCTGGGATCCCAATGCACAACAGTTCATAGTCCGAACGCATTAGATGGTTTTTCTCGCTTCTCTCCTTTATCCTCCCATCTTCCTCGTTTTGTTAATGCACCGTGGTTTCTTAGATATCAAACTCCATGAAAGTGGAGCCTCCTCCGTTTTCTCATACAATTCTGTTCCAGATCAACAGACAGTTTCACCTCCTCTTGTCCTCAAACTGCTTAATTGATTAATTATCTTCACTTTTCTTGTACCACTAACCCTACAAACAAGACTTAAAAAGGTTTATGCCACTAAAATCTTCGTTTTCATATTATCTCTTTCTTTTTCTTTTTTTCATCCCCCCTACCAAACTTGCTTTCCCATACAAACAAAAGAAACCACCATTCTGTTCTCACGATCTGCAAGGCCAGTAACAAAAATACACAACAAAGTTCATAGCCAACATGCGTTCTTTCCTCGTTCTTTTGTTTTGCTGCCAATCATGCTTAGAATTGCTTATGCATAATACCTATCAAAGTCAACAATTAAAACAATTGCTTCCAAGTAAGGCATAAAAAGGCCAGTTTGATTAGCAGGATTAATTGTGAGGAGATTAACAATCCGTGAGATTAGTATAGGATTGGTTATCCAGTTCAATTAGTGAGACACATAATTTCCTCTTGTCTACGTTTGTTTTGCAATAGATACGGAAACATATAATCTCAATTATATATGTATCTTCTGCGTTATTAGTTGTTAGGATTAAAAAATGGATCAATTTTGTTGAATAGAATGGTTATTGAAATCTAATACGATTAATAAAACTCCCAACAAAATAATGGAATGTGAGTCTCATTATGCTATAGCCCGCCCAATTAAACAAGTCCAAAGCGCGGAATGAAAAGTACCTTGTTTTGCCCTGTCCTAGTAGGCGTTGACTGCTTGAGTTCGCCGGAAATGGACAACCCAAGTTCGCCGGAATCATAACTCTGTGAATTCTTCTCGAAAACGTCCACGTCGGAATAGGAATAACGATCCTCCTTTTTCTTAGTGAAACTCCTTATCGATTTGAGCTTCCCCGAAAACCCCGACCTTTGCTCTCGGACTTCTGACTTCGGCTTCATCGTCCCACCTGCACACACCCCTCCCATTCTGCTTCCAACAATTCTAATTCAAGCACACTCCCAATTTAAACCTAACAAACAATTTTACAACAACAATTCATTTAGTCGCGCAATATATATATAAATCACTACATTTCTTTCTCAGTAACCAAACAGGGTTTAGAAAATCTAGCTACCTCTCTGATCACAGAAAGTAATGTAGAAAATCGAATTCAGAGCACGAGAACGATGAGATTATGAAAAGATTAAAACTAGAGAACGATTGTAAGCGTGAGTTTGACAGAAAAAAAATGAGATTTAAAACCAAACAAAAAAATCAACAGATTCAATGAACCGGATCGGATTGATTTAATTGAATAGTACTAATACCGCGTTATGTGAGCAAATCAAATCTGGTACGCATCGGATTGACTGATGAATTGAATTTTATCTTGTTGAAAGAGGCTCAATTCGATGGCCACTATTGCTAACCACACGACACGGGCTTATAATTAAAGTTCTCTGCAGAAATGCTTGACTAGTACTGTTTTCTGTCTCTATAGTTTTGTTTTTCGTTCGCATAAAAGTCTCGTCTGAACGTGGAAAAGGTTTGGTATATAAATAAAATATCGCGTGAGATTATTTTTTAGGGAAATTGACTGGTAAATCCCCTTTTTTAAACTTATGATCTGAATAGTCCCAAATGTTTTCTTATGCACCACTAAGTCCTCATGTACATTGAATGACAATAATGCCATTGAGTGTAAACTGTGTGAGGGTTTGAGTAATGTGATGGATGGATCTGATTGGGTGTTACATTGTTAGACTTTGCAGTGTGGGTTCGAAACCCACAGCGCACCAACGTGAACATTTTTGGGTGAATACTCGACGTGAACCTTACCAACAAATGAAGCTTGGATCATCACAAATGTGGATGACCACGGTGCACCACCAACCTCCAGAAACGTGGGTCGCCAAAAGCGAAACGCGTGGTCGAAACGTAAACGTGGATCACCAACCTCCAGAAACGTGGGTCAAGAAACGTAAACGCGTGGATCAAGAAAGCGTGTAAACGAAGCGTGGGTCGCCAGGATGTGGGTCAAGAAAGCGTGAATCACCACGGTGCACCACCAACCTCCATTTACATTGCGGCGGCGACATTGCGAACGAATCTGTATATCAAAGAGAGGCAAAATGTTGATCGACAAGCGTGGGGCATCAAGCGTGGGTCGAAAGCAGAGAAACGTATAACAAAAACATGAGAGAAAGCGTGGGTCAACAAAAACAAAACAAAAACATGAGAGAGAGAGAGAGAGAGACACCCTAGAACATAGGATCTAACTTGCCAACTGGCGGAAACATATCCCACAAAATATTGAATGAATCCCATAATACAAGCACATGCCATAACAAAAAAGGGCAAATCAGTCTCCCCACATCTCACAAAATTTGAAATGGGACTTTGTTGTCTACTAAACGTGTAAAATAGGACTTTCCAATCCAAAAGATTCAATTTAGGACCATAAAGAGTAACAGTTTGGTACATAGGACTTTCTGATAATTTCCCCTATTTTTTATTAATTATAAATATATATGTCACTCAATATAAATATAATAAATTTTATTATAAATTCAGTCACAGGTATCGCACCACTCATATTGTATGGATAATATTAATTAATATATTATAAGATATTTATAAGGGAAAATTATTTAGAAGTTCTATTAGGGAGACTTGTGCTACATTTGGTCTCACAAAAAAACTTATGTTCCCATAAGTCCTATGGGAAGTTTCTTGACATATTTACCCTCAATATTAATTGTTAATATCATAATTAATAATAAAACCATATATAGAGAAATTGATATAAACGTAACGTAACGTGACACCTACATAAACGTAACGTGACATATATACATAAACGTAATGTAACGTGACACCTACATAAACGTAACGTGACACCTATATAAACGTAACGTGACATATCTACATAAACGTAACATAACGTGACATATCTACATAAACGTAACGTAACGTGACACCAATATTAACGTAACGTGACACCTACATAAATGTAACGTAACGTGACACATAAACGTAACGTAATGTGACATTTACACAAACGTAACGTAATGTGTCACGTTACGTTTCGCAAACTTAATAAGTTTTTATTTTTTTAATCCGTTTAACTCACGACTCCTCTGCAAAAAAACATACAATTAACAAACTATATATATATATTATATGAATCTATGCATATACGAAAGATTGAAGAAGAAGAGGAAGATGATGAGGATGATAGATTTACCTACCTTGAATGCGAAAATGGAGAGAGAAACAGTACCAAATGGGACTAATGGTGTTGTTTTGCGAGTGTGAAGAGAAGAGATGGATGAGAGGGGTTTTATAGTGGGGGCAATGAATCGAGGACAACTGTAATAATTTGATAGACGCACCACCATAGCAGCTACACACAGGTTTCTTCTGGCGTTATTTGTTGTTGTGTTGCTAAGAAATAGAATATACAATTTACGCATATCTAACGGCCCACAAAAGGAAGCATTGATTTGGTCGTTAAAGTTAAAGGCTGATCAGATTGCTACGTTGGATACACGTAATTCAAAATTCATACGAAAACACCAAAGTCGAACCGGACAAGGTTCCTAGAGAGACGTTACGTTTGGCTTTTTGTTTTTGTTTCTGGGAAACTATTTTGAAGCTTGTGTTGGTTGAAAAAAATGGGGGTAAAAAGATTAGGATCTTGTGGAATACATTCTTATGAAAATAGGACTTGAGACTCTATAAGAAATTACACAGGACTTAGCCTAGTATAAAGTTCTGAAAAAGGACTTATAAATAAGTCTCCCAATTTATAAATTTTAAATATTTATAATTTATATAATAAAAAAATCAATAATAATAATATAATATTAATTACTATATTAATATATATATATATATATATTAATTACATATAAAAATTACTCCAGAATGTAAGAGCGGGGATATGAAGTCCCGCCCACAATTCTGAGTTGAGCCTTGGAATGACCACTTTACAATATTGTCCCTATGATTCTAATGTAATTACTTATAAAAATATCTTAGTAGATGTGGACCCGGAAAATGTCGTTTGCCTTACCTACCATATTGGTTTTTTTTTTAAAGGTCCTTAATAGATTTAATTTATCAAAATATTAAATTTTAATTTATTAAATATTTAATTATGTGAGATTTAACATTAATGTTACATCATTAGGGGTTATTTAGTGATCGTAAATTAGAGAATGTAGCATTCTTTTTTTTAGTGATACTACATCCCTTTAATTTTGCACCTTTAATTCCATCCCTAATAATGTAACTCACTCCTATGTGAAATGATCTTACATTTTGAAAATAATTGATTAGTT
Organism: Camellia lanceoleosa; assembly: GCA_025200525.1. Lineage (NCBI taxonomy): Eukaryota > Viridiplantae > Streptophyta > Magnoliopsida > Ericales > Theaceae > Camellia > Camellia lanceoleosa. The sequence continues at coordinate 199,759,999 of CM045761.1, read as the reverse complement.
ATCACCTCATTATAAGTACAATAAGAGATAATGAAATGGAAGAATGGAACATTTTTCATTTTTTTTAGATGGCGCTAATGCCACAAAAAACATATTGTTTCCACATTTAAGGTTAGTTTGGCATAAATTAAATAATACAAAAAGTTAAAAAGTCACTATCCTATTTAAGTCACATCATCTTATTTAAATCACGTCACCTCTCTAACACATCACATCAAACCCAACCCAAATTCAACCCATATAAGCCAATAAGTCAAAAAGTGTACTTTTTTAAAACATCCCAAACCAATCCTTATTTTCTTTTTGGCATTTCTACAATTGTTAAGTTAAAATCAATAAAAATTTAATTTCAATAAATTTTGTTTTATATATTTTTATATTTACCGGTGGTGCTACATGCACCTATTAATATACTAACTAGTGTTGACCCCACTCATTATACAAATTACAAATACTAAAAATCTCTTAAATTGTGTCATATCATCAATTAGTACACTAGTTAATATACTAATTAATACATATAGTATTATTCTATATTTACAAATATATTGAGTTAAAGATAATGTATTATACCATTATTAACATTTTTTTACTGTTTTATAACAATCACTTATTTTCTTAACTTTTTTGGTGTACTAGTAGCTTGGACATTTTTATTTTATTTTATTTGAGAGACTAATGTGTTACTCCATTTATATGCATCAATTGCACAAATGATAGGAAACATTCTTTATACCAGGTAACCTAGCCTTTTTTTTTACACCAACTTATAAGTTTTTTTTTTTTTAATTTTTAAAGTAACTTTGTCGAGTTTAAAGCAAAATAATATACATATATATAAAGACAAAAAAGTTTTTAAAAAAAAAAAACATATATTTTTATTGCAAAAAAAAGTCTCATGCTGACAATTTCATTAGTAAAATTTAACATTAAGGTTGTGTTTGGTTTGATGAGAAAATGAGAAATAATTGAGTGAATTCGAATTTAAAACTACATTTGATTGAGCTAGAAAATAGATAAATGAAAGAGTTTAAATTAATTCAAAAGACAAAAAGGGAGATTCCATTTCGCTCTCACATTTTTTTTCCCTTTTGCATTTTCTATTATAACCAAATAAAATTACATTTCATTTTTCTCATTAAATTCTCAAATCAAACATAAGAAAAATTCACATTATTAGTTGACCGAAATGTATTGAATTAACTATGACGATTAAAAGAATAAAATATCAAAATAAGATTTGAGATAAAGTGCTTAAACACACAATGCAATTTATAATATATTTTTAAAAATTTATTAACTTGAAATACAAGTTAAGAAAACTTACAAAGATGACAAACTTTTTAATTTATTATTTTTTGGGTAAATTACAAATACATCTATTGAGATTTGTTTAAAGCACAAATTGTTAAATCATATTTGTAACTGTTTTATTTCATAAAATCCAAACTATTTTTGAATATTCCATTAGGTCCATTAATTGTAAAAGGACGAAATAACCCTCCTCCGCCTCTCCTGTCACGACCCAAACCCGGCCCTATGGGTTTAGCAATGTAGGCGATAATTGAGATTATCAAGGCTCTTTGAAACGATGTCTGATTAAGCAGTCTGAGACTGGCGGAAGCCAATACAGTAAATAACTAGTGTCCATTGAGCTGTGAAAATCTGTATGCCAAAAATATTTTTCATGCATTCGTACAGTACAGTCTACATACAGTCTATACAATCATATACAAACATTCAGTACGGGGACCTAATCCCTTGATAACAAAGACAAGAAACAAAGAGATCCTATACAAGAATACAAAACAGTGAGGAGACAGATGGGGACAATAAAAACACCCCAAGCCATAGCATGGCAACTCGGAACCTCGCAGTGAGGCATATAGGCTGGCTTGACAAAACTGGGGACCAACCCACGCTCCTAGCTCCGGTCTGGCTGCTGAGAACCTACATATATATATAAACAGTAAGCTAAAGCCCAGTGAATAACATAATGCGTAAAGAGGTTATGAATGAATGTCCTACAATAATGAAACCAGTTCATTAAACAAGATATTTGGTCTTTCAAGATTTGATCAATCACCATATGTGGTACATCCATTAGCCTATAAACAATGAGGTCCAAAAGGACCGTCTTAACAGACTCCAACAAGAATGATGGCCATCAATCAAGAAACAAGATGGTCCCACAAGGAAACCGAGCTCAGAATAAAGAATAAAGAATTGCTAAGGATGCCACAATACAGAATATAGGACATACATTCATTCAGTTAACAATAACAGTTCAGTAAATCAGTTCAGTATTCAAAAGATAACCATTTTGAACATATCTTTACACAATTGTTACTCACGAGATTGGGCTAATAGCCTAGAGCGCGTCCCGAGAGCCAACCCTAAAGTTAACAAATAGAACACACACTAAGTTTCACGATGGAATGATGATAATTAAATCCCTAAATTTCCTCGATTGTGGTTCTATGTCTAAATCCTCATTAAGATGTCTAAAACTAGGCCTAAGAATGCATAGGATGGGATGAGGATGCAAAAATACGCTTGGAAGGCATTTTTAAAAGTTCTTGAAAGCAGGGTCTCGCTTCGGCGAGCCTTCCTTCGCCGGCGAGGTTACAAAATCAAAGGTTTCGCCCGAGCGAACAATCCTTCGCCGAGCGGTACGATGAAACAAAAAATCTTGGATGCTCGATTTTACGCTCGAGCCACCAATCCTTCGCCGGCGTGGCTCGAGAAAACGTTGGTCGCTCGGCGAGAATCTTCGCTCGGCGAAGAAGCCAAATCTGGAATTTCCAGATTTGCCTTCCAAGCTCAAACCAAGCATTCTCAACTCAATTCTCAACCTCTTGGGCCCAAATTCTGAAAAATACATCCCAAAACAATGTATAACAAGTTTCAAAAGCCAATTTATGAATTCAAGCCCCAAAGGTGAGTCAATTAAATCCAAAATTCAAACCCATTTTCAAGAACACTTTCAAAACATGCAATGCATGAACTTTAGTCCAAAATCAAGCTTTAACTCTTGCTCAATTGAGCTCAAAAGTTGGAAAACAAAATGAAAACATGGACCATAGCTTAAACATGGACATGCATGTACAATTTTAACATGAATTCAACTCAAAATGCACCAATTCAAGCATGCATGCAACAATTCAAGCATAATCCAACCTATTTGCACTAAATCATGGCCTAGCTCTCTAATTGGGCATGAATTATGCAAGATTAAGCTCAAACACTAAAATAAGAAGATGGAATGCTACCTTAGACCTTGAATTATAAGATGACAAGCTCAATTATACAATCTATGCCTCAAATCTTCAAGTTCTTCTAGCAATTTCAACAATTTGAGTCCAATTCTCTCTCTCTCTCTTCTCTCTCACTCTCTAGCCGGTTGTGAGGCAACAAAATGGGCTGATGAAAGCTTTATTTGAGTATATAAGAAAGGCTCAAGTATAATATAATAAAGGCCCACTACCAATGGCAAAATCGTAAATAGGTCTAAGTCTTCAATTAGCTCAATTTTTAGTCTAAGTTAATCAATTTAATCATACCTAATCACAATTCAGATAGTCATACCATTAAATCACAAATATTCTACTGATCCCAAAACACGAAACGATTCCTAATTCGGCCGCCGATAAGGCCTTCAATTAGCAGTTTAAACATACGAATTCAAACAGGCAGTCATTCAATCAAACAGATGCAATATGCAATTCAATAAATAAACTTATTCAATTTCAGTTTCGATTTCAATCAGTCCATTCAGTACTTCGGTTAATCCAATTATCACTCATTATCGATTACATTTAACGATAAAGAGCTAATTCAAGGTTTATCGATAATCAGTACGAGGGTTGTTACATTTCTCGCGTCTAATCGATTTCGATTCTGAAAACTTATTCCCATTCCAACTACTCAATCCACAAAATTTCCAAAACAAAAACTAATCGTCAACCCCAAATTCACATCGCCTCACCTCACTGTAACCCTAGATTCACATCGCCTCACCATTGTCGTCGTCCACCGTCGACCCCAGATTCCTCTTCATCTCACCGCTACGAAGGTTTAAATCGGAAGGAGGGTACTTCGTCATTCCAAAATTTCCGTCGGTGGACTGAATTTATTTCATTGACTGAGTGTGGTCCATACCCACCCACCATAAGGAACAAAAGTAAGCAATACCATTCCACCTTCTGCTTTTCAATCAGAATGTGATCATCGATGTATACATTTACATTGCCCTATAATTGTTGTTGTTTTTGGAATTGATTTTGTAAACATAGATGATATGAACATTCACATTACTGTTCATTACTGGATAAACTGACATTAGTAGGCACTGATGTGAATATTCACATCAGTGTATAATAATGTGAATGTCCACATTACTGTCATTGTTGATATTATTGATTGTTGATGTCCATAGAACCCCCAATTTTTACTCAATAATGTGATGAAATATGATGTAAATATTCACATTATGATATCAATGTTAGACTTGTTGGTGTTGTTTTGTGTTATTGGTTACACTCTCTGTTTTTCAGCCAATCTATACTATATATTAAGCAAAATGAGATTTTTAATCCCAAATCTTGTGGGAGCTCCAATCTCCCAATCTAAATTTCCTGATTTTTTTTATTTAAAAAAAAAATCTTAGCATTTATTAACATCTCCCAACTCCCAAGTCTTACTCTCATAATAACACTTTAATGCATTAAGAACAATCATAAAAAAAAATTCTTTGAAATCCAACACATATGAATTTCTTGAAAAGTTTTAACACATATGATTATTATCCCTCGTAATAATACTTTAATGCATTAAGAAAAAACATAAAAAAAAATTTATTGAAAAATCCAATACATATGATTATTATCAAAATATTAAACTTTAATATAATATAAAAAAAGAAATAAAGAAGACATTTAAAAAAAAAAATCACAATTCACATATATAGATAACTAGCCTATCACCCGTGCTATGCACGGGATAATTATAGATATTTATATTTGTTTTCATTTTTTTTAATATATAAATCTATATATTAAGGAAATTAAATATATAAATTAAATACATGGAATTTGACCGAGGAGTTTGAAAGAATTTGATAAGTGTTTATTTATTTATTTAAGAGGCATTTACACAATAATTACATAATATATAAATTAAATACATGGGGTTTGACCGAGGAGTTTGAAAGAATTTAATAAGTGTTTATTTATTTATTTAAGAGGTATTTACACAATAATTACATGGGTCTCTTAGGATGCAAAAAGTAAAAAAATTAGGATTTCATTTATTGCGTTATTCATTTAATAAGTATAATTATTATAAATTAAGTGTTTATTGTAATCAATAGTGTAATTATTACAATCTTTGAATTTATTGTAATCAATAGTGTAATTACTTTGAACCAATCACCAATCACCAAGTTAAATTTTTTTAAAAAAAATATTAAAAAATCAAGAAATCTCTTGGGGATGCAAAAAGTAAGAAAATTAGGATTTCATTTATTGCGTTATTCATTTAATAAGTGTAATTATTATAAATTAAGTATTTATTGTAATCAATAGTGTAATTATTACAATCTTTGAATTTATTGTAATCAATAGAGTTGAACCAATCACCAATCACCAAGTCAATTTTTAAAAATAAAAAAATAAAAAAATCAAGAAATTAGGATTGGCATGTTGCAGGTTCCACAAGCCTTGGGTTTTAAAAGACCCTAAAAATAAAAAAATAAAAAAATCAAGAAATTAGGATTGGCATGTTGCAGGTTCCACAAGCCTTGGGTTTTAAAAGACCATTTTCCTTAATATATAGATTGTAAACACAATAAAATAGGAGGACATTCATGTCTACATGTTTTTTTTATAAGATCTCCTCCATTATAATAAGATAGCACTTTACTTCTCTCATCTTATAATCTCTATATATATATATATTATATTATATATTATCTATCTATCTATACTATATATTAAGCAAAAGCGAGTTTTTAACCCCAAGCCTTGTGGGAACTCCAATCTCCTAATCTAAATTTCTTTATTTTTTGATTTTTAAAAAAAAAAACCTAGCATTTATTAACTTTTCCCAACCTCCAAGTCTTACACTCATAATAACACTTTAATGCATTAAAAATAAGCATAAAAAAAACTTCTTTGAATCTATCTATACTATATATTAAGTAAAAGGGGGTTTTTAACCCTCAAGTTTTGTAAGAGCTTCAATCTCTCAATCCTAATTTCTTAATTTTTTGATTTAAAAAAAAAAACTCAACATTTATTGATTTGGTCAAAATCTCCTGATCAGCATTTATTAAAATTTTTCAATTCACATGTCTTTTTACATGCCTGCATTTATTGATTTGGTTAAACTCCCTTAATCAGCATTTAAAATCCCTTCATACAGATAATTATAGATGCAATCCGTGTATAGTTACTGCAGTACCCTTTTCAATTTCTCTCATACACTATGGTTAGTAATAAGATTGTTAAATTATTTTTTATAAAAAATCTTAAAAAACATAATTTATATATTAAAAAAAATCTAAGACAAATATAAATATCTATCCCCCGATCAGCATTTATTAACTTTTTTCAATCCACATGTCTTCCCACATGCATGCATTTATTGATTTTGCCAAAATTCCCTCATCAGCATTTAAAATCCCCTCATACAAATAATTATAGATACAATCTGTGCATAGTTACTACAATACTTTTTTCAACTTTTCTCATACATTATGGTACATAGTAATAAAATTGTTAAATTATTTTTATAAAAAATCTTAAAAAACATAATTTATATATTAAAAAAAATCTAAAATAAATATAAATATTTATAATTATTCCGTGCATACCACGGGTGATAGGCTAGTATTATATAAGGAAAATGAGATTTCTAACTCACTAACCTTATGGGAGCTCCAATATCCCAATCTTAATTTTTTGATTTAAAAAAAATAAATCTCAGCATTTATTAACTTCTCCCAACCAACAAGTTTTTTGGGGGATTTGGTCAAAACATATTCATAATAAAACTTTAATACATTAAGGACAATCATAAAAAAAAATTCTTGAAAAGTTCAACACATGATTATTATCAAAATATTAAATTTTAATATAATATAACTTTTGATGTATATGTCAGTTTGTAATAAAATTAATATTTTTAAAATTCTCTCATCAAGATCTATTAAATAAGATCCATATTGACTATGAGATTTTTTTAAAAATATATATATATAAATAAATTATTACCTCTGACAGTAACATGTTACTCCGTCAATATTGTCCAAGAAAAAAAAAATTATTTTGCCCTTACTTAATTATGTATTTTCCCCTTAAGGGGTTTATGAAGTAAAATAAATTAGGTTGTCTTTTTCACTAAACAATGGTCCAATGGAGGGGTTTTGGCTAAACTTTTCAAGCTTTTTTGACTTCTCCCATATCTACTGCCACACCCTTTTCAATTTCTTTCATATACTATGGTTAATGATGAGATTGTTAAATTATTTTTATAAAAAAATCTAAAAAAATAATTTCTATATTAAAAAAATCTCTAAAACAAATATATTTTTTTATTAAAAAATAATAGGTTGCAATTATAGAAAAAAAAAAGCGAAAAAAAAATTACACTGTGCATTTCATTAATAATGCTAAAAAATGAGCTTGGTGTTGGTGTAAAAACTTAATACATGTCCACTCTCAAATTATCAAGTGAATATAGATGAAATCAAATAATTGAAGCCTAATAACTATTGATTAATAGAATTCAACAATTGAAATGTCTCAAACCACATCTCTTTATCTTCTTAAATGTTTCCTTTTTTTGGTTCATACATTTAGTTTAATATTGATAGAGAATTGGACGTGTGGAAAGTTGAGAGACATTAAAATTATATATAGAGTTACGTAATTGTTGTGATGAAAAATAAAGGTTGTCTTCCTATTCTATGGCGATTTATTTGGTTATACCTCCAATTAAAACGTTAGGTGTGTTTATATATTTTTAAATTTGAAATTAAAACTATAGTAAATTTATGTAAGAATAATTGCTAATCACATTTTTTTTACTTAATGTATAATATTATATTGACTACATTTTTCACATTTATTTTTTAAAGTGTTTATATAGAAGTAAAAAAATGTTGTTAGGTATAAATTTTTCTTTAATTTAGTTATAAATTTTGCCAATACATTATTTTTAAATTTTGAATAAAAGCAAACATAAAATAATTAATTGAAGATATGCTGCATTTGTTATATTTCTTTTTCTCTGTGCAAAAAAAAAAAAACACATTTAAAAATCACAATTCACATATATATAAATAATTATAAACAAAACTCATGCATAGTACGGGTGATACACTAGTACTATATATTAAGCAAAAGAGAGTTTTAACTCACAAGTTTTGTGGGAGCTCCAATATCTCAATCCTAATTTCTCAATTTTTTGATTAAAAAAAAAAAAATCTTAACACTTATTGATTTCTGCCAAATCTTTTTGATTTCTCATACACACCATTTTCAACTTCTCTCATACCTATTTAATTATTTTAGAAATAATAATTATTTCCTCTTTTCACTTTCTCTCATACCTATTTAATTATTTTGAAAATAATAATTATCCCTTAATTTATGGATTTCAAATAGAAAGATAACAAAAATATTTCATAATCTCTCAATTCTAATTTCTCTCATCGATTTCCAAAATAAAATATTAAAACTTGCTTTTCTTTTCTCTCTCTCAAAAAATCAAATAATATTTTTCATAAGAATTGTAGATATCTATCTATATTTTATATATTATATTATAACATAACAAAAAATCAAAAATCAAAAATCAAAAATCAAAAATCAAATATACAAACAGATAAAATTAATAAATATAATTTTTATTTATTCAGTTAAGATCTTTCTTTTGCCTCTCAATATCCAATTTAAAAAATCTTTAAAGTCTATCTAAACAAATTTAATAAATCAATAAAACTCACATGTCTATCACATATCTAGCTCACATCATAACTTACCTAAATAATAATAATTAAAAACAAATAGAAACCATAGATAAATTAAATTTTTAAAAAAATAGAAACCTACAACTCCATCTTAAATAAATTTAAAAAAAAAATAGAAACCACACAAAAATAAAAAAGATAACAATTTAGATATAGATCTCAAAAAGATATGATAATATCTAAATTTGAATTATGATTTAATAATATAATTATCTATTTTTTTATGTATATCTATCAAAATTTTAAATTACTTTTCAAGTCTTATTTAAACAATAATCCGATTAGTTATCCCAACTCCTAGACTTCACAGGCACTAGTAGAGGAGTTGACGGATTAGGTGAGGCAAGGTCTAAGTTGTTGGGAGGTAATATCCTACAACTCCATAAATTTCTTTGTTTTTTAATTTTACTTTTTTCCCTGTGTGATTCTCTTTCTCTATTGTTGGTTTGATTTTAGTTTCGATTTTAGTGAGATTTATGTGTTTGTTTAGAGGTTTACACAGTGGACAATAATTATTGGTGATGATGGTTGTAATCGAAGTATATATGCCCATTATATGTCAAGGATTTTGATTAAATTTTATTTTTTCAATGAAAATCGTAAAATTGAAGTTAAAAAATGGGTATAGAATTTTTTGTTTTTTATTATTATTTTATTTTATAGAAAATGTAAAAATTTATTGAGAATTTAAGATTATACTATAACATTACATTTTTGTATAACTAGGTAAATTTAAAACTTTATCATTGTGTTTTTTATTTTATCCTCTTTATATTCTATTATACCATTATTGCTATTTGTTAGTTTGTTAATCATAATTCAATTAATTGAAAATGAAAGTTTAGTATAACTTTTTCATATATATTAATTAATTTATTACCGCTATATTTGTATATTATAACATAATATATAGGGATAATTTTCAAATATAATTTCTATTTTTTATGTGATTAAAACAGTATATAGAGGAGTTAGATGATTTGTTTTATCCCCAAAAAATCCAATCTATTTTTTTTTTTTTTGTATGCTTTTTAATTTTTTAAATTGAAACATCAGTTGTTTATGTTTTCAAAACAAAATTGATAAACACATATCCAAAAGCTGTACATGTTTTTCCCTTTTATCTATATCTATATCTATCTATCTATCTATCTATCTATCTATCTATACTATACTATATATTAAGCAAAAAGGAGTTTTTAAACTCCAAACCCTGTGGGAGCTTCAATATCCCAATCTGAATTTTCTAAATTTTTTATTTTAAAACAAAAAACTCAGCATTTATTGATTTGGTTAAAATTCCCTAATCAGCATTTATTAACTTTTTTCAATCCACATGTCTTTCCATATGTCTGTATTTATTGATTTGGTCAAAATCTCTTAATCAGCATTTAAAATTCCCTCATACAAATAATTATAGATACAATCCGTATATAGTTATGACAGTACCCTTTTCAACTTTTCTTATACATTATGGTTAGCGATAAAATTGTTAAATTATTTTTATAAAAAATCTTAAAAAAACATAATTTATATATTAAAAAAAAATCTAAAACAAATATAAATATCTATAATTATTCTGTGCATAGCACGGGTGATAGGCTAGTACTATTTATTAAGCAAAAGGGAGTTTTTAACCCCAAGTCTTGTGGGAGCTCCAATCTCTCAATCTAAATTTCCTGATTTTTTGATTTTAAAAAAAAAATCTTAGCATTTATTAACATCTCCCAACTCCCAAGTCTTACCCTCATAATAACACTTTAATGCATTATGAACAATCATAAAAAAAAAATTCTTTGAAATCCAACACATATAAATTCCTTGAAAAGTCTCAACACATAATTATTATCCCTCATAATAACACTTTAATGCATTAAGAACAAACATAAAAAAAATTTCTTGAAAAGTCCAACACAAATGATTATTATCAAAATATTAAACTTTAATATAATATAAAAAAAGAAAAAAAAGAAGACATTTAAAAAAAAAATTAAAAATCACAATTCACATATATAGATAATTGTAAACACAATAAAATAGGAAGGCATTCATGTCTACATGTTTTTTTTTATAAAATCTCCTCAATTATAATAAGATAGCACTTTACTTCTCTCATCTTATAATCTATATATATATATATATATATTATATTATATTATATATTATCTATCTATCTATACTATATATTAAGCAAAAGGGAGTTTTTAACCCCAAGCCTTGTGGGAACTTCAATCTCCCAATCTAAATTTCTTTATTTTTTGATTTAAAAAAAAAAAAAACCTAGCATTTATTAATTTTTCCCAACCCCCAAGTCTTACCCTCATAATAACACTTTAATGCATTAAAAACAAGCATAAAAAAAACTTCTTTGAAATCCAACACATATGAATTCCTTGAAAAGTCCCAACACATATGATTATTATCAAAATATTAATGCATTAAGAACAAGCATAAAAAAAATTTCTTGAAAAGTCCAACACATATAATTATTATCAAAATATTAAATTTTAATATAATATAATAAAAAAACAAGACGTTTAATTTCTTGAAAAGTTCAACACATATAATTATTATCAAAATATTTAACTTTAATATAATATAAAAAAGGAAAAAAAAAAGACGTTTGAAAAAAAAATAATAATAATAATTTAAAAATCGCAATTCACATATAGTTAACCAACCCCCAAGTCTTACCCTCATAATAACACTTTAATTCATTAAAAACAAGCATAAAAAAAACTTCTTGGAAATCTAACACATATGAATTCCTTGAAAAGTCCCAACACATATGATTATTATCAAAATATTAATGCATTAAGAACAAACATAAAAAAAAATTCTTGAAAAGTCCAACACATATAATTATTATCAAAATATTAAATTTTAATATAATATAATAAAAAAACAAGATGTTTAATTCCTTAAAAGTTCAACATATGATTATTATCAAAATATTTAACTTTAATATAATATAAAAAAGGAAAAAAGAAGACGTTTGAAAAAAAAAAAAGACATTTAAAAATCGCAATTCACATATATAGTTAATTGTAAATATATTAAGGAAAATGGGGTTTCTAAACTCCAAACCTTGTGGGAGCTGCAATCTCCCAATCTTAATTTTCTAAATTTTTTATTTAAAAAAAAACCCTCAGCATTTATTGATCTGGTTAAAATCCCCTGATCATCATTTATTAACTTTTTCCAATTTACATGCCTACATTTAATGATTTGGTCAAAATCCTTGATTAGCATTTAAAATCCCCTCATACAAATAATTATAGATACAACCCGTGCATAGTTAATACAGTAGCCTTTTTAATTTCTCTTGTACACTATGGTTAGTGATAAGATTGTTAAATTATTTTTATAAAAAATCTTAAAAAACATAATTTATATATTAAAAAAAAAAAAAAAAAATAAATATCTATAATTATCCAGTGCATAGCACGGGTGATAGGCTATCTATCTATATTATATATTAAGCAAAAGGGGATTTTTAACCCCAAGGCCTGTGGGAGCTTCAATATCCCAATCTGAATTTTCTAAATTTTTTATTTTTTATTTAAAAAAAAAAACTCAGCATTTATTGATTTGGTCAAAATTTCCTGATCAGCATTTATTAACTTTTTTCAATCCATATGTCTTTCCACTTGCCTAAATTTATTGATTTTGTCAAAATTTCCTGATCAGCATTTAAACTCCATTTATACAAATAATTATAGATACAATCCGTGTATAATTACTGCAGTACCCTTTTCAATTTCTCTCATACACTATGGCTAGTGATAAGATTGTTAAATTATTTTTATAAAAAATCTTAAAAAACATAATTTATATATTAAAAAAATCTAAAATAAATATAAATATCTATAATTATCCCGTGCATCGCACGGGTGATAGGCTAGTTATAACATAATGTGATCACCGATGTATACATTTACATTGTTCTATAACTATTATTGTTTTCGGAATTGATTTTGTAAACATAAATGATGTGAACATTCACATTACTGTTTATTACTGGATAAACTGACATTAGTAGGCACTCATGTGAACATTCACATCAGTGTATAATAATGTGAATGTTCACATTATTGTCATTGTTGATATTGTTGATTATTGATGTCCATAGAACCCACAATCTTCACTCAACAATGTGATGGAATATGATATAAATATTCACATTGTGACATCAATGTCAGACTTGTTGGTGTTGTTTGGTGTTGTTGGTTCCACCATTTGTTTTTCAGCCAATTATAACATAATGTGATCACCCATGTATACATTTACATTGCCCTATAACTGTTGTTGTTTTTGAAATTGATTTTGTAAACATAGATGATGTGAACATTCACATTACTATTCATTATTGGATAAACTGACATTAGTAGACACTGATGTGAACATTCACATCAGTGTATAATAATGTGAATGTTCACATTACTGTCACTGTTGACATTGTTGATTGTTAATATCTATAGAACCCCCATTCTTCACACAACAATGTAATGGAATATGATGTAAATATTCACATTGTGACATCAATATCAGACTTGTTGGTGTTGTTGAGTGTTGTTTGGTGTTGTTGGTTCCACCCTCTGTTTTTCAGCTAATTATATGTTTTTATTTGAACAAACAGGTTTTCCCCGTAGATTTGATGGCAAACGAAAGAGAGGGGAATCGCGTGCCAAAGGCAAACCCGATCAAACAGCTGGTTCTGAACAAGTGAACATGAAAAAGGTTAACTACCGATCAAATATAATTGGATTGGGAAACTGTTGAAGGATACAAAATTTACAAGTGGTCAATTGAAGTGCCTTAGCAAAACACCGTTTTGGCCCTTATTTGATTGTTTGATCAGTAATGAAGTCGACTTCAACCGTTGCATGAAATACGATGATGTCATTGTACATATAGTGCAGACATTCAAGCCATCTAATGGGAGGTTTTACATCGTGGACAAGAGCATTTAGATTTTTTGAAGTGATATATCACTTATTTTTTGGGTGGATTGCGGTACCAAGTCAATGGACCTCTCTTATGGTGCAAAACCAACGACTGACATTATACACCGAATGTGCCAGGATATTAGTCGGTTAAGTGCTGCCAAAATATGAGAAATTTTGAACGAAGCATTAAAGGGCACAAAGAAACAAGACAATGAAGAGGTCGTAAGATTAGTTTGCATGTATGCATGCGTCAAGCTGTTCTTTTCTACGTCCGGAGAAATAATTGGATGGGCTTTCTACTTATACATGGACCCATTAGACAACATGATCGTGTATGACTGGGCTGAGAGCATCCGGGCAACCTTGATGGGTTCAGTGGGCCAAAATTGGGGAAAATCATGACGAGTCACTGGATATGTTATGTTGTTAATGGTAAATCTCATAAAACATATTCTATGTTTAATATGAACATTTACGGGGTCTGCCCACTCTGATGTGAATGTTCACATTACTGGGCAATGGTGTGAAAGTTGACATCAGTGATGTAAACATTCACATTACTGTTCAGTAATGTACAAACACACATTAGTAAACACTGGTGTAAACATTCACATTAGTGTAGATTGATGTGATGTTAGCACCAAAACAAATGTGGAACATTCACATTACTGATGTGAATGTTCACATTACTGGACAATGGTATGGAAGTTGAAATCAGTGATGTAAACATTCACATTACTATTAAGTAATGTACAAAAACACATTAGTAGACACTGGTGTAAACATTTACATCAGTGTAAATTGATGTGATGTTAGCACCAAAACAAATGTGGAACATTCACATTACTGATGTGAACATTTACATTACTGGGCAATGGTATGGAAGTTGACATCAATAATGTGAACATTTACATTACTGTTCAGTAATGGATAAACACACATTATTAGCCACTGGTGTAAACATTCACATCAGTGTTAATTGATGTGAACATTCACATTACTGGCCACTGGTGTAAACATTCACATTAGTGTTATTTGATGTGAACATTCACATTACTGATGTTTGTTATTTGTTTCAGTACTGGTTGTGTGAGCATATAACAATCTTACAACCACGCAACCCTAATGCCATTCCGCGATGTGTGAAGTGGAACCTCACAGCCTTACATACCAACATGAAGCCCATATCTTTGGCTAAGCTTGGTTTAAATAAGGCAGAAGTACAACCAAAAATATTGTGCTCATTTACATAGTGAGACAAGGAACTATGTAACTAACATAATGTCTCCAACTGCAGGTATATAGCGGCGAGCTGATGGCATCCCCAACTGAAGCAAAGATATACCATCATACAAAATTGAATGTGGAACCCAAACCTGAGGTTTTGTCGAGTGCACCAGCAAAGCAAGATGAAAGCAATTGAGTGGGAATATAGTGATGCAGTGCCGTCTTGGGACAAATTTGGCCGAGCAAGATTCTGTGGGCAGTCTTGGGCCAAGAAGGTGCCCGGTTAGGGCACCGATTGGCTGAACCAAGCTGCGTGCTTCGGATGCAAGCAAGCCCAGCAGTCTGGAGAATCCGGCGCCTGGAAAGGCGCCAACGACCGAGGTGTTCTTCTGCTCGGCAGGAAGACCGACTGGGCAAGCAGATGAAGCCTGACCGGTTACATCAAGCTTAGCCAAGATCGTGCATGGGCGTGAAGCCTGACCGGCTATGGATTGGGCGGCTTCATTGCCGAGCCCAGCGAAGAAGTGGTAGTTGGGGTTAGGTGATGTCGGCATGGCGTGACTGACGGAGGCATGGTGTATGTGGCGGCAGATGGGATAGCGAGCCATGTGTTGAGAGGTCCTTTGGGTGGATGTGAGGCGCAGAGAGGTATATAAACAAGTCTGCGCCACCCCTTTGGGTGATGGACAATTTTTGTAAGTAAGACTTACACTCAAACACTCTCCCTTCTCTCTAGTCATTTTTCCAGGTGTGTGGTTCTAACTTGACCGTCGGAGGGGTTTTCCGGCCACACACCGCCGGGTAGCTCACCGCCGTTGTACTTTCAGGTGATCGGACAGCTGAGGAATTCGGAAGAAAGGAAGTGCGGGTAGCCGGAATATTTTCCCCCCGTACAATTGGCGCCGTCTGTGGGAAACTTGCAGATAAAACCTTGTCTTCTGGGTTCATCTGATCGTCGTTCATGGCGCACAACGAGGAGTTTCCGTTGTCCGCCGTCGACGGAGCCACTCCGGAGTTTGTCCGGCAGAGAGAAGGACTCCCGTCCATCCATCCGATGGCGAACCTGGAGATAGCCACCGGAGGACAGGCGGGAGACGCGCGGGATAAGCGCGGAAGAAGTCATGGCCGTTCCCGTAGTCCAGACGGTCACCGACGGCGGAGAGAGTCACACTCCAAACGCCTGGAACACAAGTTGCGGGACCAAGATGTCATCCGGCGAATGGCGGCAGAGATGGAGGAGCTCAGCGGCGTTATAAAGGGAAGGGTGTAGGCTGAGTGGGTGACCACGGTGGCGCACCCCATCCCGCCGTTCACCCCCGTAGATTGACCGGCCAGTCGAGGCACACTCGGCAATCTCTATTACCGAGAGCTACAGAGATGGCGATTCCAACTTGCACGCAGAGAAGTCCGGTAGCGCAAGATAGCACTCTGAGACCCTCACGCGTCCGGGAGCGACGTCGAGTATTCCTATTCACTTTGTCTGAAGGATTTGCGGGCGATTCTAAAGAAAGGCTCGCCGGCGGGAAGCTTCGAAGGGTGCGGCGTTCAGCGATTATCCCTGAGCCCACGCGCCCGAGGTCGGAATGCCTCCACCGCGTCAGCGGCGCCCTCCTTCTAGAATCTGATTTAGCTTGAGTTGGCGCCACTCCTTTTTCACTTTGGAGATAAGCGGCGCCGCTTCCGGGATTCCACCGACCAAAGTTTACCCTTTACGATGGAAAGATCGATCCGTACATGCATGTAAGTCATTTCCGGCAGTTATGGCGGACACCGGAATGATGCCCTTATGTGCCTTATCTTTCCGTCGAGTTTGGTAATTGGGATTAAAGTGGTTCGGAAGGCTCTGGGAGGAGTATTGAGAGGTGGCAGGTGGCGGAAGCCTTAACGCTTCACGACTAACACCAAAACTCCTAAGGAAGTGGATCACCTCGAGTATCAAGATGGAACCAAAGCGACACACTCAAGGCGTACAACTCCAAGTATTGGGAGACATTCAATGAGATATTGGACTGCCCGGTCAACCTTGCTATCGTACAGTATAAGCGTGGGCTCCCGGTCGGACATAGACTGCGAGACTCACTTACCATGCAACAACCTACGACCATGGGACAGCTTATGCAGCGCATCAATGAGCATATCCGGGTAGAGGATGATGCCTCGGCCTCAACCGAGAAGGCAGCCTCGGTCGCAACACCCAAGAGGGTGGCAGGAAAAGTGCATGCGGTCGGCCAAGAGTCCGGCCGATCTAGTGACCGAGCCGAAGAGTCAGACCGAGGTTTAAACCGCAAGAACCGGGGTAGGGAGCGGCGTAATAACAGGAATGATTACCGCCGGGATGACTACCCCCAAGATGATGTGGCCGATGCGGGCAGAAGGTTGAAAGCTAGAACAGGCATCACCACGGTCTTCAAAATTCCAATCTATCGCATACTTAGTGAAATCCGTGACGAGGAGTACGTCCGGTTTCCTGCTAAGTTAGGCGACGGGCAGAGAGGCTTCAATGCCAAGTACCGTTGTACCTTCCACCGGGAACGTGGCCACCGAACAGAGGACTGTCTGCCTTTGAGGCAACACTTAGAAGAGCTAGTGGCAGCTGGGCATCTGGACCTTTACATTGATGGAGGAGTTAAGGCAAATCAGGTTCCAGTCGATCCCCGCGGACCGGATGACCGGGATGTACCTCCACAAGGGGTTGTGAATGTCATCCACGGCATAGTGGAACCGGCACGTGTTTGCGAGCTTCGTGGTATGATTAAGAAGGCGTAACACATGAGGGAAGTTTTGTCACCACTGCGCTCAAAAGGGGAAGATGTATAAAGGATGTAATCACTTTTCCTCAAAAGATCCGAGCGCATACAGACACCGCACAATGACGCCTTGGTAGTAACTCTCCGCGTCAATGATTTTGAAGTTAAAAGGATCTTGATCGATCAGGGAAGCTCGGTCGAGATCATGTATTACGACGCTTTCAAACAGCTCAAACTCCGAGACACGGATTTGGCCCCAGCAACCTCGCCATTGGTCGGTTTCAACTCACAACCGGAGTGGCCCTTGGGAAAAATTATCCTGCCGTTAAAGCGGGATCTGGTCAAACAGTTGAGTTCGGGTATTGCAGGTGCCATCTACTTACAATCTGATCCTTGGCAGGGGCTGGCTTCATGCTATGCGAGCCGTGGCACCAACCTTTCACCAAGTGATGAGATTCCCCTCAGCTATGGGGGCAGAAGAGGAGATCTGGGGTGATCAGGTTATGTCAAAACAAAGGCTTTGTGGCGGTCAATGGAAGCCGGGCCGCGAAGGATTTGTTCAGATGATTGAGGGACCGGGGACCAGTAGTGCTAGATGATGTGGGCACTAAGGCGTAAGACAAAGCCGTGGAAGGATTGGTGGAAGTGCGGATTGATACCGAGCAATGACAAGTTCTTCTTGCTCGGCTCCACCCTCACAGCACAAGAAAGGACCGAGATGGTGGAATTCCTTATGGCCAACATTGAAGTTTTTGCATGGTCACCTTATGACATGCCCGGCCTCGATCCAAACTTTATCTGCCATCATCTCAATGTCTTCCCGGAGCTGCCGGTCATCCAAATGAACAAGGAGGTCAGCTTTGCATCACGCCGAGGTAGTGGCGGAGGAAGTCAAGAATCTGCTTGAGGCGCGAGCAATTCAGGAAGTTCACTATCCTCGGTGGATTTCAAATACAGTCGTTGTACCGAAGAAGAATGGGAAATGGCGGGTTTGCGTCGATTACAAGACCGTCAACCGTGCCTGTCCGAAAGACAGCTTTCATTTGCCTAGAATTGACCAGCTTGTGGATTTGACGGCTGGCCATGACAGGCTAAGTTTCTTGGACGCTTACCGGGGTTATCATCAGATTGCCATGCACGGCCCCGACCGAGAAATCACTTCATTCACTACACCAAGGGGACTCTTCTGCTACCGCGTTATGCCTTTTGGTTTAAAGAACGCCGGGGCAACTTTCCAGAGGATGGTGACCAAGATGTTTGCTCCTTTGCTGGGCCGGACAATGGAGGCTTACATTGATGACATGGTGGTGAAGAGCAGGAAGCAAACAAGTCATTTGTCCGACCTAGCCGAAATGTTTGCCATTCTCAAGAAGCATAAGTTACGCCTGAATGCGTCCAAGTGTGCCTTCGGTGTGGGATCCGGGAAATTTTTAGGATTCTTAGTCACAAACCGAGGTATTGAGGCGGACCCTACACAAATCCGAGCTGTACAAGAGTTAAAGCAATTAGCTCGGTGAAAGACGTGCAACATCTGGCCGGAATGGCCGCCGCGCTTAATCGTTTTATAAGCCGGTCATCAGATCGCTGCCGTCCTTTCTTTCAGTCCTTGAAGACCAAGTTCTCATGGGATGAGGAATGCGACCGAGCGTTGGCCGAGCTCAAGGAATATCTGTCTTCAGCGCCCTTGTTAGTCACGCCGGTGCCCGGAGAAGAACTCTATCTTTATCTCGTCAGATCGCAAAGATGCAATCGGTCGGTGCTTGTTCGGCCGAAGGAATCAAGCACCTCCCATCTTTTATGTCAAGAAGACCTTACTACGGCAGAGACTAGGTACCGCCTTGAAAAGCTTGCTTTGGCATTAATGATGGCATCAAGAAAGTTGGCGACTACTTTCATGCACATACTATTGTCGTTTTGACCGAGTTCCCTCAAAGCTTTATTTGAGCGCGGATTTTTCCGGCGAGTTCTTAATGGGCGGTCGAGTTAGGCGATTTGATGTGAAGTATCACCACAAGACCGCCATCAAAGCCTAAACTTTGGCTGACTTCGTTGCAGAATTCTCACCTGGCACTCATCCGGTATGCCCGGTCGATATTACCGCGGTAGATGATGAGGTACGCGCCAGTTCATCAGAGATACTACCACCTGGTGGGGTTCGCGGCGGGGACTTAGCGCATACCACCGCAGTGGCCAACACTTCTACAATTTCACCAACCGGTGACCCGATGACAGAGTTGGGTGTTGTTATTCCACCAACTCGCCGGACCGATCACCAAGGGGAAGTCATGGAACTACTTCAAGAAAGAGCTGCGTCGCATAATATCGCAGCCGGTGATTCGCCACTGGACTTAGGCGTGGCCGATCGACTTCTCGAGTCGGTGCGAATCACCAAGGGGGGCCGGAGTAGGTCCAGTAAGCGCAGAACTTGAAACCACCCCTCACCACTCGCAGGATCCATCAGTTTGCTGGAAGCTTTTTGTGGGGGACATGTGGAAGCTTTTTGTTGACGGGGCGTCCAATCGTCACGGTGCTGGGCTGGGCATTGTTCTTATCTCCCCAGATGGCCTAACCATTGAACATTCTATCACCCTTGGCTTCCCAAAGATCTAACAACGGTCGAGTATGAGGCCCTTCCGCCGGGCTCAAGAGCGCAATCCAGATGAAGGTCCGAGCTAATGGTGTCTGATGACTCCCAACTTGTGGTTAACCAAGTTTCTGGGATCTACGAGGCAAAGGATGACCGCATGGCGAAGTACCAAGCTCTGGTCAGGGAACGCATAAAGCAGTTTCAGGCAGTCAGAGTCCAACAGATCGGCCGAGAAGAAAACAGCCGAGCTGATGAGCTGGCCGGCCTGGCATCGATGATAGATGGTACGTCTCCAAATCCCTTGTTAATTGACTTTCTTCCACGACCAAGCATTGAAGATACCGGGCAGACGGAAGTACTCTGCGCCGAGCTAGGTCCGTCGTGGATGGATCCAATCATTTTGTTCCTCCGAGACCGGATTCTACCAACCGAGAAGAAGGAAGCACACAAATGCCGGGTAAAGTCAGAGCGGTTTTGGCTCTCTCCATCTGGCGCGTTGTATAAGAAGTCCTTCTCTGGTCCTTACTTAAAGTGTGTGCACCCGAGCAGTGTGGATGCATTTCTGCACGAAATTCACGAAGGCATTTGTGGCAGCCACACCGGGGGCAGATCCTTGGCCTACCGAGCTATTTCACAAGGCTATTGGTGGCCCTACATGCAAGCTGACGCGCAAAAATATGTCCGGAAATGTGAAAAGTGCCAGAAATTTGCACACCAGATCCACCAGCCGGCCAGAGAACTTCTTCCCCTCACCAGCCCTTGGCCTTTTGCGATGTGGGGGCTAGATATAGTGGGACCCCTCCCAACTGCACCGGGCAACCGCAAGTTCTTTATCGCAAGAACGGACTACTTCACCAAATGGGTTGAAGCCGAACCTTTGGCAACTATCAAGGAAAAAGACGTTAAGAGGTTTGTCTGGCAGAATGTAGTAACACGGTTTGGCGTCCCCAAGATCTTGATTTCTGATAACGGCACCCAGTTTGACGGTCGCCTATTCAGAGGTTTTTGTGAAGATTTGAAGATTGAATTCTACAACTCCACTCCGGCTTACCCACAGTCCAACGGTCAAGCCGAGGCGTCGAACAAGATTATATTGGACGGGTTAAAGAAAAGGTTGGAAAAGGCAAAGGGAAAGTGGGCCGAGGAACTTCCCAGCGTCCTTTGGGCATACCGGACTACCCCGCGGCGTTCTACCGGGGAAACTCCATTCGCTTTGGCTTATGGTATGGAAGCGCCATTCCTTGGAAGTCGACATGCCCACCCTCGAAGTGAAAGTTTTGAGCTCGCTCAACACCGAGGCTATTGCTCGAATTAGACCGGCGAAGAGCGAGGAAAAGGCTCTCATCCATGTGGCGACCTACCAAAGAAGAACTCTCCAGAAGTACAACAAGATGGTGCACCCTGCACTGTTCAAGGTGATCGGGTCCCGAGGAAAGTTATGGGAAATACCGTGCCGTGGAGAAGGCAAGCTAGGGGCAAATTGGGAAGGACCATACAAGATAACCGGTCTGGCGGGCAAGGGGGCATACCACCTGGAGGACTTGGATGGTAGAGCAATACCTCGGCCATGGAATGCGGCCAATCTCAAAGTGTACTATTTCTAGCTTTTGTTTGGTTCGCAAAGAAGGAGCTTTTTGCATTACACTTCAGAATGTAATTCTTTTTTGTCAATATATACAAGTGTTCTTTGCCTTCGTAATTTGATGTTTTGTTCAAATTAAGCATTCCCAACCGAGATGAATCAGTCCGGTTGGAAGAGTTGGTGTTTTGCCCAACTTTGGATTCCCAACCGAGATGAACCAGTCCGGTGGGAAGAGTTGGTGTTTTGCCCAACTTTGGATTCCCAACCGAGATGAATCAGTCCGGTTGGAAGAGTTGGTGTTTTGCCCAACTTTGGATTCCCAACCGAGATGAATCAGTCCGGTTGGAAGAGTTGGTGTTTTGCCCAACTTTGGATTCCCAACCGAGATGAATCAGTCCGGTTGGAAGAGTTGGTGTTTTGCCCAACTTTGGATTCCCAACCGAGATGGATTAGTCGGTTGGAAGAGTTGATGTTTTGCCCAACTTTGGATTCCCAACCGAGATGGATTAGTCCGTTGGAAGAGTTGGTGTTTTGCCCAACTTTGGATTCCCAACCGAGATGAACCATCCGGGAAGAGTTGGTGTTTTGCCCAACTTTGGATTCCCAACCGAGATGAATGGTCCGGTTGGAAGAGTTGGTGTTTTGCCTAACTTTGGATTCCCAACCGAGATGAATCATCCGGTTGGTTGGAAGAGTTGGTGTTTTGCCCAACTTTGGATTCCCAACCGAGATGGATTAGTCCGGTTGGAAGAGTTGGTGTTTTGCCCAACTTTGGATTCCCAACCGAGATGAATCAGTCCGGTTGGAAGAGTTGGTGTTTTGCCCAACTTCGGATTCCCAAACCGAGATGGATTAGTCCGGTTGGAAGAGTTGGTGTTTTGCCCAACTTTGGATTCCCAATCGAGATGAGTCAGTCCGGTTGGAAGAGTTGGTGTTTTGCCCAACTTTGGATTCCCAACCGAGATGAATCAGTCCGGTTGGAAGAGTTGGTGTTTTGCCCAACTTTGGATTCCCAACCGAGATGAATCAGTCCGGTTGGAAGAGTTGGTGTTTTGCCCAACTTTGGATTCCCAACCGAGATGAATCAGTCCGGTTGGAAGAGTTGGTGTTTTGCCCAACTTTGGATTCCCAACCGAGATGAATTAGTCCGGTTGGTAGAGTTGGTGTTTTGCTCAACTTTGGATTCCCAACCGAGATGGATTAGTCCGGTTGGTAGAGTCGGTGTTTTATCCAATTGTGAATTCCCAACCAAGATGTTTTGTCCGGTTGGATTGATTAATGTTTGTGCAAATCAGATATTTCTTGCCGAGATGAATTACCTCGGTTGGAGATGGTATGATCTGGTCTCTCAACTGAGGTGATGTATCCCAGTTCAGTGAGTTGATGTTTTCATGAAGCTCAAGCAAACCGTGCAAACACTTCATAAAAGTTAAGTTTTTTTTCATTAATTCAAAATGAGTACAAAGGTGGGGTACTTAGCCCGGTTACAAAATGTGAGACTTAGCCCGGCTACATCAAAAATAAACAAAGCAAATTCAAAGAGAAACTAAGCAAGGGGGGAGAGGTTGTCAAAATCATCTTCAATGTTGACCGGTGCATTCCTCTCTTGATCACCGGGCTCATTCTGGACATTCGCCGGGTCGCTTCCTTTCACCTGCCGCCGCCTCTAGCAAGCTCTTCCTACCGCCGCGAACGCAGTTGAAGACGTCGTTGGCGTAAGGCACAAGGTAGACCGCAGAAGGCCTTTGGGGTGGAGGCAAACACATCGGTTTCAGGCTCGACCGAGCTTAGAGCAAGCTTCCTTCCAAATTACCGAAGTATATGTCCCGGGTTGCAAAGACTTGCTTTTTGTAGTCTTCTTCGCTTTGAAGCTGCATTGTTGGCATCTTCGCAGCCTTTACCTCGGACTCTTTCAGCGCATTAAGCTCGGCTTGGAGTTCATCACGTTTCTTCTCGGCCTCATTTAGCTGGCCGAGCAGTCTGTTGTTTTCGGTGCTAGCCCGGTCGAAAGATGCCTTTGCCCGTCCCAGCTCGGTTTGAAGGCTCTCAACTTGGCTCGCTGTATCAGTTGCCCTCTGCCTAAGTCGGTGGATGCGCTCCATCACGAGGTGTGCTTCGATGGCTCAAGAAGAGAAAAACTTGATCAGCAAAGAAACCGGGCAAACACTTGGAAAATTCTGGGACTAGGTTGGGGTGCTTACCCTGGTCATTGACTTCACGGACGATTTGACCAGCCGGGTGTCTGGAACGTGGTCACTTCCAACCACGCCGACGGCGCAGAGTGCCTTTGATGTGTCGAAGGCCAACAGATGTTCCTTATCGCTTTTGACCGAGGCGCGGTCGATGTCAAGACGGTGTTTCAACAATGGCGCCAGTCGGACGGTCAAGCTTGTGCAAAGAAGTCGCACGGCTTAGTTTCACCACCAAATTTACCGAGGATCTGGCCGAGTTTTTTTCCACCCGTGTGTTCTCACGGGTTGGCGGGTTGTCAGTGTGGCGAGGCCAATCATCGCGCCATTGGATTGACCAGCGGATGAGGAGTGCCGACGCCCGTGCTCTACCGAGGTGGCAAAGGCAAATTTCGGATTCGACTGCTTTGGCCATTTCTTGTTCCTCACACCGGATTAAGGGGATGTCAGGTAAAGTTGGATCTGAAGGTGGAGTTGGCTCATGAGGAAGTCAAGAACTCTACCGGCGGGAAGCGAGTATCTGTAAGTAGGTTGATAGAAGCGATTCGTTACAATCCGGTGCCTCAGACGCAGTTGGATTGACTCGGTGTTTGGAAATTGGTAATTTGCCTGAAGAGCCTGGATTGCTGCATAGGAAACAAAAAATGACTAAGTAAAGAATAATCAGTTAAGAGGATTGACCGAGCAGGAAAGCGCGGCTTACATGAAGTACCAAAGTTCTTGCTAATAAACCAGCCCGGTACGTCGGCCGTTTCATAGTTGCCAGACACCCAGAAAAAGTCGTTATCGTGCAAGTCTTTATCTGGGGTGCCGGTCACTATTTTCACCTTGCCCGGTCTTATCTTCAGGTAGTAGGCAAGACCGTCGCCGGTGTGGCCCATGGTGTACTGCCTCAAGATCTCGGCTAAGCCTAGTTGAGTGCCAAGCCGGTTGTTTAATTCGTGGACGCCGTTGATAATCCGGTATGTATTTGTTGACACTTGGGTTGGTGCCGGTCGCGGCGTAGAAGAATGGTGATCGAGGATTGAGTGGAAGCGAAGGCCTCCCTCAACTATTGAGAGCACGGTGAAGGGGCATTGCTCGGCTCTTCCCCAAGGAGTTGTTTTCTGTTTGCAAGTTCGAGGTGGGCGTCGGCGGGATGCGTACTCCTCCTGAAACGCGTTTAAAGCGTAGGTGTCTACCATAAAGCGGTATTTCCCATTTGAGGCAGCCCTAATGTAGCTCGGTTGTGGTTTGGCCTTTGGATGATTGCTCGGTCTTGAGAGCTTGAGAATGGTTAATGGTCCCTTGGACTCTGCAGGAAAAGGATGGCAAGGGTAAGCATGAGCACGGTCTCATAAAACCAAGCTTGACTTTAGCTCGGTCCAAAGCGTGCCAAACCACCCCGATTCCTAAGGTCGCTAGAGAGCTCGACGCCCAAGCGGAGGCAGATATTAGCATTTGGGGCGACCAAGTACTTCCACTATCTCGGGTCCTACTATATTCTCTACAAACATGTTATTTGCTCGGTTACGTGGGACTTTAGGATCAAATGGAGACCAGAGCAGGTCGCCCCTTCATCGTTGTTCTTCTCTAGAAATGAGGAACACCATGAACTATTGAAGGTTTTGGGAGGTTTTTGGTGCCCAGATCCTAGAAACTACGTTTTTCTACCTAAATCGTGAAATGGTAGGAAAATGGCATCAAGAAGGGTTTGGAGCACTTACGTGTTAGGACTACGAGCCTCCTCCTTCAAGCTCGAAGATTGGTCTGCTCGCAAAGGCGAGCTCTTAAAGGTGGTAATGGCAGAGGTTGATGGGGAGAAGGCAGAGGCAAGGGCCATGTTTATAGGAGAATCAGGATGGCCAACCGCCAAAAATTTTGAATTTTGGCAGCCGGTTGGCTGCTCGAGGACAAATGAGAGGATGCCACCTGTCGCCATTAATGGCTCCGTCGATCAAGAGAGGCGTGCGGTAAGACGTCGGTAGGGAAGATAAGAAGACACCGAGGTCAGATGTAGCATCGACCGGGAAGACTGCCAGGCAAGTTTGAAAGCAAGACCGGGTAAGTTCAAGACAGGTCATCCAAATTTAGTTACCAATTGACAAGCGGGGACCGAGGAAATGATACCGGTTGGAGACGGTAATCCCTGTCACGCTAGAGCGGACGGAATTAAGGGGCAATTGAGTGGGAATATAATGATCTGTACCGCGCGGACAAATTTGGCCGACGAGTTACGCCAGCAAGATTTGGGCGGCAGTCTTGGGCCAAGAAGGTGCTCGGTTAGGGCACCGATTGGCTGAACCAAGCTGCGTGCTTCGGATGCAAGCAAGCCCAGCAGTCTGGAGAATCCGGCGCCTGGAAAGGCGCCAACGACCGAGGTGTTCTTCTGCTCGGCAGGAAGACCGACTGGGCAAGCAGATGAAGCACAGCCCGGTTCTGTCAAGCTTAGCCAGCATCGTGCATGGGCGTGAAGCACAGCCCGGCTATGGATTGGGCAGCTCGGCTGCCGAGCTCCAGCAGAGAAGGCTGGTAGTTGGGGTTAGGTGATGTCCAGCATGGCGTGACCTGACGGAGGCATGGTGTATGTGCTGACAGATGGGATAGCAGAGCCACGTGTTGAGAGGTCACTGGGAGTGGATGTGAGGCGCAGAGAGGTATATAAACAAGTCTGCGCCACCCCTTTGGGTGATGGACAATTTTTGTAAGTAAGACTTACACTCAAACACTCTCCCTTCTCTCTAGTCATTTTTCCAGGTGTGTGGTTCTAACTTGACCGTCGGAGGGGTTTTCCGGCCACACACCGCCGGGTAGCTCACCGCCGTTGTACTTTCAGGTGATCGGACAGCTGAGGAATTCGGAAGAAAGGAAGTGCGGGTAGCCGGAATATTTTCCCCCCGTACAGCAATGATGATGAAAATAAAGACAATCAAGGCAATGACGACAGCGATGGAATTTTTGGCAATGCAATGCACCTAAATGATGTTGAACATGACATCAACACCAGCTTTAACACCGCCAATGCCGAGAGAGGTATCATCATAGCACAACCAAGTGAGCCGGACATTATGGATGTACTTATAAAAGAAAACCAAAAAGCTTGGGGTCTCGTATGACAATGGGAAGTGAAATACAAACAGTTGGAAGAATCGTGGGAGTTAAGGGCAAGGGTGATTGCTGCCTTGAAGCCAAACTATTTGACCAATCGGGTCCATCCAATATGGACATGGACATCAAGAATTGCATGGAGTGGAAAGATACAGAAATTCAGCGGTTGACAAAGTTGGTCATCAACCTGGAATGTAAAAAAATAATTCTTCAAGACCTTTTTGATGATTAGTTCGTTCACATTATCACTCAAGTTGAAGCACAAAAGGCTCATGACAGCCTTAAGAAGCATCCCATTGTAGCATTGGAACACATTATCAGCCCACCATCGAGGGTAAAGCGCGTCAAGCAAAAGGTAAGGAAAGATCACCGGTTGGATGAGTTTGAATACCCCAACTTGCCTGGTCAAAAGAAAGGGAAAGAAGGAGCCGAAGAGCAATCCCATGTAGTCCAAATTGCACAAGATTTAGACAAGCATCCACAAAAAAAGCACCCAACAAAGTTTAAGAAATTAACCTTGAACAACAAACTGAAAGTTTGAGCCAACATGAGCAAACTCAACAAGCAAAAAGTCCAAAATTTGCACAAGAACGGCGGTGATGAGTAAGTGATCTTACATATCCCCAACTGAATTTTTTTTTATGCTGATGTTGAGCTTCACATATGTATTTAATAGATTAGATCATTTCATAAATGTGCAATGTTGACATTAACGTTTTCTATAATCACAATGCACATGTTGCTTGTATAGCGAGGAGACTCAAAGACTAAAGACGTGTATTTTGATGACATCATACACATTATCAAGGAAGAATCAATACACAACAACGTATGGCAATCGTAAATGTATACAAAACACATACACATACATTGAACATTGATATACATATGTGAATGTTAACAACAATATAAAATGACAAGTTTGAACATTCACATTGACAGATGTGAACATTAACATCATTCGTAGTAAACATTATATGCTTATTATGTTGTAAACTTAAATGACACACAGATATGAATGTTAACAATAACATAATATGACAGGTGTGAACATTCACATCTGTAATACATTGCATGACTGTTTCACAAATTAATAAATGTGAACATTCACATCACTCATCATTAACAGATGTGAACATTCACATCATTCACATCGAACATTGATATAAATACTTGGTACATCATTGTATGCCCTTTGTGTTCAGAAAGTCATGCAAGAGTACCCCCACCCCCACAAGAGAAATAAACTAATTGATGTACATATCAAGGAGTATCAAGGCCAGAGACACTTCATCTTCCCAATACACAACAACTTCCACTAGACGATTGTTGTGTACGATATGAAAGACAATCTATGGAGGCATTATAACTCGCTACGCCCAAGACCCAGCATACATGACCCATATATTGACAAACCACAAATAGTGGTAAATGGCTGACACATATAATACTTGTCATGATGTGTAATATTTGAACTTAAACATATGAACTATGTTGCTTGGTGCCTAATATAAAATTTCTATGTTGGCAGAGGGATTACATCAAGGCTTTGGTGCGCAACATTAGACCATTATCACCATTATGGACCAAATTATCAAGCCAAAATACTTCACAACCAATCATATCAGTAGACATCTGTCCTTAGCAAGCATTAGATTTGTAAGCCTAAAATCGATTTGTACACATGTTCCACAACCATTACACACCTAAATTTCAAAATCTAACAAGAAGTTTGCATTTTCAGGGTAGATTGCGGGCCTGCAGTTTGTTACATCATGAGGGAGCATGTATACCGTGAAGAAATTATTGACAGCCTAAATCGCTTTGAATGGTGTCAAATAAGAGACTTATTAGTACACCTTTTTCTGAATCATAGAAAGACAGTGCAATGTGAAAACCTATAGGTGGGGGGTGTCCACCTATCACTGTTACCCAAATCTGTTATCCATATTTAAGACAATATAGTGTCAATAGATTTGACATATTTGAGCAAACTAGCTTAATGGTAAA
The DNA here is from genome assembly GCA_025200525.1 of Camellia lanceoleosa. Lineage (NCBI taxonomy): Eukaryota > Viridiplantae > Streptophyta > Magnoliopsida > Ericales > Theaceae > Camellia > Camellia lanceoleosa. The sequence goes on along the minus strand of CM045761.1, from coordinate 199,730,587 downwards.
TCAAGTCTATATCACTACTTGTACAGATATTTTTCAATCAATATATGTATATGCATTTTGAGGCCTATTTTGTGTTGGTCATGCACATTGAGATTGTATTTTTTTTTTTTTTTGACACATGACATGATGTGAATTTTCACATCACAGAATGATCATACACTTTCTTATATTTTAAAGTCATACTACATGGATGTGAATATTGCTTAAAGTGTTATTGTAACACAATATGATAGGTGTGAATATGATATTTCTTAACACATAAGTCAATATTCACAGCTAATAATTTGATAATGTGAATATTCACATCGTAACTTTTGATTATTTGAATAGCAGTAACGATGTCAATATTCACAGCACGCCCATGCATGTATCATAATATACACAAGAACATCTAATTTTTACTAGCAACAAACATTGACAATTACATTTTATAATACATATATGAATATTCACATCTTCTGAGTTAATGATGTGAATGGTTACATTGATGTAAACGTTCATGTCATCTACTTTGATGCTGTCAACGGTAACAAGAATGTGAATAAGTTGATGATGTGAATGGTTACATTGATGTAAACGTTCATGTCATCTACTTTGATGCTGTCAACGGTAACAAGAATGTGAATATTCACACCACAGAAATGTTTAAAAGTTCAACCCATGTGCAATTATTCTCATAATGTGATTATATTACACAAGTGTGAATGTTAACATCATGTATTCATCCAAAACACAACAACAAAAATGTCAGATTAGTACCTTAAAAAATTAAAAATAAAACACAAATCAAATACTAATGCATTATTATGTTTGTCAATGCAACGTAATCTTATTGCAACACAATGTGTTCCAACATAACACTATCTTATTTCAACAATTAATACAAGAATCCCATGTAAAACACAATATTGAAATAAAAAATGTACATCCTATATCGGCTCCTTGCATGATTTCTGAGTGTGGCTTCCCAACTTATCATATCTCCCTCACCTTATTTGTTTCAGTTTCTCACCCCTTGATGGGATTCTATTCTTTTTTGGCCTTCCGGGTGGTCTTTTTACAGTTGGTAGGTATATAGTGAAGTCTATGGGATCGAAATGTGGCTTTTCTACCAATGGTATAGGGAATATGGCACCCGAATAGGCTACACGATATGTCTGTATATGAAAGTAATGTTCTACACAATCATTGAGATTGTGGCGCTCTTCTGAATAGCAATAACAGTATGGTCATATGGGAATCCGTTGATTTTCCATTTGAAGCAAGAACATGTACGTCTCGTAACATCAACTGTAACAGATGGTATCGAATGAACTTCAAACACATATTCATTGGCTTTGCTAACTTGCCAAGACCTGTTGTCATTGAACGAATCCATAAGCATTGTTTCGAATGTAGGACAAATAAGCTTATTCCATTTGTTTGCTTGGTCACGCCGTGTAAACATTTGCCGCATCAACTGAGTACGAATTGTGTCCACCATTTGAGTGATAGGAAGATTATGTGCTTCTTTAATCCAGTTATTAAATGACTCTACCGCATTGAATATCATCTCCCCATAACACATGCCCCTACACAATATCACAAACATTCTACAATACGGAATCTAATAGGTCTGAACATTCACATTGACAGATGTGAACATTAACATCATTCGCAACGAACATTATATGCTTATTATGTTGTTAACTTAAATGATAGATAGATGTGAATGTTAACAACAACATAATATGACATGTGTCAACATTCACATCTGTAATACATTGCATGACTGTTTAACAAACTAACAGATGTGAACATTCACATCATTCATCATTAGCAGATGTGAACATTAACATCATTCATATTGAGCATGAAACACAATTGGACGATTGTTACCATTCTAAACTGAAAATTTACATCGCTACCATTCTAAACTTGACAAATGGAACACTTTAGGAAACTAGTATTACCTGAAGTATGAATTTGCCCAATGCTCAGGTGCCAAGTCCTTGAAAAAATTATGTGCTCGTTGTTTACCCTCCTCTTTTAATTTTGCAAGCTTTTCATGGAACCCTACCACAGTTGGCTCGTAAGCACAGTCACCCAAACTACTTACTAGGTGATCCCTAAATCCATTATCAATTCCTCTCATCCGGTCTCTTAAATTGCTCTTCAAGTGTTGTAAGCAATAACCGTGGTGAACCGATGGGAACACCTTTGGCATAGCTTCTAACAGACTAAGATTATGATCCGAAATAAAAGTAATCTGGCGCTTACCATCAACAACCTTCCCAAGTTCGTACAAGAACCACGACCAATTGGCCGTGGTCTGTGAATCAACAATCGCAAATGCAACAGGAAATAGACCTGCAACACAACACCATTGCACAACTGTTCACAATATTTCAAAGTGAATAGAAAACAATATAAACGAAACATGTTATGTAAATATTTATATCTACATTGCCCTATTACTATTGTTACTTTTAGATTTGGGTTCGTAAACATCAATGATGTGAACATTTACATTAACGACCATTAATAATTCATCATTGATTGTTGAATCATTGATAATGTGAACATTCATAGTACTGTTCATTAATGGGTGAATTGACATTAGTATACACTAATGTGAATATTCACATCAGTGTATAATAATGTGAATGTTCACATTACTGTCATTAGCAGACACTGATGTGAACATTCACATCAGTGCATACTAATGTAAATGTTTACATTACTTATAATTTCTCAATCACTCATATTTTGTTGTTGTTCACATCAATATATATTGATGTAAACATTGACACCAGTGTAAATGTGAAACACATTGTGTAATCGTCTGTCATTTGTCCAGACTATGTTGTTCAATGTAAATATTGACATGAATAAACAGCTAAAAAAAATACTAACCATTGTTTCCATCTTTCGTCGTTGCCACAAGTAGCTGACCTTTGTACTTTTCTTTGAGGAATGTTCCATCTAGGAATAATAAGGCCGATAAGAATTGAATCCAGAAATACATGCAGTGAATGACACAAAGAAATGACAAAAATGTTGACTACTCGCATCATAGTCAATATTGACATAACTCCCCGGATTGTAACGCATCACAGCATCCAAATACCTCCACAACTGGTCAAACGATAATGAGCGATCTCCATGAATATTAACCTTTGCTTTCTCCATGCCCAACCATACCACATGGTAACTCACATCTAGCCCATAATCCTTCTTCAAAATAGTCACCACCTCACATGGCCGAGTTAACGGCTTGTCCTTCACAATTTCAGATATGGTACTCGACACCAAATCCGAACTAACTCACGGATTCTTCAATGTTCGAACATCTGTACCACAACTATGCACATCACTAAACCTCTTGATGTAGAAAAAACCATTTGCTCGTTGTGCTCTACAATGTATATCCCACAAGCAGCATCTCTCATCACGTATCGTACACACAGCAGTAACTCTTATTGTCTCGTTCTTCACATATGTAAACTGAAACCCACATTGGATGGCATACTTACATAAAACATCATGAAATTCTTGTGCACCTCCAACAAACTGTTGTCCCACATGCGTAATACTATTTGCCCAAGGGGCTGACAACAACACCTTCTCTTTATGGTGGCAAAATCTTCGTAGTGCAGCAATTTCTTCCTCAACCCCCACAAGCAGTGATCCCGAGCTACTTGATTGACCAATATTACTTTTCAACTCAACAACAACTTCTACATGTTGTACCCTCATTGATTTAGCAAGCAGTAACATGTTCTGAAATTCTTCCTCATTGTCCAAATCACACTTATTAATCCCAGGTAACCGACAGAACAATGAAATAGAACCAGCAGACAACTCACCCCATTTTTCTTACAAACAGTCCACCAAACGCGAATAACACAATGTGCGGGCAACATTTATTACAGTTGTACTACAATCATATGTACACACCAACATCATAAAGGTATCCATCTCTTGTAAAAACACAACACTATAACAATCAACAATAATCCAAAACGATATAAAAATTCACATTGTGCAAAAATTAGATGACTACGTGTACAGTTCAAGTGTTAAATCCATAATTCACATTAACAAGATGTGAATATTCATATTGATACATATACTCTAAATTATATCATCCACATAGAGCCTCATTAAGCAAACATCAAAGTGAAGTAAGAGCATCTACATTCTTCACATAATATTAACACGATGTAAACATTTATATTGATACATGTATTCTGAATTATATCACCCACACAGAGCCTCATTAAGCAAATATCAAAGTAAAATGAGAACATTCACATTCTTCACATAATATTAACACGATGTAAACATTCACATTGTCCATATACTCTGAATTATAGAACATTCACATTCATCACTAATCTGATGACCTCCCCTCCACAGGACCACAATGTAAACATTCGCATTGATCTATATACTCTGAATTATATCACCCACACAGAGCCTCATTAAGCAAACATCAAAATAAAATGAGAACATCCACATTCTTCACATAATATTAACAAGATGTAAATATTCACATTGATGCATATACTCTGAATTATATCACCCACACAGAGCCTCATTATGGATACATCAAAGTAAAATGAGAACTACACATTCTTCACATAATCTAAATGACCTCCTTATACAGGACCACGTATGATGCATATAATTGAAAAAACAGAGCATCTGATCTATATCAATAAAAAAACAGAGCATCTAATCCATCATACAAATCAAAACATAAAATGAACATGTATTCATAACCAAAATGATACTAACCTTAATCATGCAATCCTACAATCGTCCAGTAACTTGAAAACAACTGATTTGAAGTAGTTATACTCCAGAAAATGTGCTAACTGAACACCTTCAAATTCGTCGTCTTCACTTGAAAATCACTGAACCAGACTACAACAGCAATAATGAAACCCTTGCATATCAACGCCTCGGAACGAGCATGCAAGATAGAAACGTATCCATCTGAATTAGAATGATAACGAAAAGTGTAAAGATAGAAACTGTCAAAATTGAATCAACGAAAAAACAAGGAACGTGTTATGTATTAACATAGTATATATATATAAGGGCATAATAGTCCAGGTAAAAATATAAAATCAGTAAAATGGACTTTATGGAATAAAAAGAAAAATATATAGGACTAATCAGGTTATAATATTCTTTTGTGGACCTAATGGGTTATAACAATTGTAACAACCCCGAATCCTAATTAACGTTAATCCATGGTTAATTATGCTTAATTGGTAATTAGGATGAAATTCTGAATTAAACTGCATATGTGTGTTGCATAAAGTATGCCTATATCTATTTAACATAGGAAAATCTGTTTATGTTTTTCTTTCGGTTTGCAAATTGGAGGCCTTATTGACATTCGAATAAAAAATTAGCTTTATTTATGTGCTAATTAGGATTTATAGAATTTTATGATAGGCTCAATTGAAATTTGATTTGGAACGATTAAATTAGATTAAACTAATGACCACTAATTAACCATTATTAAACACACTTTTGTTTAATGGCCTAATTAAGGCCTTAGTGGCCCCATTGATCACCATACATTACCCCACTCGCTCTTTCCTTCACCTTGATACATCTTTGAATTCCCTAAGCCCCAAAACGTGAGAGAGAGTGAGAGTAGAGGAATTGGTTCAAGACTTGAGAATTTGAGCTCAATTAAGGGAAATTGTTGGCATTTGGAGAAGATTTGAAGATCTTAACTTCAACCACCGTAGATTCAAGCCCCTAGGTAAGAAATTGAACTCTTCATTGAGTAATTGAGTTGGATTCTACAAGATTATTGATGAATTAAGTGAATTTATGTAGGGATTGCATTAGAATTGGGAAGAATTGGGCCATACCATATATGCATATACATTTTCTTACAAATTGAGCATGATTTCAAAGAATTCCTTCATGCATGTGCTTATCTCATTTATGTTTTGAGAATTCATCATGTTTTCTATTAGTTTGCCAAATTTGATTTTGTTTTGAAGTGCTTGAATTCAAAGGAGTTCATGCATGTTGTATTCTTGAAATGGTCATAAAGTTTATGTTGGAATTTTATACAATTGGCAAACTCTTAGGCCATAATTTTGTGAAATAATCTCCAATTCATCAAGTCTTACAAGTTTGCTATGTTATCTCAAGTTTTGGGGCCCAAGAGATGTGTTTTGAAGAGTTGAATTCATGTTGTGAAGATTGGAAGCAAATCTAAAAAACCCAGAATTTTGCTTCCTCGCTCGAGCAACCAACTTTATTTTACACTTCCGCTCGAGCGACAAAAAGGTTGGCTCGAGCGTAAATTGCATGCTTTCAGGTGTGTGTGCGTCTAGAAGCACGCTCAAGCGAAGGATTGTGTCTCACACTCGAGCGACCGTCGAGCAACCGTCGAGTGAAGATTTCATGCATCCAGAACTTTTTCACATTTTGTAGACCACTCGAGCGACCACTCACTTTCAGCATGCTCGCTTAAGCGAAGGAAGCTACGTTCGAGTGAGATCCCTGTTTCAGCAAAAAATTAGCTAAGTGTTTCAAGTACATTTTTGCATCCTCATTCCATCTTAGACATTCTTAGGCCATGTTTAAGACTTCATAATGAGGTTAAGGGCTAGAAACACACTAAGAACAAATGAGATAAGTTATGTGCAATCCAAGTGTGTGTTTCATGCATGAATCTGCTATGTTATGTAGGTCACACGCCTCAAGTTAGCTGAATTGCCCACTTTACCGCCTACCTGGAGTTACCGGTTATCTGTGAGTAATAACTTAGTAAAGCTATGTTCAAAGTTATGTATTTCTTATATACGATATAAGATCTGTTGAAAGAAATGCCATGTTGTATACTATGAATGATTGTTCGACAATAACAAGCTTTTATGATGCTATGCTATGATTTAAGTATGTTACAAGTGATATATGCCACAATTCAAGTATGTTATAAGTGACATGATGTTATGATCCAAGTATGCTATAAGTTCCCGGTCTGAAGGTTTATTATGGAACTGACAAGCTATTTGTACCCGGCTAGAGGTTCCTAAATAGAACTGACAAGTTTACAAGTTCCCAGTCCAGAGGTGCCTATAAGGGACTGACAAGTTATCCTTACCCAGTCGGAGGTTTTTTTTATAGAGTTGACAAGTACGATTGGAGACACTCTGTGTGCAATCTATTAGCACTAATGAATGTAAACTTTTATTTCAACCACGAGTATGGGACATTATTCATATACCCCCTTTACTTAGTTATTATTCGTTGGGCTTTAGCTCACTATTTATATTATGTATGTACGTGATCAGGCCCAGAGTTGATGGCCTACACTTCAGTTTTGTCAACCAACCATTGTGCCTCCTGATGAGGTTTCGATTGAAGTCAAGTCTCATGGCTATTTTTGTAATCATGTTAGGCTATGTTTATACTATGTTGTGTTTGGGCAAGACGACTAGTAATGTGTATCTGGAAGTGATGTGTAAAGTTTGTATTACTGTTATAAAAAAAAAAGATTTTAAGTAATCTGTTCCAGGTGTGTCCGCACAGCTCTATGGACCATGTATGTCTTGATTAATTGCTTCCATAGCCCCTGCTACATGTCATTACGCCAATAGGCCTTTGGTAATCCAAGAATTACTGGCCAGTTACGATACTAAACCTATAAGGGTAGGTTTGGGTAGTGACAACAATTCTAAAATGGATTTATCAATAAAAATCCCTTTATACAATAATAAAATTTTCTACATTATTAATTGAAATATATTTTTAACATCATTAAAAACTGTTAATTGACTTCATGATTTATTAATAAAATGGACAATTTGTTATGAAATTAGAAATTTCAGCAGGTGAAATATAATTTTCAGAACCACAAGAAGTAATTCATATTTTAATCAAACATCAAGGGGTGTATTTATAATTTACCCTTATTTTTTTAATTTCTTAATATATGTTTTAAAAAAATATTAATAAAATCATGAGTTCAATAGTCAAAGTTTGAAGGGTAAATTACATGGACACCTCTTGAGATTTGATCAAATTACATTTCACTCTCTGACGTTCTAAACATTACATTTTCACTTATGGGTTTAATAGTCTTATTTCACAAATATCATACTTATATAAAAAGTAATAACTCCTAATAGCAAAATAGAAAAAATTATATTACAAAAAAGTAAAGCAAAGGAAAAGGAAGAAAAAAAATAGAAAAAGTAAAGTAAAGCAAAGAAAGAGAAAATGCATGAATTCAATATTTTTATTCTGTCTAAATGATTACAATGATAGAGAGTTAGTGTAATTTCTCAAACGTTAAAGAATTATATGTATTAAGGGCTAGTTTGGCATAACCTAAATAAGTCAAAAAGTCAAAAAGTCACTATCTTATTTAAGTCACATCATCTTATTTAAATCACATCACCTCTCTAAAACATCACATCAAACCCAACCCAGACCCAACCCAAACCCACCAATAAGTCAAAAAATATACTTTTTTAAGACATCCCAAACCAACCCTTATCAAAATCTCAAAAGTCTAAGTGTAATTTATCCAAGTTTTAAAACGTTAAGATGTGGGTCAATAGTTTTAATAGTCACACCTTAAAATGGGTTGTGTGGGAAGTTAATGTTGGGATACCTCCTTATTGGAGTGTGGGACCCAATTGGTTTTGGAAAAAGAGTTTTAATTGGGCTTGGTTTAGTATAATATATTTTTATATATTATATTTGTGGAGGCCCAACCCAATTTGGATACAATTAGGTTTGATTACAAAACCCTAGATTAATAATATATATATATTGTTTATGTTTTATGCTTGGTGGTATGCTAAAAGAACAAAACGGCGGCTTTACTACTTTGGGAACAGTGCCGAAGCTTGGAACATTGGTTCAATTTCGGTTTTGAAGCTTGGTTTTTGGAGCATCTTCGGTTGGTGTTTTGTTCGTTATTTTGGGTCTTCGACAACTTTGGTTCTGAAGATTTTGGTTCTTCTATTTGGTGAGGTCTTTCCTCTTGTTTATTTGTGATTATTTTGGAATTCACCTAAGGGTGGTTTTGTGAGACCATTCGTGTCTCGTTTGTAATCGTTTGGAATTTATTTGGTTGATAGTGGAATCGGATTTCGATCCCGTGGATGTACCTCACATTGAGGGAACCACGTAAAAATTCTTGTGTTGCCTTTGATTTAATTTTTCCGCATTAGTTTATATTCCCATTGATTGATTTACTTGTGGGGAATCATCGATTTTCCCTAACAACTGGTATCAGAGCTTACGGTTTATTTGGATTTATTTATTTGTGTAAATCAATGGAGGGGAATGTGGGTCGTATGTCTAGCTTCAATGGAAGTAATTGGGTAACTTGGAAAACTAAAATGGAGGACCTATTATTTTGTAAAGACTTGTATGGACCCATTGAGGGTGATAGTGGCAAACCTGCTGATATGAAAGATGATGAGTGGAAGAGGCTTAATCGAAAAGCCGTTGGTGTTATCCGTCAATGGATTGATGACAGTGTGTTTCATCATGTTGCTACAGAAACTTCAGCACATGATTTATGGAAAAATTAGAGAGTCTTTATGATAGAAAATCACCACAAATAAAGCCTTTCTGCTTCGTAAGTTGGTTAATTTAAAATATAAAGAGGGCGCCCTATTCTAACATCTGAATGAAATAAAGAGTATTGTTAACCAACTTGCTTCTATGAAAATTATTTTTGATGATGAGTTGCAGGCCTTGATGCTACTTAGTTCCTTACCCGAAAGTTGGGAGACTTTAGTTGTGACAGTTAGTAATTCGGCGCCTGATGGAGTTGTCACTATGGGTCAAGTCACTAGTAGCTTGTTGAATGAAGAAACTAGGAGAAAATCAGCCGGTACCTCTCATTCGGAAGCATTTGTTGTGAGAGGCCGAAGTAAAACAAGGGGGAGGAGTAAGACTCCTCATGGTCGTGATCAAAGCCGTGACAAGTCAAGAGATGGTTCTTTTTTAAAGAAAGACATTGAGTGCCATTATTGCCATGAGAAAGGGCACATGAAGCGGGAATGCCAAAAGCTCAAGAACAAGGAGAAAAGGCGTGACAAAAGTGTGGATAAGAAGCAAGAAGACACAACAGCAGTTACTACCGATGATATCATGGTCGTTTGTGAAGATGATTGTATCAATTTTGTGGGCCAAGAGAGTCATTGGGTGATTGATTCTGGTGCTTCTTTTCATGTGACTTTTCGAGTTGATTTCTTCACTACCTACACTGCAGGAGATTATGGTTCTGTTCGAATGGGTAATGAAGGTTTGTCCAAGATTATCGGCATGGGTGATGTTTGTTTGGAAACAAATTTGGGCTGCAAGTTGTTGCTTAAAGATGTGAGGCATGTTCCCGACATTCGTCTTAATTTGATCTCTACTGGGAAGCTAGATGATGAAGGCTTCAACAACAAATTTGGTGATGGAATATGGAAGCTCACAAAAGGTTCTTTAGTGGTGGCTAAGTGCAAGAAGACTCATACACTTTATTCGATGCAAGGAAAAATTTGTAAAGGTGTTGTCAATGCACTTGAAGATGATACTTCTACCGAATTATGGCATAAGCGACTTGGGCACATGAGTGAAAAGGGGCTGCAAGTTTTGTTCAAGAAAGAGCTTCTACCCGGTTTGAAAGGTACACATCTTAAAACTTGTGTTCATTGTTTGGCGGGTAAACAACATAGAGTTTCTTTTCATAAAAATGTTGCTTTAGAAAAGAAAAGGTTTTGGAGTTAATTCATTCGGATGTTTGTGGTCCTTAAAAGTTAGAACACATGGTGGTGCACTTTATTTTGTTACTTTCATTGATGATTATTCGGAAAGTTTGGGCTTATCTACTAAAAACTAAAGATCAAGTTCTAGAAGTATTTAAGCATTTTCGTGCCATGGTTGAAAGAGAAACAGGCGTAAATTGAAGTGCATCGAATGCACAATGGTGGTGAATACATTGGGCCATTTGATGAGTATTGTCGCATGACCAAGGTATTCGCATCAAAAGACGATTAAGAAGACTCTCAACAAAATGGCGTTTAGAGGATGAACCGCACAATTGTGGAAAGAACAAGGTGTTTGCTTTCACAAGCTTAAATTGCCAAGACCCTTTTGGGGTGAGGCAATGAGTACAGTTGACTTGATCAATTTATCTCCTTGCTATCCTTTGAATGGTGATGTTCCCGAAAGAGTTTGACCGCAAAGATTTGTCTTATGAGCACTTGAGAGTGTTTGGTTGCGAGCTTTCGCTCACATTCCAAAGGATGAGAGGTCCAAGCTTGATAGTAAGTCAAGACAATGTATTTTTCTTGGCTATAGGCGTGATGAATTCGGGTATAGATTATGGGATCCGTCGACAAGAAAATCATTCAAGCCGTGATGTTGTGTTTCTTGAAGACCAAACAATTGAAGACTTTGGTAAAGGTGATCAACGGAGCCAAAAACTAGTGATCTCATTGACATGGATCCATCTTCTTCATCTCCGATTGATGATGAAAATGGGGAGATGTGCAGCCACATATTGAAGATGTGGAGGATGATGCTAATCCTAATGAAGTTGAGCGTAAATTGAGGAAGAGCATCCAACTCAAGAACCGCCACCACAACTTGAGTTGAGAAAATCTACAAGGGACCGACAACCTTCAAGAAAGTATCCTCCCAATGAATTTGTGTTGATTTCTGATCAAGGGGAGCCGGAGAGCTACCAAGAAGCAATTGAGCATGCAAAGAAAGATGATTGGAAAAAGGCTATGGAAGAGGAGATGAATTCCTTACTTGAAAATCACACTTATGATTTAGTGAAGTTGCCTAAAGGGAGGAAAATTCTGAAAAATAAGTGGGTTTTTAAATTGAAGAATGATAGGAAGAATCTGAGGTACAAAGCGCGTCTTGTTGTGAAAGGCTTTGGGCAAAAGAAAGGCATTGACTTTGACGAGATTTTCTCACCGGTTGTAAAGATGTCTTCTATTCGGGTTGTACTTGGCATGGCTGCAAGTATGAACCTTGAAGTTGAGCAACTTGATGTGAAGACCGCATTTCTTCATGGTGATCTTGAAGAAGAAATTTATATGGAACAACCAGAAGGTTTTGTGGAGAAAGGGAAAGAGAAATTTGTTTGCAAATTGAAGAAAAGTTTGTGTGGTCTCAAGCAAGCTCCGCGGCAATGGTACAAAAAATTTGACTCTTTCATGATGAATAATGGTTTTTCTAAAACCACTTCGGACCATTGTGTGTTTGTGAAAAATTTCCCGGATGGCAAATTTATTATTTTTTTGCTTTATGTTGATGACATGTTAATTGTGGGTCAAGATTCTACCATGATTAACAAGTTGAAGTTGGAGTTGAGCAAGTCCTTTGCTATCGACCATTAGGTAGCGCTAAAGGAAATACTTGGTATGAAAATTGTTCGTGATCGCAAAGAGGGACTGATTTGGTTATCTCAAGAGAGCTACATTGAGAAAGTTCTTGAGAGGTTCAACATGGATAAAGCAAAGCGGTTGGTTGTCCACTTGCGGTCACTTCAAGCTTAGTTCGAATCAATGTCCTACAAGTGAGAAAGACAAAGAAGAGATGTTGAAAGTTCCTTATGCTTCAAAGCTTGGTTCTTTGATGTACGCCATGGTTTGTACAAGGCCGGATATTGCTCACGCCTGCTGGTGTGGTGAGTCGCTTTTCTTTCTAATCCGTAAAGAACATTGGGCAAATAAAATGGATTCTAAGATATCTTCGAGGACTTGAAGGTGTGTTTGTGTTTTGGGGATGGTAAACCGATGCTTGATGGGTTCATGATTCTCGACATGGTGGTGATGTTGATTCTAGGAAATCTACTGGGTATTTGATGACTTTTGTGGGAGCTGTGGCATGGCAATCTAAATTACAAAAATGTGTTGCTCTCTCAACTACCGAAGCTGAATTTATTGCCATTACAGAAGCTTGCAAAGAAGAGTTATGGTTGAAGAAATTTTTGCAAGAGTTGGGTTTGAAGCAAGAAAGGTATGTGCTTTATTGTGATAGTCAAAGTGCTTTTCACTTGAGTAAAAATTCTACCTTTCATTCGAGATCGAAACACATTGATGTGAGATACCATTGGATTCGTGATGTGTTAGATTCAAAATTGTTACAACTCGAAAAGGTTCACACAGATGATAAAATTTCAGATATGCTGACTAAGACTTTGTCGAGGGACAAACATTTAAAGTGTCGAACTTTGGCGGGTATGGTTGATGTCTCCACCTAAGTCGGTAGGGGGAGAATTGTTGGGATACCTCCTTATTGGAGTGTGGGACCCAATTGGTTTTGGAAAAAGAGTTTTAATTGGGCTTGGTTTAGTATAATATATTTTTATATATTATATTTGTGGAGGCCCAACCCAATTTGGATACAATTAGGTTTGATTACAAAACCCTAGATTAATAATATATATATATATTGTTTATGTTTTATGCTTGGTGGTATGCTAAAAGAACAAAACGGCGGCTTTACTACTTTGGGAACAGTGTCGAAGCTTGGAACATTGGTTCAATTTCGGATTTGAAGCTTGGTTTTTGGAGCATCTTCGGTTGGTGTTTTGTTCGTTATTTTGGGTTTTCGACAACTTTGGTTCTGAAGATTTTGGTTCTTCTATTTGGTGAGATCTTTCCTCTTGTTTATTTGTGATTATTTTGGAATTCACCTAAGGGTGGTTTTGTGAGACCATTCGTGTCTCGTTTGTAATCGTTTGGAATTTATTTGGTTGATAGTAGAATCGGATTTCGATCCCGTGGATGTACCTCACATTGAGGGAACCACGTAAAAATTATTGTGTTGCCTTTGATTTAATTTTTCCGCATTAGTTTATATTCCCATTGATTGATTTACTTGTGGGGAATCATCGATTTTTCCTAACAGTTAATAATTCAAATTGATGAAATGATGTCTAATTATTAAATTATAATTTAACTACATTAACATTATCTTTTATATAAATTAAAAAAACAGTCAAACTTGTAAGGCGATTCACACAATAAAAATAAATAAATAAATAAATAACAACAACTTTATACCGGTCATTACGAAGGGCCGATGAAAGAAACGAAAATTGGCATCTTCCTTAATTATGGTTTTGGTCAAGCTTTTCACCTGAATCAAACTTCCCCAATTAAATTAATGATTGCACCTAATATGGTTTAAGATAAGACAAAGCTTGTTTATATCATTTTGACTTTTTTGGGGCATTAGTACAAATTAATGAGTATTAATCCACGCGAAGTACAAAGCGTAACTGAAAGGGCATAATCGTCACTTTGACAAAACCAATATTTACATCAGTCAGACTTGTCAGGGTCGTAGACTTAGAAGCAAAACAGCCCAACCACACCATTACTGTGGGGTGTCTTTGTTAGGGCAGGACAATAAATTCATCAAATTTGTAATTTGATCCAGTTCAGTTTAATTCAGTAAGTTTGAATTGATTTTTTAAATTCGTAATTCGGTTTTAAATTAAAAAATTAAAAATTTGTAGTTCACGGATTGGTTCCGAATTGAACTTCATGGTTCCGGATTAGAACCGATCCGGACCGTATACAAATAGTCTATATTTTTATTATACACTCTCCTACATAGTATCTTCTCTTATTTCATATAAAACTTAAATCCAAATCTAAACTCGCATAGTATCTTCTTTTATTACTTTTGTTTGCTATTTTTTAGTGTTAATTTATAATGGTCTAAATACTTATGATGGAACCAGTTTTCTTACGGTTGTTTAAATTTTAGAACAGTATGTCGTTATTATGAAAAGACATGTAGCTATTGTGAAACTAATATGGTGCTATATTTATATTTTTATAAAATTAAAATGTTATATATATATATATTTTGTTATTTAATTATGTAAATCCGTGATCCTAAACCTATTTAATCCGTATTTAAATGGATTGGTCCGGATTAGGTCCACAATTTAAATGGATTAGATTGGTTCGGTTCTAATTTTTAACAACCATAAATAACGGATTGATCTTGATTTTATCCTAATCCGATCCAATCCGAACCATGCTACCCCTAATCTTTGCTACTAGTAGATGATTTTGCGAATGGAAAAAGTCATTATTCGGAATATTAAAAAATGAGAAAAACTATAATAGTTAGGAGTGGTTTGAGAAGGTAATTATTTTAATTAAATTTTTTAAGTATTTTAATTTGATTAAAAAAAATATGCCTTGAAAGAAAATTAAATTTTTTTAATTGATTTGATAACTATAAAATAAAAAATAAAATAATTATAATTTATATATAATATTTTATATTATTAATTATTTGAATTTATTATATCTTGATTATTTTAGTCTAAAACTTTCCTTCCAAACAGCACCTATAGGTCGGTTGTGCCGTGAGGTGAGGTCATTGAATTTGCCCACGTGGTTTCTTCTCATTGGGTGGATTTGGCCGTACCGTGCCATCTTTGTTGAAGATTGTTATAACAAAATTTTAAAAATAAAAATAAAAATAAGGTTCCAGATTGACTTTGTCTATACAATCGTGAAATCCGTGTCCTCTGAGAACAGATGTTTGATTGTTATAATAAAATTTTAAAAATAAAAATAAAAATAAGGTTCCAGATTGACTTGGTCTATACAATCTTGAGATCCCGTGTCCTCTGAAAACAGATGCTTGAATTAGTAAATGCAATTTATAGTAGTCATTTTCACCAAGTTTAATTGACTTTAAAAAAAAAAAAAAAATTATACAAAAAATAGATCAAAGCAATTATTATTTTCATATAATGTTTCTATTTTTTAAGAGAAAATTATTAAATATTAATTTTTAATTTATTATACATTTAATTATATAAAATATAATTTCATTATTATTCACTCTATTTTTAATTTAAATAATCAGTAAACGATCGGCATTTTATTGCATAACTGACGTTTTTTGTTTGAAATTTTAAGACAAGATCCTTAATTTGAATGATCAATAAATGATGAGCATTTTGGTTATTTTGGAAAGATGATTAAAGATCATCTTCTAATTTTTAATCTATTTTTAGATCACATTATCTCTCACATCTTTTACATATTTAAAAAAAATTAAAAAATCAATTTTTAATTATCTTTACAAAACATCCCTTGTTGCTTGATGAACATGATGACTCAACCATGACTTTTATATTTCATACGAAATTTTAAAACAAGACAATGATTTTTAAATTTTTGTTTGAAATTTTAAAACATCAAAACTTATGTTATACTTAACTTTATAATAAACACACAAAAAAAAAAAAAATGGCACCTATTCATCTTCATTAATATGAAACTATGTAAAAATTAAATAAATTTCTTGATATTCACAAAAACAATAAATTTCTTAATTTCAAAACTTTCTCAATATATTTTCATAAGAGAGAAATATGATTAATTACAATTTTCAATTGCCTGTCATATGAATTATTAAAAAAATGACAAAATTCGCATTTTATTAATGATATTTTTATTCAAATTTTCAAATTTCAATTTCTTAAATTAATAAACTCAAATCAAATTTCAGATTCCTTCACAACGAGACAATATATATATATATAAAAGAATAATTCTACCCATACTAACAATCTTATTAAAAATATAAATAATATTAATTGTCAAAAAATAATATTTAAACCTCTAATAATATTTAAACATAAATATTTTTAATAAATTTGTTAAAAATATTTTAAATAGATATAACATTACTCATATATATATATATATCGGTTCAAGGCTTTGACTGAGATTCAATGTCTTTTACGAAAAAATAAAATTTGATCCGAACAATTCTTTTATAGATAATTATTGAGTGTACAAGGCATATAATATGCCATTTACTTATATATTTTTATGACTTAAATTACAATTTTTTGTAAAAATTTATGACAGATTTTATAAATTAACTTATGCGAATTTGTGTTAAATTAAACAATTTTATAAAATAATTTATATCAAATTATAATTTCTCAATTTTTTTATAAATTAACTTACATAAATTTATATTTAAATTACACAATTTTATGAAATAAATTACATATTTTTGTAATAATTTACACTAAATGATAATTTTTCTAATTTTTATAAATTATTTTATACAAATTTATATATAAATTACACAAGTTTATAAAACAATTTAAATATTTTTTATGAAAACTTACACAAATTTACATACCCCTCACCCCTTGCGCAACCCCTTGAGGGATCATCCACTTTGATAAACTATGCAAGTATGAGACTGTAAACTCACATGTTTTTCCCTTTCAAGGGAGATCATCCACTTTGATGGATTGTGAATTTTTCAAAAAGTTGAGCAAATTAAAAATAAAAAAAAATAAGAATTTATTTATTTTATCAATTTCAAACAAATAAAATATTTATTGATTTTAAATCATTATACAAAACCTACTAATTAATCAAATGTATTATGCTATTGAAAATCATATTTCAAAAAATCAGTATAGAAAACAATAAAAGTAAGAAGAAACAAATTATGAATGTTTTTTTTTTAGATGGTAAAATATGAATAAAAGGTAGAAATGAACCGATTATTAATATTAGGACTAGAGAGTGATTGTGTGAAGAAATGTAAGGTAATTATATACATTTATCAATTTTGTTCGCCTTTTCAAACTTTTACATGAATGCTTAGTTTAACACAACTTCAAATTTTAGTCAAAAATTAATTATAAGTTATCATATTACTGTTTCGTTTAACAACTCTATATTTTAGTCAAAAATTAATTATAAGTTATCACATCACTGTCACATTACTCTCTTTATTTTTTACACATTTTTTCGTAAAAAATATTAAAATAACTTATTCCCAAAGACCTAAACAAGTTCACCTAAATTCATGTTCATCTTGTTAAAAATTTATTTTCATCTATTTTGTTAAATAAATAAGTTAAATTCAAACACACATTAAAACTTGTTAAAATTTTCAAACTAAAACAAATAATATCTCTAAATTGATTCAATAAATCTAAAATTATATAAAAATATTAAATTATTTAAACTTCACACAAAATTCGGTTGAAAATGACTCAGAAATACCACCGAGGGTGGTGACCCAGTGGTGAAGGCATTGCCTTCCCACAGCCATGAGTCAAGTTCGACTCCTGGGAGGCGTGAAAATCCGGGATTTTCCAGGGGCTCTCTTTGGAGACCTCACGCTGTACTTCGATCGAAACTTGTCCGTGGCTGGGGCAGTTGGACGCTGTACTCCGATCGAAACTTGTTCATGACTGGGGCAGTTGATGAGCTCCACTGGTGCCTCGGTGGTGGTCCCTTCTTATGGGTTGGGTTAAATCAGGCTAACAATGTACTCCGATCGAAACTTGTCTGTGGTTGGGGCAGTTGATGAGCTCCATTGGTGCCTCGGTGGTGGTCCCTTCTTATAGGTTGGGTTAAATCAGGCTAACAACTGGCTATCCCAGGACCTGGGCCTATGGATGTAGTGATGACACCTCAGAACATCTTTTTTTTTGTTCAAAAAAAAAAAAAAAAAAACAAAACAAAATGACTCAGAAATTAATGATTTGAACAAATTTTTAAAACTTACTCTTAAGTCCAAAAAATTAACTCAGCTCGTATGACTTGTTAATCAGCGTACTCCTAGCAAATATGCATACGATACACTTTATTTAAAAGATTTATATTTTACGACAATGATTCATTCTCTAATTTTAAAACTTTAATTGAGTATTAAGATCATCTTCAACGGTTCAGTAAATCTGACATTAAATTTAAAATTTGGTAAAAAAAATACTTTTTGAAGTTCTAACGGTTTCACTAAACTGGTATCAAATTGAGAATTGAACAAAAAAATATCAAACTGAGAACATGATACAGATTTCAGCAAATTACTGTTTGTAACTGTTGGAGGAGAGGAACCGGTCAACCAGCCGGTTGTCCGGCCGGTTGACCAACCGGCCGACCACTAAAAGGTTCAAACAGTTCAAATGGGTAAGTTCAAACAATTCAAAAATATATATATATATATATTTTCCTTACCACTAAAAGGTTCAAACAGTTCAAATAGGTAGGTTCAAACAATTCAAAATATATATATATATATATATTTTTTGCCTTACTGGTCGACCGGCCGATCGACCAACCGGTTGTTCCTGGAGCAGATTTGATGAAAATTAACCATCGGAACATTCTGTATTAGATTGAGAAAATAGTCATTTTTTTACTCAAATTTGGTAAAAAATTAGGTGAACCGTTAGAGATGCTCTAATGAAGTGAAAATTCAAAAGAAGAAAAAAAAAAATTTAATATCAAAACATCACATCAATTAATGGTGCTCACCCTCTAGAGTTAACTCATAATTTAGGATTGGTTTGGGATGTTCTAAAAAAGTACACTTTTTAACTTATTGGCTTATACGGGTTGGATTTGATGTGATGCATTAGAGAGGTGATGTGATTTAAATAAGATGATGTGACTTAAATAGGATAGTGACTTTTTAATTTTTTGTATTATTTAATAGATGCCAAACTTAACCTTGGAGTTGACAACATTTTTCTATATTTTATATCAAAAACCTAGAGACACCAAATTTTTTACTACTAAAAAAATCTACCAAACAGTGTGGCCATGAGTGCTAGCATTTTAAATATTATAAAGCAAATTTCCGTGAAAAATTAAAGTCATTTATCTTACAGCTTAATTATCAGTCCATATCTTCTCACCATCCGAACCTCCACTAGAACATCAAAATTTAGAGGGGAAAAAAACAAAAACTAATTCACTTCCCGCAGATTGAGACTGAAAGAAACTCAAAACATCAAAATAGTAAAAAACTAAACCCTAATTCAAGAAATCTGACCACAATCAGTGACCACAACAGGCTTGGCCGTCGTTCCACTCGAAGATCCGACCTTCTCAATCGCCTTCACCACGTCCATTCCCTCCACCACCTGCCCGAACACCACGTGCTTTCCATCGAGCCACTCCGTCTTCGCCGTGCATACGAAGAACTGCGAACCGTTCGTTCCCGGTCCAGCGTTCGCCATGGAGAGAATGCCCGGTCCGGTGTGCTTCTTGATGAAATTCTCGTCGGCAAACTTCGATCCGTAGATCGATTCCCCTCCGGTTCCGTTCCCTGCGGTGAAATCGCCGCCTTGGCACATGAACCCCGGGATGACTCGGTGGAATGACGACCCCTTGTAGTGAAGTGGCTTGCCGCTCCGTCCGGTTCCTTTCTCGCCGGTGCAGAGAGCTCGGAAGTTCTCAGCCGTGCGCGGCGTCGTATCGGCGAATAGCTCCATCACGATTCGACCGGCGTGTTCGCCGCCGACCGACATGTCGAAGAAGACCTTAGGGTTCGTCATCGTAGAAGATCGCAACAATTCCTACAGTTCGTGTAGTACTCTATTGGTGAACTCACGCACTTGACTTGTTCATCGACGATGATTGATTGATGCGATTTCCTTGCCCTTGTACATATGGATGACCGTTGAGTTGGGACACGTGTCGTGCAATGGCAATGAAGTGGAAAAGATGTGGATGAGTCAACCCTCCACGTGCTAGTCAGGCGTTTAATTTCATGTGATTTGTGAAAAATGTTATGGACCAAATGATTTATCACATTTGGAAGAGCTGTACAAATTCACAGGTGCAGGCTTCATAACATTTGTTTAATAAAAAATTTTACAAATTATTTCCCCAGCATAACCCATCGGGCATTCTATTTAAGCCCAAAAAATACGCTCAATTTAAATTTATAAATTTAAATTCTTATTATATATTAATGTGAATTTATTAGTAAGGACAATCCTTATTAAACCTTAGAATAAATTTTTTTTTTCTCATGGTACACCCTAATTTATTATTTCTATTCAAATTTCTACATCTTCTTCCCCAAGATATCAAAGCTAGTTTCTCCTCTTCTTCTTCTTTCTCACTCCAAAACTCCAATCAACCTTACCGAAACTCACAATTATCATTAATATCATTGTTTTTTTATTATTTTAAAACCCTAAACCCTAAACGAAAGTTTGAACAATCAAACAATAGAGGAAAGTGACAATCAAGAAAATATTTTGATTTTTATATGAATACTTACCTCCTCTTTGATGGATTGCTTCAAAATATTATCTTGATTATCACTTTCCTCCATTGTTTGATTATTCAAACTTTCTTCTAGGGTTTATGATTTCAAAATAATAAAAAACAATGATATTAATGATAATGGTGAGTTTCGGTAGGTTGATTGGAGTTTTAGAGTGAGAAAGAAGAAGAAGAAGAAGAGGAGAAACTAGCTTTGATATCTTGGGGAAGAAGATGCAGAGATTTGAATTGGAATAATGAATTGGGGTGTACCATGAGAAAAAAAAAAAAAAAAAATTATTTTAGGATTTAATATAGATTGTCCTTATTAGTAAATTTACATTAAAATAATATAATAAGAATTAAAATTTATAAATTTAAATTGGGCGTACTAAGATATTTTTTTGGTTCAAATAGAATGCCCCCATAACCCATGATTTTTAGGCCTGTTGTGATTTTGGGCTTTCGTGAAATCGCGAACGTGGCAGAAACCTACCTGATGGATTTTAATTTAAATTACTTATTTTTTTTGGTGGAACTCAAATTAAACTTTTTTCATAATGTATATAATTAACTTAAATTTTATTTTTATTTTTATTTTTATAATTAATTACTAATTAGCTTATATTTTTTGCTCGATCTTATTATTAAATCTTTACCATTTTGATTAATTATTATTAAGTTTTTTTTATATATTTTAAAATATATTCAAATTTTACTTATTTTATACCTTATGAATTATTCCAAGACAAAATTTCAATTAGTCAATTAATTCATTTTGAGGATAATTTTTAGCAAATCTTATGAACCGAACTTATTGTTGACAAGTACTAAGTAAAAAAAAATTGAATTTTTGCCTGTTTTGATAATGAGATAATTTTTTTTTTAAAAATACAAGTTTATTTATTTATTTATTTATTATTATTATTTGTGTTATATTAAGGAATTTATAAAAGTAATGAATGATATTTTTTACTCTTATTTATTTTTATATATTAATTTTATGATGTATTATTAAAGTATAAGTAGCTAAATTATTGTTTTATTAAAATATACAACAATAAATTTATCATTAAAAATTTGGAACAATTACAAATAGATATGATACAGTGACGATAGATGAAGTATTAAGAAAAAAAACAAATCTAAATTGACATGAACTAATGTAATAAATATTTGGAACAATTACAAATAGATGTGATATAGTGACGATAGATGAAGTGTTAGGGAAAAGAGCAAATCTAAATTGACGTGAACTAATGTAGTAAATAGAAATATAAATCTTCTTAATTTACATGACCAAATAACTATTGATAAAAGTTAAGTAGAGAATAATTATTCATATAGTCAATCTCATTTAAAGGGATTAAGGCTTGGTTTGGTTTAAGTCCCAATCCGTAACTGCCCTTCACTGTGGGTTTGAGCTTGGCTGTATCGAGTTTATATAAACAAAGGCCAATCAAAAGGCCTAAGCAAGGCCCAACCCAATCTTGGTTGATGGTAAAAACTCTGAGCCCAGGCATCTGGAGGACTGGGAATCATTAATTTGAAACAGACTTCACAAAATATTACATGGGTTTTATAAAATGAGTTGAAAATGGCACTCGCTGGAAACAAGAATTTTAAACCACTCAAGTTTGGTAAAAATAATTGATAGGCAGGGCACTTATTTATAAATTTCTTTTTATCTATTTCATTTAATTCAAATTATTTTTTATATTCTAATAAGTCTTATAAATTATATAATTATCAAAATATCTCAAATAATAATATTCATATTGATAATGTGAATGTTTCTATAAAGTGAAAATTCACATTGTCAATATAAATGTTTACACCGTCAATGTATGGTTTAAACATTCACATGTGAACATGAAAATTCATATTGTAAAAATATAAATATTCACATCATTAAGTTGCGAACTGTTCAAAAATTATTTATAAAAATAAAAATTGCTAACTGTTCAAAAAATATTTACAAAAATAAAATTATTCATAAAATGTTTTTAATATAATTATTAAGATTTAATGATCAAATATCTAAATAATAGAATTTATTAAAATATAAAAATATATTATGAACTAATTAAGATACGAGTATTTTAAAAAAAAATTTTTATTATCCATGGTAGATATAGCGATATTTGTAAGTAGCCTGAAAATTGTAACCAAGAAACAAATTCTCATATCCAATATATCCATCCAAAACCAAACTAATCTTGTCACTCAATCAAGTGAATTATCTAAATCTTTTTCCCCAATTGGGTCTATCAATTGTTATATGATCAATTAAATTAATATATAATTTAGGTCTTCTTCTTATCTCACATATCTAATCAAGATTATAGAATACTAACTTTTGTAAAGTTAAACTACAACTAAAAAAATCACTCTTCATCAACTCAAACCAAATCTTGATCTTTACCTCACCACACCTACAAAAGTAATTGTTAAGACTCCCTCCAAAAAAATGTCAACTTTTATAATAATTTTTCAGGTCAAACACATTTTTTTTTTCAAGTTAAATAGGAAAAGTCATTCAGCTTGTTTGGTTTAAATTTTCAGGATTCACTTTTTAAAAAATTATAATTTTTATTTTTCGTAATTTTTGTTTTCATTGAATTTTTTAAATATTCTAAACAATTTTAAAAAATTTTAGATATACCTAAAAATAATATTTGAAAAAAAAAACTTTAAAAAACTCACTAAATAGGCTCGTAATTTTTAGGATTCGTAATTTTTACGAATCCCCTTGGGAAGGGGATTAGGATTCGTAATTTTTATTTTATTTTTTACATGTTAGACATTTTTTTTTTAACATTAATGTTTAATTTTTTTGTATTTTTGGTTAAGTAAAAATAATTGTTTTATTTGTTTTTTTTTTTTAACATTAATATTTAATGTTTTTGTATTTTTTTTATTTGTTTTATTATTTTATATAAAAATAATTTAACAATCCTTACACCAATAACTATCATCAAAATAAACACAATTTTACATAATCCTCTCATTATCAATCTCCTCACTAATAATTCTCTCACTATAAATCTTTTCCATTCTATATTTGAAAACAAATGGGTTCTATGTTATAAAAGATTTAGGCTTCAGGGCTGTAGTGAGTGATTTGGGCCGAACAATTAGGTAGGGATGACAATAGGGATCCTACCCTATGGATACTTATAGAGACCCAATCCAAACATATATGGAATTTTCCCACTTTTTTTTACCCATCAGGTTAATTAAACAGTGTCTTTTAACGGCAATACTATGTAGCTCAAATTTTGTGACTCAAAAGTGGCTCAAATGGCCAAAACGACGTCGTTTTGAGTAAAGAACAACATAATTTTGACCACTTGAGTCACTTTTGAGTCACAAAATTTGAGTTACGAGACATTTTTCGTATTTTAAATACTCATAGGCTATGGGTCGGGAATGGGCACCCGCGCATTTCTCCAAGGGTTCTCATTCTCAATCTCACGGTCTTCTCATTCTCATTTTCACATACACTATTTGATCTTCTATCTAGCAAGTCCTTTCCTCTCTCCCTGATCTCGTTCTCTCTGTAAGAATCATTGCCTACGCTTTCATGATTCTTCTTTCGTCACCAATTTTCTTGGAGGACAAATCCAGGAATTGAATTTGTTCAAGGGTTCATTCTTGTCAGCGAAGGCAACGATCTTCGTCGGATTTGCGAAGGCAACGATCTAGCGGCGGCGATTTCCATCGGTGTTACCATGGTGGTTCTCCGGCGTGGTGAGTTTCTCTATCTCGTTCTCTCATTCTCTCATTCTCTTTTTTTGCCAATAACTTTAATGGGCTTTATTTGGTTTTAAGTCTGTAGGTAAGAAGTTGTGAAATAAGTACAATAACTAGTATTTCTGTTGAGAATTTGCAATTGTGTGCATTTTGTAAGTGGTTTTTGCACACCCACCATGTGTTCGTGTGTTTGTTTGAAAGAGACAAAAAGCTGCAATAGACTAGAATTTGGATGTGCAATTTGTTTGACTACATGACTAATTTATTATAGGGGGATGGAGATGGAGAATTAATAGCCACCCCATTAACCCCCATTGTCATCCCTAAATTCAACTAGGATCAACACTTGAGCGAGGAAAGCCTACTTTTCAATTGGACTGATCTACTACCTTACTTAACAGATGTGAACCCTTATTTATTGATTTTAAGTGAAGCACAGAAGGCTTATTTATTGATTTTAAGTGAAGCACAGAACCCTTATTTATTGATTTTAAGTAAGATGTGAACCCTTACTTAATAGAAGAAGATTAAATCTTATCAAAACCAAAACTTGCTTCGCAGCCAAATATCAACATCTTAAGTGAAGCACAGAAGGCCTATGAAGAAAAAAGGAAAAGCACTTTAAATAATAAGAAGAAAAAAGAATGTGGTACCTTTCACTCTTATTCAGAACTGTACTCCACCATAGGATGGCTTCCAAGAGATTTTTTTCCAGCCTACTCCCATTAATGAAAACCAGACTTAAGTCTGGCATACAAACCTCTTCTAGATAAGGAGTCCCAGAGACCCAAGGATTTGAAGCTGATCTCTAAATAGTATCTGAGACATCAAAGTTAACATGTGCAAATAGTCGTTTAGAGCAGTCTTCAGCAACTGCAATGGAAAAATTCTTCAAGTCAACTCCAAGTAGTTCCTCAACTCCTCCCTGACATAGAACAAGTTAGATCATTTATTGCGATTGGCAATTTTTCTTTTCTTTTGACAAAATAATACAGGATTCTCTAAGATCCTGATTTAACTAGAAATGTAATCTGCCAAAGAGTCCTTGCCCATAATAATAAAAGATGATCTCACGAGATATTGTTAGACTGAAATTGGTTCACATCTAATTCAAGTTCTATTTGATTAAATTCATTCAAATTTTGGAGATTCAGACGTAGTTTCAGATTATGATTTTTTTATTAGTAGAAAGCGAAGAAAAAAAGTCAACAATGTAACATCAGAGTTGGGCCATTATTTAGAAGAGGATGTGGTGACAAAAACCCCCAATTTTGATGTGTTGACTTGGTGGAAATCAAATGCATCGAAGTGTCCAACTTTACAGGCAATAGTTAGGGATTTTTAGCTATTCCGATATCCACTGTTGCTTCTGAGTCTGCATTTAGCACTAGTGGTAGATTGGTGAGCTCGTATCGGAGCAGACTTCATCTAGATAGTTTGGAAGCATTGATGTGTTCTCAAAGTTGGTTGTGGGTTGTAGAGATGCAAGGTACTTAAATAAATCAACATATATTTATTTTTAAAATAAATATATTTTCACTGAATAGTCTCAATACTTAATTTTTTTTCTTCTTATTTATCAAGAAATTCAACATTAAAATCAGTTGGTTACGCCACTATATATGATGATATGGATGTGAATCAGAGTTGATCTTTCTTTTGCATTGAGTATGCCTTTAGTACATTGATTTTATTCTTATTTGTGAATTTGTTTTCCTCCTGTTATTCATTTCTTCTACTAAATCAACATGTAATTAATCTCAATAACTTGCAATTCTTCTAACCAATATGTAATTAATCTGTTTTTTTTTTTTTTTTTTCTTTCTTTCTTTCTTTTGTGTGTGTGTGTGTGTGTGTGTGTGATAGGTACAGGCAAAAAAACAAGAGAGTGAACATTGGAGTAGTGAAGCATTGGTGCAGACAGATCTTGACAAGGCTTATGCAAAGATTAGTCTTAATGAAATGTTGCTGTTGCTGGAGTGTTGCTACTGCTGTTAAAGTGTTGCTGCTATAAGAAATTAGAGTTGAAATGTCAAACAATGTGCATTATTGAATTGGAGTTTTTGTTGCTTTTAACTTTATATATATATATATTTCTTTTGCTTTTAGTTGAATTAGTGTGTTGTAAATATAGACAGCCATGAAATTCGATTGAAAAATTTGTAAGAAATTTGAGTCTAATTACATTTGAGTTACTGATTTCATCTAATATTAAATCTCCCTTTACATGATTTTTGTAAATAAAAAAAAAAATGGTCTTTAAAATGTTTTGACGTGGCGCCATCAGGTGAAAACACTCATAATTATACAATTTTTAGTTTTTTTTTTTTCAATCACTAAAAACTTATTTGATTGTCGTAAAATTATATATTCAATTACTTTAAAACAAACTTCTTAATTAATTAATTAATGTGTATTTGATTTTGTTGTTAAGTCAAAAAAATTAAATTAAATGTATATTTAGCTTTGGTTGTGAACCTTAGAGGGAAAAAAAAAAGGGTCAAGTTGGGTTAGGGAAAATCCAAACCTAGTAGAGGGATGGGAATGATAGTACCCATGGGAAATGGGTAATGGAAAAAAATAATTATAGGGGAATGGGGATGGGAAATTAATAACTACCCCATTGCCCTCCATTGCCATCCCTAATCAGGCCATTGTGGCCAAAAGACCAGCTTGTTTGGGAACATGATTAAAAACAATTTTTTTAACTTTTTAAAATTACATCTCTTTTATATATATAATTTTTTTACATATTTAAAAACACAATTATTCTTGGTAACTCGAAAGATTGAGCCACAATTTAGCTCAATTCTTAGTTGGACATCCACCTCATCAAAGTAAAACCACCTTAGCAATCCTTGTCCTCAATAACTTTCATAAAATTATAAATTGCCCAAAAAATAAAAATAAACAAATAAATAAATAAAATTCGAACTTAGAATTAGTAATTATGTGTTTTTAATAACAACACTTAGAGCTGAAATAAAAAATAGTTTAGATTATATTTCTGAGTTAGAGAGTGAGTTAAATAAATTAAATTCTCTTTTGACTATTGCCTTTGGACAATCTATAATAAATTATAGCCAAATAATTGCTTACAGGAGTTAATATTAAATTAGATCTAGCAAAAAACCAAAAATAAATTTGTAAATTGGTATCAGAGCTAGGTGTCTTGACTTTGTCAATAACTCTTGCATGAGTATTAAATATAATGAAAAGGTAGAATCTGATAATTTAAATAACAATACTTCTTTACAAATAATAATATAACAAAATAATACATTAATTAGGCTATTAAAAGAAATTAACGAAAAACTTAGAACTAGTCAATTATAAATAATAATAAAAATTAGACATTTTGTACAAGATCCTAAAAAATAAGTAGCCTTTTTTGAAGAAAAACAAAAGGAATTAGACTTATATCCCCATCCATATAAAGGAAATAATCCAGAAGAGCCCTTTGAATTAAACTTACCTGCAAAACCAAAAGATAATGGAGTTAAGTAACTATAACTTAAAACAGTTAGAAGAAATGGTTGAAAAAGAAAATAAGGTACTAGAAAATTTTAAAGACATAGAAAAAGATAATGTCTTAGAAGAAGAAAGTAATAACGTTAATGATATGGATATAATAGTAGCAAAACAATAAGAAAGTAGCTCGTCTGCCCCACCTAATCCAAATCATCCAAATTTTAGAAATTTTACCAGACAACAGCTAGAAAATGATACTAGAAATTATGGATATAGAAAAAGAACGGGACATTATAGTTATCTAAATAGAGGGTCTTTTGCTAAAGGAATATCAAATTATGCTGATTTTACCCCTAGAAAGGAAGTATTCTTACAGGAGGTATCATTAAAGTCAATACGTGTCTGAGGAATTATTAGATAATGATTATGCTACAAACACAAGTGAGGTAACAAAACAATGGAAGAGAGGTATACACCATGTCTTAAATATCCATAGCAACAGTTGGAGCGCTCAAAGTTTTCTATATTATATTGAACATAGCCTTACGGGTATAGTAGCAAGCTAGTATGACAATCTAAGAGAAAGTGACAAAGAAAAATTAATAGCAGAAACTACCCCGGAAGGTATGTTAAACATATTTGTAAAATTTATTGAAGAAGAATTAAGAGAAAACAAGTGGGATGAAGATAAAAGAAAAAGAGAATAGGTCAGGAAATTAGGTAACATAGAAATATGTAATATGGAATATATGAAAAATTATATATGTGAGTACTCTTATTATTATTATCAAATAGGTAGAAATAAAATTCATTTAACCATGTTTTTTCATAAATTACCATATCCTATAAATGTTAATATAGAAGAAAAATATGAAAAATGGATAAAAGACTTAGGAGACACCACAAGTGACCCCTTGGGTCATAGAATTAAATATCTAAGAGAATAGGTAGAGTAAGAATGCATGAAAATGAAGCAAAGAAGAAAAATGAAAAAACAATATTTACATTGTTGGCAAACATCTAATTCATGGGGATGTGAGTCTTCAAGAAGAAAAACATATAATAAGAAAAAGAAAATATTTTATAAAAGAAAAAATTTTAATAAGCAAAGAGGAGAAAAATATAAAAGAAAATATTATAAAAAAAACCCTATAATTTTAATAAAAAAAAAGGTTTTTTAGAAAAAAATAATTATTGTCTATAAGGAAAAAAGACTTGTAAATGTCAGGAAAGCGGAGAAATAGGCCACTTTGCTAATCAATGTAGAAATAAAAAGAATAATAAAATAATAAAAGCCTTAAGAACTCTGGATTATGTGGAATTAGAAGAAGAAGAAGCTTTACAATTAGCTTTAGAGAATAATAAAAGAATAATAGAATTAATTGAAGAAAAAATAGAAATAGAAGACGAAAGCTATAGTGACACCGAGGAAGAGTCAAATTTTATGATGATAGAAGAAACAAGTATAGAAAATTTGATAGGAGAACAATTTGTCATAGAAAATTATCAAGAAAAAGAAATAGAAAAAAATTGGATATTACCAATAATATGAAAGGACGAAATATATTTGAAATCAACATTCAAATTAAAAAGTAAATATATATGTGAAATGATGGAAGGGGATATTGAAATTAAGGATTGTAAATATGAGGTAGGAGAAATAGATTTAATAACTTATGAAACTATTTTAAAGAATAATAAAGATAATAAATATAAATATATGTATATAGGGAGTGTACAAATACAAATAACATCGTTATTTGACAAAGGACAAGATATAGATATATATGCATTTTTGTGTGATATTAGACAACGAAATTTTGGAATATCCATAATCAGTGGAATAAAAAATAATCTATGTATAGGACCATTAGATTTTAATTACAGACCAGGATATTATATTAGCTTAAAAGATGGATTCATAAATAAAATTTTAACTCTAATAAAAACCGTAGGAATCGATATGCATGAAACCACCTGTAGATTAAGGATATTTTGGAAAATAATATACAAGTTAGATAATACCATAGATCCTAAAATGCAGCATAAAATTATAGAAGCAGATAAATTTGAACCTACCAATGGAATACTAATAGATAGAATTACACCTAAAAGAATACATCGTAATGAGATCAAATTAAATAATCGATGGACAGCAAGTTTTAATAATCCTAAAAATATTACAAAAAGAAAAAAATATAATTAAAATCGATAATACTGGAAATATTAAAATAAAAACTCCTAGCACAATAGAAAATAATGATGAAATAGATAACGTAAGCATATTGTTAGGAAGACATTCTATACATAATTCTAGTATACAATCTGAAAGGAGTTCAGTTAGCAAAAGACTAATACGTTATAGAACTACCAGTGTGCCAGAATATGAAGATGAGAAAAATCTTATGGCATGCACAAAAGATAATGAAGAAGAGGGACAAAAAGAATACGATACATTTGTCATGACCCGCTCCCTGTATCCAAGGGTTAAACATCATGATGGCCAGTAACTGAAGTTACCTTCGGCCAATTCTTGAACAAATAAATAAACGCGAGCGGAAATAATATTTAAGTGAGGGTACTAAAATAATCATTGGAGCTTTTACTTTTACAACAAAAATTTATTGACCAAAAAGGCCGATATTTACATATGAATAATAGAATTATAAATACTACAAAAGTATTATGTGTTTCTATTCTATAGCCCCACGTCTAAGACTCTCCAAAAACTATTTTTGAATTGCATTGTTTCTTGAAAATTGATAAACAGTTATAAACACATGGCAGAGTGAGAAACATTATATTGAGAGTATAAGGGTCAGAAAATTACCATGGATAAGCTTTCAGCTAAAATAGATAAAATAGAATACTTTCTATTAGCGTAAATAAGTTGCTCATATTATAACAGAAATCCATTTTAGAAATCATATGATATTATACGAAAATATATAACCATAACCACAATACCAAACAGAATAGAATAGAGATCACATGAGTGACAATCAGAACAGAGGTCAATGAATTCATGACAATACAAAGGTGCTCGTACAGATTCTAGAGGTGGCTCCTACAATAGTGTAGCACTTAGCTCCTCACAGTATTTGCTTCACACAGAATAGAGGTCAATAGATCCATGACAAACAGAGGGCTACAAGGTGATCAATTAGAAGCCAATGGTTTATTTAATTCCCCTTAAGCGTGGGACTCCTGTGGTGGTACTTACAGAAAATAATTGTTTACAAGATCATTGTCAAATAATTATTAAAATTTAAACAAACATATCCATAGGTTTCAATTTAAGCAAAGAGAGTTCAGAAAATAATCAACGTAATCAAAATATTAATATAATTTATAGAACACGAATGATGTAAAATAAATTATGGTTACTCAAAACATACATGAAATATATTATGGTGACTCAAGGTATAATATAACTCACCTTAATATTAATTCTTACTATTTATTCCACTCGATTCTCCAAGTTGCACTTTGTGCTTTTACTTTCTTTCCTGTTTGTTTTTTTCTACTGCCTTGCTCCTAAGTTTTTCACCTTCTCCCTTTTTTATACTTGGCTCACATATTTGCTCAACAAGCAAAATTCTCCCCTACTTAATTACTATACAGGTGTCACAAATCAACGCTCTCAGGTGGCATTTTTTAGTGCCTTAAACCCTACCTTCTCTACACGTGGCTTAACCAACTGATTATACACCTTTGTTGTGCCACCTGTAAGTTTTATTGAGTAACCCCAAAGTAAATTAAATATCTTAGTACATTTTGGCCCATAAATTAAATTAATTACACTATTAACTTAAATAATGATGTCAACATATAATATTTATACTATGGTCAAATTTCATGCAAATCGCACCTTGATCTTAATTCATCGTATATAGAATTATATTCTTCTCATTTACAATTAGATAATATTAATAGGATAATTTAGAAAAATAAAATAAAAATACCATAATAGTTAGAAAATAATATCGAATAATAATAAAAGTTAAAATTATTTTTTTTGAAATCATTTATAATTAAATAATACTAATATAAAAATTTAAGGAACAATTTAAATTTTCGTATTATTGCAACATTTGTAAAACGGTATAACAAAAAGAATGAAGAAAATAAAATGTCATTATCATTCACTAATGTTAATAGTATATATGTACCAATAAAAATACACATAAAAGGATTTAATATCTACGAACTATGTGCTTACTTAGATAGTTGATGCTCAATATGTTTTGGGAAAAGGAAACTCCTTCCCAAATATATGTGGAAAAAGAAAAATCCACCATTAATAGTTGAATAGCTAACAATAGTACGATGATACGCATCGATGCCATAGAAAATTTAGTTATCAAAATTAATTGATTACCTTTATCATTCTTAAACTTTGGGCAACCGATCAACTATCACATGATGTAATTATGGGCAATAATTTTCAAAGATTATACAAATTTGCACACAAACGTTATACTCTGTTATATTTACAAATAACAATAAGCCAGTTGAAGTCTTAAAACTAAAAGCGGCTATTACACATCACAATATTGACTTTGTAAGCAGCAAGCGTGGTGAGGAGGTAATCTCTCCAACTGGGCGCGAAACTGCACTTAGTAGTAAAGACATTAGTATTCAAGAAGAAAATCAAATAGAACAACAAGAAAGATGCAAAAATTTATATAGTGAAGATCCGTTAAAATTGTGGCATAAAGATAAAAGTATATCTAAAATAGACTTAATCAATCCTAATAAAATAATTAGAGTAAAATAAATGGTATATACTTATAATGATATAAAGGAATTCAGAAAAGAGATAGAAGATCTAACATGAAAAGGATTAATTAGAGATAGTGGAAGTCTACATAGTAGTCCAGCATTTATGGTCAGAAATCATGCTGAGGTTAAAAGGGAAAAGGCTAGAATGGTAATAAATTACAAAAAAATTAAATGATAATAGTAAAAGAGATGGTTATTTTATTCCGAATAAGCAAGTCCTTCTCAACAGAATATAGGGCGCCACTTGGTTCTCCAAAACGGACTGTAAAAGTGGATACTGGCAAATAAAAATAGATAAAGACAGCATCCCACTAACAGCCTTTAGTGCACCACAAGGGCATTATGAATAGCTTGTAATGTCATTCGGGTTAAAAAATGCACTTCAAATATTTCAAAGAAAAACGGATAACATCTTAAAGAATTGAACAATATTTGTCTTGTATATATAAATAATATTTTAATTTTTTCCAAATCCATAGAACAACATAGAATAGATATTAAAATAATAACAAAAAAATATGAAAAACATGGAATAATATTAGGTGAAAAGAAATGCTTGTATGCACAAAAATAAATAGAATTTTTAGGAGTTGAAATCAAAGGAGAAACAATAAAAATGCAAAGTCATGTTCCCAAAAAAATTAATAAATTTCCTGATAAAATTACAGATAGAAAACAATTAGAAAGATTTTTAGAATGTTTAACATATGCCTTAGATTTTATAAAAGACTTAGCCAAAATAAGAAAACCTTTACAAAAGAAAATAAAAAGGGATGAGAGTTAGGCTTGGAACTCAGCCGACTTTACCCTAGTAAAATTCTTACAAGAAAAATGTAAAGATTTACCTACCCTAACTCTTCCTAATGAAAATGATGAGCTAGTATTAGAAACTAATGCAAGTAACAATCACTGGAGCGCAATTTTAAAAATAAAAGAAAATAATCAATTATGATGATATTGTAGTGGAAGTTTTAATCAAGCTGAATGTAACTATTCCACCATGGAAAGAAAATTATTAGCCATAGTAAAAGGAATAGAAATTTTTTAATATTTTTCGCATCAAAACCATTTTTATAAGAACTGACTACAAAGGCTTATTAGGTTTCATAAATAAGAATTTATCTAACATGCAGGCGTAAAGGAGGCTTTTACGATGACAACTTTGGTTAAAACAATTTACTTTTGACATGGAACATATTAATGGTAATAAAAAGAGTTTAGCAGATACTCTAACTCGAGAACTTGCAGATGACATCCATATCCACAAGACTTACACCGCCATAGAAGGAAACACTCTTGACAGAAACTCAAGAAGTGCTGAACTTGGTGACACAAGACAGTGCTAAAATTATCAGAAAAATGTAGACTGCAGGAAAGAGCCATTCTGTGAACGAGCTTATTAGAATGACTCATTTAGTAGTAAAAACCTTTTTAAGATTAGAAGTATTATATTTGTTTCTTCAACTCCCTGTTAACCTTCAAGAAAAAATAAAAAAATGTATATTTCTTAAGTTATTTCTGAAATGGTATGAAGAATGTGTCACCTATCTGGGAACTCGGTGGTGCTACTTCAACAGACGAATTGTATTGTATAGTTATAAAATGTTAAAAGTTTCATTCAATCCAAACAAGGTCATCAGCCCAAAAGATCCTTTGGTTTAAATGTGGAAATTAGGAATAATTAATACATTCGATGTTCTACCTCACCTACAAAGTACTATGTTCACTCAGCTCACTAAATTCCAACAATTCATGTTTAGAAGAATTTATAAAATCTTTGAAGAATATCCAAGCATGGCACCCATCACATTTACAATTGCCCAAATAGAGGTAAAGGATGAACGTCTAAATGCAGCTCATTATCTGATAAAAGTCAAAGACAAGAAAGACGTAATCCCTTACAAATGTGATTAGTTCCAACATTGGGACGAACCTTTTATATTAGATGCAACAGAAACAAGGGCAAGAGGATTTTCCTTAATATCTCATGAAACTACAAAATTAGCAAGATTCAAATTAGTTCATTATGGAAGAACTAGTTTGCCATAACACCATCCTTGGCAAAAAAATTAATTGTTCCAAGTGTGACACCCTGAATGTTTAATTAAATGCCACATAAATGTTTATAGTTATGGGTGTATGTGATATATATTATTAAATAATTAATAATAAATACAGAATCTAATTTATCACTGGGTTATATGGGATTAATTAGGGATTTTTATTTAGAGCCAAATTAACAGAAATATGAAATTTTAAGACTAGTTAGGTCAAATTAAAGTTAAAGATAGTGAATAAATAAATAATAATAACAACAATATATGGAATGAGAAGAATAATAATGGCAATAATAAAATGAATAAGTTATATGTGCTAGGTAAATTAATTTATCATTATGGTTATTAAATATATAACGAAGAAATTTATTAAGATAAATTAAATACCAATTTTATTATTAAATACTAATTTTAGTTAAGATATATTAGTTGTGTAGATAAAAAGCGAATCGCTATTATCAAATACAATCTTGCCATATTATCCAAACAGATCAAGGGCCATTAAAGAGTTAGATTACAAATCTGCCGAGTGAGAAACGGAGAAGCCACCTGGACACTAGACTCGGATAGAGGAATGAGTACCTGGAGCCTAGGGTGTTGAGTCATCACTTATATTGTGTATAAATAGGGGTGGTAGTGCTGTGTGTGTGTGGGTAAAGGAAAGAAGTAAAGAAAGAAAAAAAAAAACTAAGAGAGAGAGACTCGTCAGTTAAGGGTAAGGAACTTATACTAGGAGAGTTCTGATAAAAAGGTGAGGCTAAGGGTTATAATTAAGGTGAGTTATATTATACCTTGAGTCACCAAAATATATTTTACTTATGTTTTGACTTACCAAAATCCGTTTTATATAAGTTATGTTTTATTAGTATATTAATAAAAGTTATGTTTTATAAAGATTTCAGTTACATGGATTATTATTTGAACCCTATTTGTTTAAAAAGAAACCCATGGATACATCTGTTTATATTTTAAAGAATATTTGGCATGACCTTATATACAATTATGTTTTGTAAGTACCACCACGGGAGTTCCACGCCTTGGGGGACTTAAATAACCATTAGCTTCTGTTTGACCACTTTGCGGTCCTCTGTTTGTCATGGATCCATTAAGGAATGAGATAGAGGAATGAGTACCTGGAGCCTAGGGTGTTGAGTCATCACTTATATTGTGTATAAATAGGGGTAGTAGTGCTGTGTGTGTGCGGGTGAAGGAAAGAGTACCTGGAGCCTAGGGTGTTGAGTCATCACTTATATACTCGGATAGAGGAATGAGTACCTGGAGCCTAGGGTGTTGAGTCATCAGTTATATTGTGTATAAATAGGGGTGGTAGTGCTGTGTGTGTGCGGGTAAAGGAAAGAAGTAAAGAAAGAAAAAAAAAACCGAGAGAGAGACTCGTCAGTTGAGGGTAAGGAACTTATACTAGGGAAGTTCTGATAGTAAAGTAAGGCTAAGGGTTATAATTAAGGTAAGTTATGTTATACCTTGAATTACCAAAATATATTTTACGTATGTTTTGACTT
Organism: Camellia lanceoleosa; assembly: GCA_025200525.1. Taxonomy (NCBI): domain Eukaryota; kingdom Viridiplantae; phylum Streptophyta; class Magnoliopsida; order Ericales; family Theaceae; genus Camellia; species Camellia lanceoleosa. The sequence goes on along the minus strand of CM045761.1, from coordinate 199,693,927 downwards.
ACCATATTTATGTTATACAAGTTATGTTTTATTAAATATTAATAAAAGTTATGTTTTATAAAGGTTTCAGTTACATGGATTATTTTCTGAACCTTATTTGCTTAAAGTGAAACCCATGGATCTATTTGTTTATATTTTAAAGAATATTTGACTATGACCTTATAAACAATTATAATAAATAATAATAATAAAATTAAATTAAAAATAAATAAATAAATAAAGGGGAAATTACATTAAAAAACCTAGGGTTTAGCGTCTTTTTTAAATTAAACCCCAGGTTTCAAATTGTGACAATTTGTGCCCCACTATTCCACCCATGTTGCAATTTGATCCCCCTGTCCATCTCCGTCTCTAGTAGTTAACGAAAGAATGATTTGGGCGCCATCCATTGCGATTTACAACTTCATGCAACCCACTTGGTGATTCAACCCGCAATTGAAGCCACGCATTTAAGGAAGACTGCAATTTCATAGTTGATTTTCCAAAAAAGTTGGTCTTTGAGACTTAGGTAAGAAATGGTTTCGTTTTTGGTTGTTTTATACGATTTTTCCATTTCTTTTTTCTCCATTGTTGATATTGTTTTTGTCTGCATTGTTGACTTTCTTTATCTCTCCATAGTCATCCAAACTGTTTGATATTCCATCAAAGTGAAAGACAAAAATGAGTGAAGGTAATAGCTGGGGTGAGAACAATTAGGTGAGTTGACTCGCTGCAGCTGTGGGTTAAGAGCGAAGATCAGAATTTCGTAGACTCATGCTAATTCTGTTAGGAGGTTTTTGGGTTGTCCTAATTATGGAGTAAGTATATACAAGTTTCAAGTAAAGTCAATTAGCAATTTTTTAGTTTTTATAGAAAATTGAGAATAAAGTAATATGTTCAATTCGAAAAAGATAACAACTCTATAAAAGATTCACCCAAAAGGAATTGTTCATTTGTTTATGTTTGATTGCAATTACAAAAAAATGGGGTTTGTGGTTACTTTTCCTGGTACGATCCACCCACATGTGCTCGTAGTAGAAAAGTGTTGCCGAAGTTGGTGGATAAGGTTCAGCACTAGAAGAATGTATCAATGAGGTTGCACAATTAGAGAATGTTGTTCAACGTTATCGTGCACGATAGAAGTGGCTTGTCATTGCCTTGATTGCTACATTGCTTACGAATGGACTATTTGTACTCCAAAATAGTGTTTAGGCTTGCTATGTAATTGATAATATGTGTTTTGGCTAGGTGCATTACTTCCACAATGTGTTTTGTAATTGCAATGCTTTTGTTAAACAATGGCAATGTCAATTGTGTTTGGTTTGTAATGGGGAAATGTTTTGTGCATTGCTGTTGTTTTGTAATGGTCAAATGTAAATAAAATGTTTGGTTTGAAATGGTTTATGAAATGCTTTTGTTTTGTAATTATAATGGTTTTGTTATCAATTGGTGAAATGGTTTTGTTTTATAATGGTGTAATGGTTTTGTAACGATTTATCCTAGCTTCAGCATGTTGTCCCTACATTCATATATAATGATAATAACCACACAAGCATGATCAAAATTGATAACCATACAAGCATATAAAATTTGGTTAAGCATAACAACCACAACAAAGCAAGCCAACCAAAGGAGCATATGAAACCTAGTTTGACATAAGCATATGAACCTGTTATTTTCATAAATGAACTTAGAACATAATTCAAGCAAACCAAATATTGGGGTTTCAACCATTCAACCATTGCATTGAAGGATAATAACCATACAAGCATTGTTCAAGATTTCATAACCCATATGTACAACATAATTGTTCCAAAAGCCTATTTTAATTACAAAAGTGGTAAGTAATGTAAGATAAACCATGAACATTCCAAAAATCCCGTGAATATTGCAAAAATCCTATTTTAATTACAAAAGTGTTCAAAACCACTTGTTCACACTACATTGGCTGCTCATTGCTTGCTTTTTGCCAATGTCTGTTGCTGCTGATCTTGTCATCTTCCTTGGTTGCCCATCAGTTGAATCTTCAACACCACTTACTGCTGCTGGCCTCTTCCTAGATTGACAACTATCAGCTTGTGCAGCTACTCCCCTCTTCCCCAAATAATGTAGCTGTTCTAAAGCCTATGAATGTCTACAAAAGAAGTTTGTAATTAGTAACATTAATAATTTATTACTAACATAATGCTTATTTACTTTCATTCAATGGAATACTTACACTACTATTGGATTTTTCAAAAGGTCCACTTGTCTTTCCTTTCACTGGATCCTTCCAAGTCCTTTGATTGTGACCATAACAACCACATTTAGAGCATTTTAGGGTAGACTGGCTCCTCTGCAACTTGAATGGATTCTTAGGTTTATATGGGTCCCTAACTCTATGTTTGGAAGGCCTACCAATTAGTCTTTTAAGCTTAGGAGGAAGAAGGTCACACCTATTTTAGGCCACAACCGCCTATTCATTGGATTAATCAATGCCTCATAAGTCCTCAAAAAAGTTTCCTTATTGAAATATGCATGAACATAATCTTCAACCCTATCCTTCTGAAAAAATATAGCAGCTACCCCATGGGGACAAGGGATTCCAGTGAGGTCCCATTTCAAGCATGTGTATATCCTATTCTCTAAGTTCACTATGTACCTATCCCCTCCATCTCTGACTTCAAACTCAACACCTCCTGACCATGTAAGTGTCCATATTCTGGACTTCAGCTTCTTCTTTTCAACTTTGCATTGTATCTTTCCACAAATGGGCCCTTTGTACTTCAACATGTTGTCCCTACATTCATGTATCCTCACTATCAAAGCTCTCTTTATCATCTCCATCATGGTAAGGATGTGTTTGTCTCTAGCTTATATCACCCATGACTTAAAGTATTTAGAGATGTTATTGAGGAGCCTATTTGATTTGGTTCTTGGACTAAACCCATGCTTAGACTATTGGCCTAGGTTCACTCTCATCATCCAGTCATATACCTTACTATCTACTCCATGCAGCTTAGTCATGTGCCTCTCCCATTTAACCCTTGTGTATGCTTTTGCTGCCTTCCAAACACAATCCTTCTACTCTTTCCCTTTAAACAATTTCTTGAAGTTTGCATACAAATGTTTCAAACAGAACCTGTGATTGGCTTCAGGGCATACCAATCTCAAGCTTGGAACAAGTCCTTGTAAATAAACAAATAACATAGCCAAACAATTAATTGACAACATTCTTCTGGGAGTGACATAATGATAAGAGTATTTCAAAACATAAGGAATACATAAAAATATTTACCTTTTGTTGATCAGTCATAAATGTCCATCCATGTTTTTCAATTGGGCCAATATCTTGTAACAAGTTGTGTAAAAACCAAGTCCAGCTCTCCTTACACTCTGCCTCAGCTACAACATAAGTTATTGGATACATTTGATTGTTTCCATCCCATCCAACAGGTGCAAATAACTGCCCTTGGCAAGGTCCTTTCAGAAAACAAGCATCTAACCCAATTAATGGTCTCACACCAGATAGAAACCCTTTCCTAATTACACCAAGGCATACATACATTCTCTAAAACCTAGATTTAACTACCAATTGAAGCCCCCATACATTTATGTCAACATTAGTACCCTCATTGGTTCTTTTCAAATCAGCTGCATAATCCCATATCCTACTATATTGTTCAGCATTGGTTTCCTCAATCTTCTGAATTGCTGCATTTTTGGCTCTATAAGTTTTCATTGTTGGCACACTTATAACAAAATCCTCTTTGATACTTTCTTGAAACTCATTCACTTTCAATGTTGAGGTGGTCCTAAATTTCTGGACATATTTCTTTGCCAACCAAGAATTGGTCATTTGTTTATTCTTGTAAGTTCTACAGCAAGAGTATTTAGATTGATATGTTTTTATTTGCAAAGTATTCTCTCCAGTCATCTTGGATGCATCTACTCCATTTACACCTAGCACTACAATTCACTTGAACCTTCAACTTCTCACTCTTAGTAAACTTCACTTCATATTCTCCTTTTATTGCATATTTCTTGACAGCATCTTTGAACTCATTTGCAGTACTAAACAGCATTCCTAGTTTGAATTCTATGTTCGTGATATCAACCTCAAGCCTAAATTCAAGGTACTTAGGCTTGGTTATTATCCTCATCATCAAAACTTGTAGAGGTAACCAGTTCTTCCTCAAATGAATCTGCATCATTCACTTCACACTTATCACCTTCTTTAAGCCCTTTTTCATTGACATCTCTCTCAACATTACTACCAAACATGATGTCATCAAGATCAGGATTATCATCATCACTACCATCTGAGAAATCCCTGTCTGATGGGTCATCATTACCATCATTGTCAGTGTTTGAGTCCTCTTAACAGTGATCATTGTTGTAATTTCCATCATTTTCCACATCTTTCACAGGCACATCAGTAAGGAATAACATATGATGAGCAATATCTACATTATGTGGCTTATGATACTCAATAAACAACTCTAAGGTATTTGTATTTTCCAACAAGCAATACATTTCTCTAATATCATCATTATTAGTCAACACTCTTAACTCTAAAACCAAATTTTTGTTGGGAATCCTATAGAAAATATGCTTGTAATAAAAAGCACTCTCCTTCAACATGCAGTTAATCTCTAGGATAGATAATTATCAATATCAACTGCATCAAATACATCCACATTACCCCCAACATAACTCCTTTCATCATTTTCAATAAAATAGCCATTGTGGTGTATCAGAATTTTAACAAAAGTTGTCATTACTATATTCATATATAAACAAAACAATAATGATAATAACTATGGGTCCACTTGCAAAACAAAACATATTAAAAAACAAAACCCTTATATAAAGCAATTTGGCCCACAATTCTCAATCTATGGAGACAAAATATGACAGAAAAGCAGACACAAAAGACCCTACAAAAATAATAGAGACCTTGGGACCACGATGTATTCAGTGGTACAGAGGCATGCATATAGTTAGAGACAAAAGAAATGTCACAAAGCAATAAACATTAAGTGTACACCGACAATGGAGAGAAAAACAATGTCATAAACAAATAAACAATGTCAACAATGAAGACAAAAAGAAAGTTAACAATGGGAAAAAAAGAAAGAGAAAAATCGTATAAAATAACCAAAAAGCGAACCCATTTCTTACCTTTATTTTAGAGTCCAAAACTTTTTGGAAAATCAATTATGAAATTGTTGTCTTCCTTCGATGTGTGGCTTCAATCGCAGGTTGAATTACCAGGTGGGTTACATAGAGCTGTAAATCACAACGGGGGGTGTCTTTTGCCTTAACTCGTGAAGATTAGGGCAATTTTGGCTCCCAAATTATTCTTCTGTTAACTACTAGAGATGGAGATGAATTGGGAGATCGGATTGCAACCCGAGTGGAATGGTGGGGCACAAATGGTTACAATTTGAAACTTGGAGTTTAATTTTAAAAAGGCGCTAAACCCTAAAATTTTTATGTAATTTCTCCATAAATTCATTAATTAATTAAAAAATAAAAAAAATTATAATAATAATAATTTTTCACATCATCAAGCCACATCATTTGTACCAAGTTGAGCCACAAAAATTAGGACTACCTAGTATCACTCTTAAAAAAAAATAAAAATTTAATCTACTCTCAAAACAAACATCAACTACACTGGTTCGCTATGATTTTTGACGGTAGGAGGGTGCACGATGCGACTCGAATGATTTGAGAATAAAATTACAAACTAAATATCGGATTAACAGATTAGTGGATTAAAAAATTACAATTTGCACGATTTTTAACCAATTGACGGATTGAAAAATATTCTAACTAATTATAATACATTTACATAATATATAATACTAATTTATGTAATATTTTTTACAAAAATAACACAAAATAATTCTACATAATATTTTTCATACATATAATCACTAATTTATAATAAATTTCATATATTAAATACCTCTCTCTTTTTTATATTGATATTTTATTAAAAGTTAAAAAATATATATGTATTAATTATAGCGGAATAAAACGATTCAATTGACGAATTATAAATTTTAAAATTTAAATCACAATTAACAATAAGAGCAGTGTAAATTAATACAAATTGATATAATCTTGACAAATTAAATGATATTTTATACAACGCTACTTGACCGTAGAAAAAATTTCAATGGTTGGCCTATTTTTTTTTTTTTTTACCACAAAATGGCTGGCTTATTATGTTCACTGATTGAAGATTTTTCTTTTTTTGCCTGATTCAATTGAAGATTAATTCAATTATTTTATTGATGGTATGAACTTTTAGGGATTGTTTGGGGTGTCTTAAATAAGTATATTTTTTATTTTTTAGATTAAAAAATTGAGAAAAAAATATAATTGAGAAAAAAGATATGAATGTTTAGGTTAACTTTTAAATTTTTATGAAAAAATATGTATTAAAAAATTGTATAAATAAATGGATTAAAAAATTATATAAATAAATATACAGGAGAATAAAGTAATAGGATAGCCGTACGGTTGGAAGCAGCAATAAAGTAATAGGATAGCCGTACGGTTGGAAGCAGCGCTGCAGTGGGTGTGTAGGCGATTAATTCTCTACTTTTCGGACATAAATTGATCGGTTCTGTTCGGCCCAGAGGGGCCACCATGGGTCCCGTTTTACTAATCGGAACCGTTCAATGTGACCATGGGTCCCGTTTTACTAATCGGAACCGTTCAATGTGTAAAACTTATCAAGTACTATATACTTGTAAAAAATCACGTTAATTGGATATCGATAGCTATCTAATCGTATTAATTTTTTTTATTAACTGTTAACTATAACACTATCCATTTTTATACAAAATTAATTTGATCATATATTTAACAATATTCAATAGACATATTATTAGACAATTTCTATATATTGAATGATTTAAATTACTAAAAAATGACCTATAATAGCCCCCACAGGCCCAGCTCTACCATCCAATTTAATGAATATTTTACTCTCTATTTTTTTTTTAGGTCAATAGCAGGCCTATTACGTCATATCTTGTTTCATATATTTTTTTGATTTATATTATTACGTGGATATTATTTTTTTAATATTTTTTTTAATAGATATTGTTAATTATTTAAGTAATTTTTTAACTTTTTAACTTTTATTGAGTTTGCGAAACCAAGCCTTAGGCTAAGTTTGACATAACTTAAACAATATAAAAAGTCAAAAAATCACTATCCTATTTAAATCACATTATCTTATTTAAATCACATCACCTCTCTAACACATCACATCAAACTCAATCCAAATCCAACCATATAAATCAATAAGTCAAAAAATACACTTTTTTAGAACATTCCAAACCAACCCTTAATCTGTCTTCTTTCCCGAAGGAGACGAAGAAACCCTTTTGGGAAATAGATTTCAGGGTTGTGTAGAAACCAAGCATTCGACTTCAAAAGTAAACCCAAAATTTATCAATGTCTTAAATGAGAGGGACTCAAATAAAAATTTTCATAAAACTTGTAAAAATCTCTAACATCTTTGCGACTTCAAATTTAACAAAAACTTAGATATCTATTTGCTGGGGACCCCAGTGGGGGGCGACTCCCAGCACCCCAGTGCCAGGTGGGGCACTGTTAATGGCCAATAATTCAAAAAAAAAAAAAAAAAAAAAAAAAAAGTTTTGAGCCAATCAGAGAGGACCCCCAGTAGCCCCACCGGGGGTCTCAGCCATTTTCCATCTATTTTTTTGTTGATTTAAACTTGGATCTTATTGCCAAACAATCTAGTGCTACAATCCTCTTTTTGAGTTTCCCCATTTTTTTTAAACCAAAAAATCATATAATTTAGGGTATACAGAAAGAAATCACAGGAACAAACAAAAGATATCAAAGCGGAGGCACTCAGAATGAAAAGGACTTTCGAAAGTTTATGTAGAAAAATTTCATAGATCTTAAGACCTCATCAAATGTGCATCCTCATCGTGCCTCTCACAGATCTGATCTATTTTTCCACGATAGAGAAGCGCTATAAAATGTATATATAATTCACAAAAAATAAAAACAAAAACGTGAAGTTGAAATCAAAATCGAAGAAACAGATAGAGATAGAGCAGGCATTCAGAATGAGTAGGAGGTGTTTTATCCTTTCATCAAACAATCGGAATAATGTTGTTATCATCACTATACTCGCTCCAAATCTTCAATTTATCTCTCTATAATAAAATACTCCAAAAATACGTTTAAAAAAAAAATCAATAAAAAACACTAGAGTGAGAAGCCGAAACCATCAGAAATATTGGAACAGTACATCAGAAACGACACTTGTTGAAGTGTCTCAGACGACCGTCGTGAGAATTTGAATCCAAAATCATCATATGGTTGGTTTCCCAGTTTCAAATCTAATAAAAATCTCCTAGAAAATAAAGAAAGTAAATATGGACTGAGATTTGATCAAATCAATTCAATCCATTGCTTCGCCTCCATGAGATCTTCGATTGAATTCATAAAATTCTATGGAGTTTCGCAGTTTCAAATCTAATAGAAAGCTATAGAAAATAAAGAAAAAAATTAGAAAACAAAGTAAATTTGGACTGATATTTCATCAAATCAATTCAATCCCTTGCCGATAACCTTCGCCAGAAATCGCCCCCATGATCTTTGATTGAATTCATTGAGGGCGCAATAACGGACACTATTTAAAGGGAAAGGTCTGTCATTAGGGTTTCTATTGCCACCAGTCTGTATTGACGATTGTACCCTTCACGGGGTTAATTTCGGCAGCCCCTATCGCCAGGTCGATAATGTACTGCAATTCGTTGCATTGAAATTTGGAGAAATTCTATTTTCACATTATGGTTTAGTTTGAGAAGATTAAATAAGTGTATTTTTTAATTTTTTATAAAATATGGGTTAGATTTGGGTTGGGTTTAAAGTGATGTATTAGAGAGGTGATATGATTTAAATAAGATGATATGACTTAAATAGGATAGTGACTTTTTGACTTTTTAAATTTTTTTTAGGATGCCAAACTTGGCCTAAATTTTCTCGGGCTTTATTTGGAAATATATTATTTTAATTTTTTATAAAAATATATATATATATATATATAAATTAAGAGAATAATATAATAATTTTTTAATTTTTTAAATAAAATATTTAGTTCCCAAATAAGGCTTTAGTGCACATATATTTTCAAAACCCACACTTACACCATGTTTGTTTGGGTGGACATGAGCTTGGGATTGGACTAATAATCCAATAAAATTATTAATCCAATGTTTGGTTAAACAATTGAAGTACGGACTAATTATTTTAAACTTGACTATTAGTTAAGATAAGATACATAATCCAACGGATTCGTAGTCCTAGAACTATTAATCATGGGAATGTTAATCCAGTCCGCCCAAATAAACATGGCCTTAGAAAAATTCTATATCCACATACCAAGTTTTTTTATTCCACACACTTAATGAATTTTTTCAGAATCACAATTTTATCCTTTTAACAAAATTACCATCTCACCTATCACCATCTCACCCACACATCTCACAATTTCTCCATACACATTTTATCCACAACCATCTCACCAGCCACTTCACCGTTGGACACCGCCGGCCATCGCCTTTCATGCCCAAACCTTAACCATGCACAGCATTGATCTAAGTCGCCTCGTCTTGTTTCGATTAGAGCTAAAAAAAAATGAATAATTCAACCCGTCACAAACCACACCACCGTCGTTAACCAATCACGCCACCGCTCATGGTGTCCGCCTTCGCCACCCCACAACGAAAACCATATCTTCTCTCATCCCAAACCTCCTCCCAAGTCTGAAACACCCTCGAAATCCACCGGTTCGTTCCCAAACTCGCCTCATAGTAGCAAGCTTAGCCTCGTTGGCCAAATTGACCCACGCCGAATTTTATCCCCCAGACGCGTCTCCTCTATTGACTCTAGCCACCCCACAGTCGATTCGCTGCTAGAAATTGTGGTTCTGATCGCTAATGTGCAGTCGATTCGTGTCACGACCCAAACTCGCCCCTATAAATTTAGCATCGTAACCAGCCAGTAATCCGTAGATTACCGAAGGCCTCTGAACTGATTAACAAAATTAAGGAGCTAGCGGAAGCAAATACATAAATATAATTGTCCAATGAGCTGTGTAGACTTACATGAAATAGAATATTTAAAACTTCATATACATAACCAAAAACCATTTTCTCATTATACCCACACACTTAGCAATAACATCTCAAGTACAGCCAACAAAACAAGGTACTCTCATATACAGAAACAGTAGAATTTTAACACATGACACTTCAGGAACCTCCATGTGAGGCGCAATGGTTGGCTGATAACAGAACATAGATCCAGACAAAAGCCTTCGAGCTCGATCTCCAAAATGCCCACCTATACATATATATATACACAGTGAGCCATAGCCCAGTGAATAACATTAAGGTAAAGAGGTTAGTGAACGAAATCCAAACATGTCATAAGCGTAAAACAGATCATAGCATAATCATTCTCGTATCAGAACATAATAATGGTACATCCCATAGAACACATCACATATCATCTTCCGACTAGAGTAATCGGTTCCGAATACCGATTAAACACATATCACTACAATGAAATGGCTAACAAGATCTCGTAATCACATGTATGTTATGGACCTGCATTAACATGTCGTTCCCCATGACTTGGGACTATCTATGGATGCCATAATAGATTTTAAACATGGAACATTCGTTTACGAAAACAGATATCATTTCAGAAATTGTAACTTATCATATTTCATTTGGACATAAATCATATGAACGTATCTTTACAATAACGTTACTCACAGTGGTTTCTTATAAACAGTCAATCAACCCTCAAGTCTTGACCTACAACCACCAAAATACATAACACAATCATATCTTATCATTACAAGTTCATATGGCCATCACGGCTTAGCTTCCATTACAATGGTTCTTATTCTTCGGTTCACATTGCTTAAAACACACACTTAAAAACTCTTAACTTAGTACATTCTTTTTCTTAGTGTATTTCTAATCCATAACCTCATTACTATGGCTTAAATAAAGCTTAAGAGTGCCTAAGATGCAATGAGGATGCCAAAATATGAGTTGAAACACTTGGTAAAATTTCTGAAAATAAGGTCCCCGCTCGAGTGTATCTTTTCTTACTCGAGCGGACATGCAAACATGAGAAGGGTCGCTCGAGCATGACTTCATTTGCTTTAAGCGGCCTGCAAACTTGGAAAAAGTACTGGTTGGTCTCAATCTACGCTCGAGCTATAACTCCCACGCTTGAGTGGTTCAACAAAATACAAAAGGTTCGCTCGAGCGTGACTTTGGTCGCTCGAGCTGAGCCCTCATGCCTGCAAAAAATAAATAAAAATTGCTGAGAGCTTGCATTCTCCATTCGAGCATGTGTTTTCTCACTCGAGTGGGTCGCAAATTGGGTTTTCAAAATAGAGTTTTGAGTTTCCAAAGTAATTTCAAAGGCAAATTCGTGCATGTCTTGTTCAAAATATTTGGAAAACTTTTCTAAAACATAAATACATGATCATTTACAAACCTTTAGCTCAAAACTCATGGATTTAGCTAAAATTGAGTTCAACTTCCAAATGTATAAGGTTTATAAACTCCTTTCCTCCAACCCCACGGTTTTTACCCCATGGTTTTAACAAAATTGAGTTCAAAGGCTCCATGCATGAGGGAAATCCTTTTTAAAACATGAATTTAAGCTTTAAAACATGATGAATTATACATGCATGTGTCAAATAACTTATGATAACAATTTAGATGCTCAAAATTAGCTCAACATGGTAAAACTCTTCATGTTTATGCATGCATGTAAAATCCTTCTCCTAATTTCTTCTAGGACTAAATGAACCATGGAATTCACCCTCAAAACTCATAATCTTGCTGAAATCTCACGCTAGATGATTTAGATTCACACTTTAGAGATTGCATTCTTACCTAGAGTCTTGAATCACTCTTGATCTAGCTTAACTTTAATGGACTCTAACCAAAATCTTCAATTCTCCTTCAATCTTTTCTTTCTCTCTCTATAATTTTACTCTCTCTCTCTCTCTCTCTAAAATAAGTTCTCAGAATTTTGCACTCAAGAAATGAGGGAAATGAACTCAAGAATGAGCTTAAAGGGTCACATATATAGTCATGATGCCATAATACATTAATTAGTACATAAGGCTTGCCAAATGCAACTTAATGAATCGTTCTGAATCAATTTTTAATAAAATTTGCTACATGGTTCTAAAAATTTCGAATAACATATTCATGTAACCAATTTCGATTTCAGATGCTGATAAGGCTTTTAATTTTCATATTAAAACGGAGTTCCAGACAGATATTTCTACAAGTAACAGATAGAAAGTCAAAGATTATGCAAAAAAACATAATAAACACCTAATTTATTTTATCCACTTAATTAACATCATTAATTACGGATTTGTGACTAATTGTGGATCGGGGTTGTTACAATTCGGTGATGTCACCGATGCCCAAGGGTTCGTCAGGTTCAGGTTCAGGTTCGACTAATAATAGTGTGAAGGAGGAGGACAGTAATTTTGGACTTTTTTATATGGTGTTGAACTTGAAGGGGAAGAGTAGGGGTTCTCTAGTGCTGGAGCTGAATTTAGAGGCGTTGAGTACGAGTAATTCGGTTTTCACAGACTGGATTATGGATTGTCAAAAGGCTGTAACCGGTTCGGCTGCCAATCTGTGTAGGATTAAGGTTCTTGAGGTGAAGAACTTGAATGTATTTCGTGAGACAATTAAGCTGATGTTTGATGATGATATCCCCAAGCGGCTTTTGAAGATTGGGGTTTATCGGTCCATTGATATACTTGAGGTATCAACAGTCATCATGTTCACCGGGGGTGTTTTGTTGTGTTTTAGGTACCTCGAGGTAATGCCTTAGAATGAGAAAGAAGAGGAGAAACTAAGGAGCTTGTTTAATAGGTTTAAGCTTGATGATGATGCAACTAGGGACATCCTGGCAAGACTCTATTTACTGGACTCAGTAGATTTCCAACAACGAAATTTAGCTAGATAGTTGGTATTGTCCATCACCACTTGCCAATGATGGAAGGAGATGATGTGCACGGAGAATATGAGGGTATATTTAGAATGTGAAGTGTGTGGACTGAGTTAAAGAAGTAAAAATCAAATTACTAAATGTGTGGATTGAGAAAATATGTACATAGAGATAATTTAGTGTGTGGAAATAAAATTTTCCCCCACACTTAGGCTTCATTTTGAATGTGAGTTAGCTTTTTGGTTATTTTAACCTGCGACTAAAAAGTCTTGTCTGGATTGATTTTTTTGACTATTTTGACTTTTGGGAGAGAAAAATAAAATGATTATGGTTTAGATGTTACACTTTGTTTTATTGATTTTTTAGTTTTTTTTTTTTTTTTTAGCCTAATAGCCCCAAAAATTAACATGTTAAACGAGGGCTTAATAAATTTAAAATTTTATATTTTGCTCAATACACATTTTACCATATAAAAAATACCCTCACTTTCTTCATCATTTAAACCCTAATTGTAACTTGCTAGAATCCTTATTTTCTTAACCACTACCTCCGCCGCTAGAAACTTGTATCGTCGCCACCACTTTTATCCTTCTATAGTTGCCAGTGGCCATTATCAATCAATTTACTCCATAGCGTCTACTTTTATTACCCACTATTTCTTTTTAAATCCTAGCCATTATGACTCTCATGTTTATATCGCTCAATCCGTTATGAATATAGGGCCTTCCATGTGTTCTAGTATTAGAAAAAAGGGGAGCATCTCCAACCCACTAGGTATATAATACTTGTTAGTTAAAATGCCTAGTATAACTCATTTTTTTAAACTCCAATGCACTAGGCATATGATTAGGCATTTTAGCTCAACTCATATTCACTAGCTACACGTAACTAGCATTCAAGGCTAGGCAAAATGAATTTAATCATTAGGATCATTTCCCTCCATTTTCATTGCTGATGTGACATTTTCTAAAATTAATAGTATTTAGATAAATAGGTAAAATAAAGAGCATGGTTGGAGTAGAAATATGAAATAGTTGATAGGCAAAATAAAATATATATTTTATAATAATATTTAGATAGATAAAATGTCTATTACCGTTGGAGATGAGGATGACATCAAAGAAATTAGAAAATATGGCATTAAAGAAAAAGTGGAGGAGGTTGGTGCCGCCAAGGGAATGGTAAAGGTTTAAAGTTAAAGATGAGAAAAATAAGATTACTTTGATAATTTTATTTTAAGATAACATTGTAATATAAAAAATAAATAAATAAAATCATTGAGTGTGTACACCTAGTTTTTAATTTGTAAAAATAGAATTACCCATTCTATTCTAATAATACTAGTATATGAACCTGTGCGACTCACAGGCTAAATAAATAATTAAAAATAATTTTCAAATTAAATAATAACATAAAATTTATTTAAAAAATATAGAGAAATAATTTAGAATAAATTAAATTTTAATCATTTTATTAGAATATATATTACAGTTGTTGTAATTTAATTAGTAAAGATGAAAAATAGAATAAATTAATATATATATATATATTTATGATAAAATAAAAATAAATTTCATTTTATAAATTTTTTAGTTTTAGTTTATTCTATGTTAAAATTTGCCATAAAACTTAATGATTATGCTCTAGACTCCCACAAGCCCCACACCCCTATAGCATTTATAGGAATACTAGGTATCATGAAAAACTTTTCATGAAAATAATCATGAAAGCTTTGTGATCATTGGATTACACTAAGAATAAAGCACCACACACTAATCAAGGTAATCCAATGATCATAAATCTTTCATGATCATTTTCATGAAAAAACTTTCATGATCCCTAACTTTTCTCTAGCATTTGTGAGTGAGAGAGAGGGAAAAAAATAAATAAAATAAAATAAATGGTCACAAATCAATTGGGAGTTACGGGGGTCACAACAAATGAGGGATCCAAGCATTTTTCAAAACTTAAACATACCTTCTAGAAATAAAACAATATATATCAATAAAATCGTTAAAATCAGCCAAAAGACTAATCAACTTACATAAAAATTAATTAATTAAAATTTTAAAATTTAAACCGTCTTCAACCTGAAACATGCACAACACTATAATATTAAATGGGAACATATGTTTACTTTATATAATCAAAACAATTAACGTTTTCCTTATTTTCCGATATGGGTTTGAGTCAAATAAAATTAACAATTGTTTTGACGGAAAGTTTATTTCGAATCAAACAATATCAATCATTTAATCTTTAATTAGATCAATTTTTAATTTATTTTGAATCAAACAAATTTAACCAATATATTTTGATAAACCGCTAAGATTGCGATTAAACTAGCAAATCATTTAAACCAAAAGCGGTTCAAATTTTAATTGGTTAGGTCAAAAGACCAACCAACTTATATAAAAATTAATTAATTAAAATTTTTAAATTTTATTTTAATTTAAAAATTTAAACTGTCTTAAACTGAAACATGTACAACACTACAATATTAAATAGGAATATAATATTCATTTTATATAAGCGAAACAACTCACTATTTTCTTATTTTCTTGATGTGAGATTGTAAAATAAAAGTTAACAGTTGTTCAAGTGGAATGTTTATTCTAATCAAGCAATCAGTTGTTCAATTTTTAATCAAGTTAATCTTTAGTTTATTTCGAATTAAACAAATCAAACCAATATATTTTGATAAAATCGCTAAAATCACAATTAAACCAGTGAATCAGTTGAACAAAAAATGATTCAACCTAATCGACTAGGTCAAAAGATCAACCAACTTATACAAAAATTAATTAATTAAAACTTTCAAATTTTATTTTCAAATTTAAACTGTTTTTAATTGAAACATGCACAACACTACAATATTAAATAGGAGTATAAGATTTACTTTATGGCCTATTTTGGAAAGATGGTTATAATTAGTTTTTTGGTGAAAAGCTGCTTATAAGTAGTTTATATGCAACTTTTTTGTGAGAGAAGAAGTGGGTTATAATCTGGGAAGTGGATTATAACCCACTTTCCAAAATAGGCGTATATAAGTGAAACAATTCACTTTGTCCTTATTCTCCCGATCTGGGATTATAAAATAAATTATATCATAAACTAATTAGAGTTTTTATTTTAAAATTTAAATTATCTTGAATTGAATTATGCACAACACTGCATTATTAACAGGGAGTATAAAATTTAATTTATATAAGTAAAATAAACTTTGCTTTTTATTCTTCTCCCACTATGGGATCATAAAATAAATCATAAACTAATTAGAGTTTTATTTTTAACTTTTAAATGGAAGTTAGTTAATGATTTTTTTTTGAATTGTTTAAAATTAATAAAATCAGTATTAGAAATCGCGATTAAATCGGCGAATCAATAAAATCTAAAATGGTTCAACCTAATCAGTTAAGTCAAATGAACAACCAACTTATACAAAAATTAATTAATTAAAACTTTTAAATGTTATTTTAATTTTTAAACTTAAACTGTCTTGAATTGAAGTATATAAAATACTACACTATTAAGGTTTATTTTCTATAAGTGAAACAACTCACTTTTTTTTTTCTTTTTTTTTCTTCTTATTTTTCGGATATGGGATTATAAAATAAAAATTAACAATTATTTGGACGAAAAGTTTATTTATAATCAAGTAATTTCAGTTTTTCAATCTTTAATCTGATCAATTTTTAATTTATTTCGAATCAAGCAAATCTAATCAATATATTTTGATAAAACCACTAAAATTGCGGTTAAATCAATGAATCAATCAAATAAAAAATGATTTAACCTAATCGATTAGGTCAAAAGACGAACCAAGTTACAAAAAAATTAATTAATTAAAACTTTTCAAATTTAAACTATATTGAATTGAAATATATGCACAACACTACAATATTAAATAGGATGAGAATATAATATTCACTTTATATGAGTAAAATAACTTTTTTTTTTTTTTTCCTAATGTAGGATTATCAATAAAAACTAGCCAAAGAAGATTTTCTTAATTGTTTAAAATTAAGAAAATCAGTATAAGATATTGAAACTTTCACACAACTATTCATTAAAAACACTACAATATTAAATATGATGGGAGTACAAGATTCACTTTATAAAAGTAAAACAAATATTTTATTTTTTTTTTATCCCGATGTGAGAGTATCAAATAAAAATTAGCCAATGGAAATTTTTTTAATTTTAATTTAAGAAAATGAATATAAGATATTGAAACTCTCACAAAATTCTTTATTAAAAATATTAAAATATTAAATGAGATAGGAGTACAAGATTCATTTTATAGGAGTAAAATAATTTTTTTCTTTATTATCTTAATGTGTGATTATTAAATAAAAACTAGTCAATAGAAATTTTTATAATTATTTAAAATTAAAAAAATTAAAATAAGATATTGAAACTCTTAAAAATCTCATTTTATTTATATAATTTATAATATAAAATTTTAAATTTATCATGATGGAAAATAAATTAAATTTTTTTATAAGTCTTAAATATTTTTCTTTTATAAAAAATACTTGCTAACTCAAATTTGTGACAAAAAAACGTCGAGTTATGAAAACAACTTTGATTGGTAGCTCGAATTTCACTCCCCCTAATCCCCCTAATTTCCATTTTCAATAAACTTTTTTTTTTTTTTTTTTTTTTTAACTTGCCTTGCATTTTTTTTTTTTTGCCAAAAATGACAATTCGGGGGAGTTTCGGGGGAAGCCCCTCGAGCTCCCACTCTTTTCTCTTATGAAAATTGGGGCTACACAGAAGGCGAATAACGTTGTGACGCGTAGGTCCGTACTATACGAATAGAAGATGACTCGTGTACCAAACTCCAGACTCTTTTCACTTCCGCTGTAACTCGGCGATCGTTTCACAACCCAACGGCGAACCGGTGATATAATAGCAGCTTGAGGTTGTGAACTTCCAGAACTCGGCCATGGCGATCGATACTGTTCCTCCTCTCATCGGCGCACAGCTCAATTACCTCGTCACTCACTCTCCTCTCCCTATCAAGGTAAGCCTTAATCACATTTCTCTCACAAACTAGGGTTTCATTTTGGTATTTTCTAAACCATAGATAAAAAATTGCTTGCATTTGATGTTTCAGGTTGAGCAGATGTGGTCTGGATCCAAGCACAATGGCTTGCTTGATCGCTTTACTTTAGCCATTCCCTTTTGCCTCGACTATATCAGATGTCAGTTTGATTGTTCTTCTTCTATACATGGAACAAATGTACGATTCTTACTTGATTGTGATTAATTTTTTGAGTTTTTTGATGGATTTGATTGTAGGGGATGTTATATATAATGCGCTTTATCCATTAGCGGCACCAGACATCATCTTTGGACCCGAAGATGAAGGCTTTCGTCCATACCCTCCGGTGAGTGAAGAAGGAGATTTGAAATCCCCGAAGAACGGTTTGTCTGATTGGAATTGCAAAGACCCAACTCGCCTGTTGTCTCTCATTCTTGAACTCAGGTTAATTCACCCTTTTTCTTTTTATGGGATAAAATTTCATTGAATTTACTAGTTTTGGGCGTTTTTAGCTAAGATTTTAGTAGGTTTTGCTTTGTAGGGAATTGTATATGACCTACCAGAAGAAGCGGGTTGGAGAAGTTGATGATGAGAGAGTGAAATTTGAAATTAGCACTATAGTTCCAAGAGAGGTAATTTTTTCGAAGTCTAAATGCCTCATTTCACAAAAAGAGGGAACATGAATGGAGTTCTTCTCTTTTCTTTGCATGTATAAGGTTTCTAGTCTACCTTTGTGATTGAAAGTTGTTTTAAAATGGGAAGCTGGAATGGAAGCGCTATTGCATATTGTCATTGAAATCTTTGATAACATTTTTTGATGAGAAAAATATACAATGTGCCTTGTGAATTGGTTTAGAAAACAAATTGCGTTACTACTGCACAATACTGATGACTATGACCTGACTATATGATGAGTTGCATAACCTGCAAAAGTAGCTGTCTTGTTTCCCTCCGTTATGGTTCATAAAAATGTGTGAAGATGGTTGGAGAGAAATTGAGAAAAGCATTACATTATATGGTTAATGAGCCACATGCCAGGCGTTGTATCAAATGTTGAGGTTATAAACTGCAACAAACCACGGGAAATAGGCATATTTTTCTTATGTCAATTGCAACCAAGAAGCCAAACATGGCATATGAGGGCCCAAATTGCTGCCAAGTAACCTAGGCTGGGACTGAGTGAAAATTTTCTATTGTTCAAGCTATAATCTTAGAAACTATAATCTTAGAAAAAATGTGGTCTGGAAATTTTGCTTGAAATGATAGATTGATTTAGAGGAAGATAGAGACATGCTCCCCTTCTCCTTTTCTCTTTGTTTTCCCTAGTTTTGAAAGCTTATGGTGCATTTGGGAAACTATTAGTGGTATACTTCTTTCTTTTGTTTAGATAGTTTAGGAGAAAAGAGTGTATTAAATTCTGCCCTCTTATTTGGGAAAGATAGAAACAGTAAGGGAGCTTGGTTAGATTGCCTGCATTTGTCGGTCAATGAATTCAGGAGCTCATCCTTCTTTGAACTTTTAGCATGTGAAAGATAATAAATCTAATTCCATACTGTCGTATACAGAAAGTGTGCAAAACTTTTACTATTGTGCTTTCTATTGTATAATGTTTATATTTACACGGTGGATTATATTTTTCACAACATTTTCACTTATTTTCTATGTAATTTAGGTTCACTTTTTTGTGTAATTTTAAGAAATGTCTAATTCATATACAAATTATTATGCATTTTTTTGTTCTTTTTGCTGGGTAGGATCTTACGATCCTTGATCCTATCCTATGATGATCAAATCCTATAAACCCCTCCAACGATCCCAGAGCTGCTTATAAGTGTTTCTTTCTCCCTGGTTTGTTGTGTTCTTCGTGTGAAATGCAATACACCACCAATCATACTTCTTTTTGAATGCATTCATTATTGACAATTAACGGCTTGGTTATGTTGGTTGATAATTTGATCCCCTCATTGGGCCATTGATATTTACTGTGCCATAATCATCTTTTCCATTTATTTCTCAAGTTATTTGGATATTAAAAACATGATTGACTGAAGTTTGAAGGAGTATTTGTTGCCTTAAATTTATTTCAGCCTGGTTTAACATTTTCTTTACTTGCTTAAATCCACATTTCATTAAATCCACACTTCATTCGATATTGTTATTGTTGTTGTTTTGAGAAAGTAGATTGTTATCTAAACCTTAATCATCATGCTGCAGGGAATTGAAATGTACATGGGCACAGGTATTGAGAAGGTATTTTTAACAGGAACATCTTTGCATCTTTATAATTGATTTTATGAGCCTGTAAGAGGCAATCATTTTCTATTAGTTTTGACTGTATTATGGGTTTCTTTGCCTCTGTATTGTAGTGTAGACAGAAGAGGTAAAATTTGCAGTGCCTTTACTGGATATGGATATAAATAAAATGGTCACTGGTTGCCCCTGGCGTCACCAGCAGAAGATATACTTACAGGTTACTTTTCATATATCTTTTATTGGGAAATATACATGTATGCAATTTTTCAGACCAACATGCTTATGGGAGCCTCCTTGGAAGTCAAAGGAAAGTACTGATTGCCAAATTAATGAAACAAAACTTAGGGAGTGTAGATCTTCTCTTATATCCTGGAAACTGGAAAAAGAAATATGGTTTTGAAAATAGTCCCCACTTTTGAGAGTGGAGGTGGCAGCAACTTTGGAAGACTCAATTTTCTTCTATTTCTTTTCTTCTAAGTGAAAATTAGGAGTGGGTTTTCTTCCTATTATTTAACTTTCCACTAGTCACTTCAGAAATAGGAAGAATTGACTGTAAATTTTCTGATAAAATTCCAATTTCTTCTCCTAGAGTTTGTGTCATTTCTTTGCCAGTCGCTGCAATCTATCTTAGTCAAAATATAGTGACACTTAATTACTCGTTCGATCCCAACTGGAATGAGTAACCAGTTATAAGGATTTTTCTATGTTGCAGATTCTGAAAACTATCATTTCATTGTTTCTCTTTCTCCCTTTGCTTTATATTTTAAGCAGATTCGATGGTGGGTGCAGGTTATATTTCCTATTGGCAGAAAATATGTGCCTGCCCTTCAGCCCCAATTAAAATTGGTATCTTCTCCTGAGCTGAAGGCTCTATTTTCCATTGAAGATTTCAGGCTTCCCGCATGGTTGGAGGGAATGTATGTATAGCATGCAGTTCTTTTTCTTCACATTACTTTTTTCTGAGCTCATATTAACAAATTTCAGCTATTATTTCTCTTCTCTTGAAAGGTGCATGGCTGAATATCTTCCCACTTTAGAAGAGATGCTTCAGTCACAGGTCAGCTGCATTATTGATCAGCTTAGCTGACAACTTGAACATTCCTTTAGTTGATGATGTTTTCAAGTGAACGCCTTGTATATCAATAATCAGTGATATGGCTTGAAAGATTTATTTATTTATTTATTTTTGGTTTTATTTTAAAGATTGTAGATGCAGTTTCATCTATTGATGTTAGAAGGAAGTTTATTGTGTCACTAGTTCCTCTATTTGGACGGCCGGTAGAAGCTGATCCGGTATAGATCCTTTTACATTTATGTAATTGATTGAATATTTAGACCGATTAAACAAAATTCTGATTTCTCTTTGATTTGGTTGGCAGGTCTTTTGTAGAAAGGCAACATATCTGGCTTGTTCTGGGGTGTTTACATTTTTGGTAAGATATAGTTATATAATTTCATATTTACATGATGGGGACTCTTTGATTTTTTACTAGTTAATTCATGCAACATTTCTGAACTATTTTATTGTCAATCTGATGTCTTGCTAACATTGCTTTAGATTTTTATGTGACATGATATGCTGTACCTTTTTCACTTAAATGTCCATGTCATTTACATGGATAGTTCTTCTTCCCCTCCTCTTTCTTAGTTGAAGCACCTGTAATGGATATTGACATTCCAAAATATATATCAACAAATTTACAGCAAGTGACTGTGTGGTTTGCTCTTTGATTTCACAAGTAAGAAATGAGAAGAAATATTTTATTTTTGAGGCATCTCTCACCTACTATTGTGTTAAGAGAGTAAATATTGCATAAACAGATTGATGTAGTTCCAAAAAAAAAAAAAAAATACAGATTGCTGAGTTAGTTCTCATTTACTGAACTTTCTTGGAGATAGCTAAAAACACAAGGAAAGTATTGTGATGATGCACCTGGGGGGCAGCTCCCAGGTAAAATATTCAGTGCTAGACTGATAAGGGAAAGGGATGGCACCACACAGATTATCATTTTATTGTACAATGGATAAGCACTGGTCTAAAGAGATTTTATTAGGAGTGCCAGACTAGTTCTTTGAAGTTGTGAAAAACATATGGTCTTGTAATAGTTTTCTGGTCTCATAATATCACCACATGTTCATTGTTCAATTTTTTATTGTCATGTGACTCCAATGCTGTTGCTTATTTCTTTACTCTAATCGCAAAGTTTGATTGGGAGTCTGGTTCCTGTAGGTGCATTTTTCCCTTCCACTCCAGTTCCCAAAGCAACAACCAGCTTTGATACTTCAAAGTTCCCAGGTAATGATATAAAAATTATATATTATATGTTTTCTCTTCTCTACTTAAGGTTATTTATATTTTGTTGCAACACATGCATGCAGCCAAACTAGTGCATTTTGTTCTTGTGCATGTGCACTGGATGAATTTTTTGATTATCAAGCTACAGTTTCATTTTTAAATTTTGACTGCTTAGAAAGTGAATCTTAGCAGTGTACTGGTTAACTTTACCGCTCTATTATGCTGCCCACTTGGCTAAGCAGGAGAAGGAAAGAGGGGTTTAGAAATCAATAACTCTTTGAAGTTATTTATTGTTGACATGTGCCTGCGTAGTGTGTGTGATTGTGCTATGCTTTTTAGTTCTTCTCTCTTTCCTCCTTTTTCCAGTAAGAAGGAAAACTTTGTAATATTGTGCTCTCTAACTATCGGAATTAATATGATTAGCCTGAAGAATTTGTACTTGTTATAACTTTTTCCTCTTTCCTTGTGGTTTTTGTAATTGTTTTTTACTATAAAGAACCTTCAAATCCTCATATACTACGATTGCTGTGGTTACAGCAATATTTTGTTAGTGCTGGTGAGTGATGGAAGAACTGTTTCGATTTTACACATCTTTTTCATCATTCTGCTGAAATATTGAAGTTTAAAATGAAATTCGCATTTATGATTGGGTTACTCTTTTTTCTTTACCCCTTTCTAGCATTTCAATTCTCATGGTGCACCCATCAAGTCACCTATTTTGACGGAGTTTCCGTGGAGTCCCAGATGGGAATCATCAGAAATGGCTGAGCGGATGTAGTAAGTTTTTCCTTTCATCCTACCTTTTTCCTTGAGTTTCCACGAGGTATGTCACTCCCATACCTAATTCTGATGATCCAAACGATCTTGGCAGTGATTTTCTGGTGGAAGAATGTTTGAATTTCAAGAAGTTCTGCAATGAGAGTATGCTTCAGCAACGTTAGTGCAGTGCGTTGGAGACACTTTTAATGTTCCTTGAGCTCTCACCCTTGTGAATAGAGGAAGACAATGTGTTAGTAAAGTTTGAGACAATTTGGGATTGAAAATGATTCTCATGTGTGAGATGGAGGAAAAAATCAAGAAACATTATGACTTTGTGATTGTAATGCTTGTAATGCATGGTGAGCATTGAACTTCTTTTGACAGAATGATCCGGGTGAAAGGCTGTAGGAGGGAAGTTTTTCTGATTTGCTTGTGTATGTTTCTTTTAACTAGATTCATCTTGTTTCGCTTAGTGCTAAAAAAAATAATTTGTCTTTGGTGATTTTTTTAAAAAAATTGTGTAATAAGTTTTTACATGTTTGGTCCTTCTATTCTAGAAAGATTTGAAAAAGTTAAAAAAAAAAAAAAAAAAAAAAAAAGTTGAAACAATTTTAGAAATTCACTAAAGAGATATATCAGCTTACTTGAATTTTTTAAATAACACAAAAATAATAATTTTTAACAATTTTCTCAAAAGCATAATTTTTTTCTTTTAATTAAATTTATGTCAAAAAACGGTAAAAATGCAATTCTCAAACCAAAGCCGGCGTCAATGTCAGAAGTATTTTATGAACCTAAGAATAGTAGTAATTATGATAAGGTTGAGATTAGGAGAAGATATCCTTGAAAGGAAGCTGAGAATAGGATAAAGTTACTTTAAAATTAAAAAATAATAATGACTAAACTAACTAAATTAGATAAAGTAATTTTTAGTTAAAATATACCAACAACAAAATCCAAAAAAAAAAAAAATGTTAACTAATTTTGGTGAGAATGCTCTAAAGAAGCACAAGCTACAAAAAAGGTCTTTCAAAGGAAATTGAGATTTGTTGAAAGTTCACTTTCAATTAAAAAACCTAGTATTACTTTCAATAATTTCCTTTCTCTAAGATAAACCATTTTTTTTAAATTTTTTTTTTAAATAGCAAATAAATAATTGTTACAGCCCATGCAAACTTGGTTTTTATATAATTTAATAGAAATGATTGATGAGGGTTTTTCTTTTTTTTTTTTTTTTTTTTGGGGGGGGGGGGGCGGGGAAGATGAAGATTAACCAACGGGAGTTATATCAATTGATAGAACATTTGTATTTTGCCCGGCGTTTTGCCACATGCAATATTCCTTCTTCCTTAGATTAATTAATTATGACATTCAATGTAAATATTTATTTATCTATCTATACTATATATAAAGTAAACATGTCAGGTTGGTGTATGAAATCTTGACTTTTTTGTGTGCCAAGTGAATTTTTCAATTTAATAATAATAATAATAATAATAATAATAATAATAATAATAATTATAATTACATATAACAGTTTAGTTTTAATCAAGAATATACTTATTACATGAACAATGAATGAAAGTTTAATAACAAAAAGTATTTCATATCATTACCATTAAGCCAATAACTATTATCCACATTTAAAATTTAAAATATATATAACATTTAAAATTTAATATATATATATAAATCTAACTAACTAACTAAGGGTTCGTTTTGGATGTGGGTTGACTTTTTGATTTTTTTAGTTTAGGATTAAAAAGTCTCATATGAGATAAGTTTTTTTTGGCTTTTTTAACTGAGAAAAAAAATAAAATGATTATAATTTGAATGTGTCATTTTATTTTATTAGGTTGAAAAGTCTATTTGTGAAATTGTACCCACCTATAAAAAGCAAAAAGTCTAAATATTTAGAAAAAGTCTTATAATTTATTTAAAAATATAATAATATGTTGATGAAAAATTGAATTTGATTTATACATTATTTATCTGGATAACATTTTTTGTATTTTGTTCTAAATACCTTTAGGTTGAGATATAGTAGTAATTTTCGGAAAATAAAAAAACCAAATAAATTTTTTTGTTTTTGTTTTGAGGTGGGTTGGAATTTGGAGGCTGACGGGTAAACGGGTTGTCGGACAAACCCGCCAACCATTGGCAGTTGTCTGTCATTCCCATAGAAATCGTGAATCCAGCGCACGGTAAGTCAAGTTAAAAAACCGACTTTCCAAAAATAACGCGACCCATTAACAGAACAGCGGTGCGCACGTGGGGCTCACACTCTTAACGTGCACCCCGTCTATCTCCTCCTCTCCTCCTCCTCCGAGCGGTTATCTTATCGTGTTAGTCTCCTCCTCCCTCCATTGTCACCTCCTCTCCTCTCCTCACATGACACACTCCACTTGAAATACCCTCCGAATCTCCCTCACGTCCCTCCACCTCGCTCTACATTTCTCTCTCATGATTCATATATGATATGACATTTAAATTAATCATCTCATCACAAACAATCTAAAAAACAATGAGGGAGATCTTGCACATTCAAGGAGGCCAATGCGGAAACCAAATTGGTGCCAAGTTCTGGGAAGTGATCTGCGACGAGCATGGCATTCAACCTGACGGCCATTACAAGGTCGACGGAGCACCCTCCGATCTCCAACTGGAGAGGATCAACGTCTATTTCAATGAGGCTTCTGGTGGCCGCTACGTCCCCAGGGCTGTCCTCATGGATCTCGAACCCGGTACCATGGACAGCATCAGATCGGGTCCCTACGGCCAAATCTTCCGCCCCGATAACTTCATCTTCGGCCAGTCCGGTGCCGGCAATAACTGGGCCAAAGGTCACTACACTGAGGGCGCTGAGTTGATTGATTCTGTTCTCGATGTTGTTCGCAAAGAAGCTGAGAATTGTGATTGTTTGCAAGGTAACTTCCATCTTCTTTGTTTTTACGTCAAACATACACTACACATGTATCATCATGTATGTATGCATCTATCTATCCATCTATCAATCATACATATTGAAAATTGTTTGTTCAATGCTTCTGTAGATATAATTTTGTTTATTTTGGTTTCATTTGTGCTTTGATGTAATTGTTTGCGAGAAGCCTGGTCTAAATCTATGTACTTCACATTGTAGATTGAAAATTCACAGTTTTGTTTATTTTGGATTCAAGTTATTGTATATAGCAATTTTATATTATGTACATTATTTGTGTTTTGATGCAATTGTTTGCGAGAAACGTCCTTCCTTTTTCTTTTCTTTTTTTTTTTTCAGAGGAGCATTGGATTTATGATTACATATTTGCAGTATTTTTCCTAACCTGTGCATGCATCAATATCTATTAACCTTAGCCTTAACGCATATTGGGTAATTTTCCTAACTGATGATGCATGCATCAATATCTCTTAATCTTAGCCTCAATGCATATTGGCATCAACTGCTATATTTTTGGATGCTTATGCTTATCAACTGATTCTGATGACTACCAAATTTGATCATCGTCATAGTCTTTTGTGCATTCAAGTAATTTTTTAAAAGCAATTCTGAAATATATTAGTTTAAGTTTCTCCCTTACCCCCAGAATTCTCATTTGAAAAATGCTAAATATATAGAATTTTTATAAATAAATTGATATAAACCATTCTATACAAAGTTTTTGTATACATTTTTTTTTTTTTTTTTTGAGTATAGCATAACCACTATGCTTTTTATTTCATAAAGACTAAGAGCTAAGACAATGGAATTGGTTGTTGTTGTTAAACTCTCATATGCTTCTTGCTTTTGCTCATTAAATTTGATTAAACATGTATCAATTCCGTGAAATATGATTGGCGCATTCATTGAAAAAGCCAATTAGAAGCATGACTTTTGGCAGGGGAATAGAAGAATGGTTCTCTATATTTTGTGTTCTTGGTGTTCACCTTTATTTGTTGTATAGTTTGTCTCACTTATGAATGCAGACCATATTAAGGAAGGCTTGTCACTGCATTATTGCATAGTCCTTATTTTTTTATTTTTAACATTGTATTTCTTATCTTGAATGGAATTTCCAAATTTTTTGTTAGTTGGTTGTATGTTTTCTAGATTTCTATTCACAGCACTTTGCAATAATCAAATTAAAATTGCTCCAAATAACAAAGTTGCAGTTCTTCTAGTTTAAGTTCCATTATTGATTTGTTAAATATGTGATGCTGAGAAGGTGGACCCCTGTTATGGTACCACCAGTTGGGTCACTTTTGTTTGTGTGTGGACATTTTTAATAAAATGAACATATATAATGTATATAAAATAGTAAGAACATACCAATCACGTTGATTTGACAATGTCAGGTTCAGTAGCACCGACAATTTTTCTTCTTTTACCAAGTTGAAATTAACAGTGGCCAAAACAAAAGGAGGTATTGACAAAGCAAACAGTGCATTGTTGGTTGTGTGGTCTGCATTGCTGAACAGCTACACCTTGGCAAAATAGCTACACCCTATGAAGTTTTTCCTGTAGAAGTTTGTATAATCATTGTTGGATTTATCGGTGCCTAGTTGCTAGGAAGTAAATAACTTTGAACAACTTCGAGAATATTGAGCAACTGGTTGTATAATACTGATATATGACCAAGAAAATCATGCATTTTTCAATCTTTAGGCTGGGGTATTGATTTTCAGATTTCGGACCTGCATTTGAGTATGAAAAACAAATAGACAATTAGACGCTGGGTGGTAAGTAATTTTGCATCCGTAAATCTTCACGTTTATTCATAACTCTTTGGAGTAAATTGAAGTCATTTTTGAGATAGGATGAAAAAACAGGATCTGTTTAGTGGCTTGTTTT
This sequence comes from Camellia lanceoleosa, assembly GCA_025200525.1. Lineage (NCBI taxonomy): Eukaryota > Viridiplantae > Streptophyta > Magnoliopsida > Ericales > Theaceae > Camellia > Camellia lanceoleosa. The sequence continues at coordinate 199,665,706 of CM045761.1, read as the reverse complement.
GTTATTAATGTAATACACATTGCTTTTTTCAGATAATCAAGAATATTGTTCCTGTTATATAATAGTCCCCTAAATAAAAGTGGTGGTGGTCAGATTTAATTCAAAACTGCTTGATGTGGCTGTGCTGTTTTTGTTTATGGGTCAGGTTTCCAGGTGTGTCATTCGCTTGGAGGGGGCACTGGTTCTGGCATGGGAACCCTCTTGATCTCAAAGATAAGGGAGGAATTCCCAGACAGAATGATGCTCACATTCTCTGTTTTCCCTTCCCCAAAGGTTTCCGACACAGTTGTTGAACCCTACAATGCCACCCTCTCAGTGCACCAGTTAGTAGAGAACGCTGATGAATGCATGGTCCTTGACAATGAAGCACTGTACGACATTTGCTTCAGGACATTAAAGCTCAGTAATCCAAGCTGTAAGTACTGTTCTACTTGTACGTTATTAGTGGGGCAAATTATAGTTGTAGTTCCTGTAATTTATTTTCAAAAATGCTTTAGACCACTAATTAGTGGTGCCTAATTTTCAAAAATGCTTCACCCACTGCCACATGTGTTTTGTGTCTTGATTTTTATTTTTAATTATTTTTTTTTAATTGCCACCTCACTAGTGGTGAAGTTAGTGATGATAAATTAGTAGTATGTAGCATTGCTCTTTATTTCTTATGTCCATTTGGTCTTTTATGGTTCTAACTACATCAATTTTTTCTTACATTCTCCACATTGTGTCAGTTTAATTCAATTGATAACACTTTTTTAGAAATTAGACTGAAACTCTCCTGATTGATTAACATTCAATTTGAAATAGACCATTTCTATCTATATAATTTGCCCTTGTTACAAACCCATAGGGGCTTCATGCTGAATACTAAAAGCTTATTGTTCATTGCATCTTTGGTTTGCAGTTGGTGACTTGAACCACCTGATTTCTGGAACGATGAGTGGGGTAACTTGCTGCCTGAGATTTCGGCCAGCTGAACTCCGACTTCATAAAAACTGGCCGTGAACCTAATCCCATTCCCACGTCTTCATTTCTTCATGGTGGGCTTCGCACCCTCACTTCGCCGTCCCAGAACTATGTATCCCTCTCTGTCCCTGAACTCACTCAGCAAATGTGGGATGCAAAGAACATGATGTGTGCAGCTGACCCACGCCACGGACGCTACCTAACAGCCTCAGCCATGTTCAGGGGAAAGATGAGCACTAAGGAGGTGGATGAGCAGATGATCAATGTCCAGAACAAGAACTCATCATACTTTGTGGAGTGGATTCCAAACAACGTGAAATCAAGCGTGTGTGATATTCCGCCAACAGGGTTGAAGATGGCATCGACATTTGTTGGGAACTCAACATCGATTCAGGAGATGTTCAGGAGAGTGAGTGAGCAGTTCACAGCGATGTTTAGGAGAAAGGCATTTTTGCATTGGTATACAGGGGAAGGGATGGATGAGATGGAGTTTACAGAGGCAGAGAGCAACATGAATGATCTGGTGGCGGAGTACCAGCAGTACCAGGATGCAACTGCTGATGATGAGGAGGTGGGAGAGTTTGAGGAGGGTAATGAAGAGAATTATGAGGGCTAAATACTTGCCGAAGCAAGTCTGACTATGGCTGTTTAGCTCCGAAACAAAACTCTGAGATTTTGATGGAATTGTTTCGCTTGTCTTGCTTATATACCACCACTATTTGGCTATCATTCTTTTCTTTTCTTTTCTTTTCATTTTGTGGCATTGTTATTCTCCTGTGACACTTTGAACTTTGTCAGTGTTCTGTTTACGTATTGGAATATATACAGATGTTGCTGTTTGTTTGTTCCATTCAATTCAAGAATTTCAAAACTCACTGTCAACTTGATTATTATTTTCTTCAGAATTAGAAAGCCGGTAGCCATTTGTTTTGTTTTTGGGCCAGGCTAATCAATATTCTTTTTTGGGGCTAATACTAACAAACAAGTACTAAAATGGGAGTCTAATGGTCGGGCTTTTCACGTGACTCTCTCACAGACTAACATGTTGGCCAAAATCCAAAATTCAAGCCCAGACCCAACCCAAGTATTATTATACAAACTAGTCTAGCTCATGGGAAATGATGACCACACAATTACATGGACAAAATACAAATAACTCCCTAATACAAAGAAGATGGTTATTTTTCGATGGTCATTTTTCTATTCATATTACTAAATATATGAATTAAAATTTTATGAGTGTGATATAATTATGCTAAAACAGTAAAGTTGGCAATAGAGCTCCTGTAATTTACATGTCTAGGTACTAAAATTAAGCAATACAATAATGATAATATTAAAACTATGTACTCAATTAAAATACTAATAACAATTTTGTTCCACTAAATTCAGATCTGCACTACATATTTAAATTGAGAATATTTACCAAACATTTTGTTTTGTACGTAGCATTTCTAATTTCTAACGCAATAAAGCTATGCCAATGATATAAAATCAATATCAATTTAGAGAGCTATTTTAATGAGGAAGAATGAAAAAAAAAAAAAAAAAAATGATTTATTACATCATCACCGTGGTGGTTTGATGGCTGCAACAGAGCTCTTCATCTCTTTGATCCTAACCATTCTTCTCTTCCTTGCTTCTGCAGCTTTAGCTCTGTCATCTGTAACAGCTCTGTTATGATCCAACGGTTGTGAAGAGTCCGTCCCAAAAGTCTCCTCTACACTGGCAACTACGTTGAGATCAGGAATGCCAAGTGGACCCATATGGTTGACATTGCCCAATCGGGAGCCTGATGACATCAATGGGGACACGTGGCCAAATGGGTACTGAAAGTTCTCACTTGTGTGTGATCCATAGGATTGTTGTTGGTGTTGATGACGATGATGATGATGATGAAGAACCATGCAATGAATTTGAGCATTTTCAACCAGAGTTGATTGGATTATGGGTTGGCTTTCCATCCCAAATTTTGAGCTTTTGTTGAATCTTAGCTGTAAAAAATAAAAAAAGGGATAAAAACAGAAATAAAATAAACACAGAGACCCCACTTCATAAAAAGATTTAAAAAAAAAAAAAAATTAGAGAGAACTTATCATCATCATCATCATCAAAAATAGTTTATGATGAAAACCATGAACTATTCAATGTTTATTACATCCATTTTTTTTTTTTTCACACAAAAAAATAGTTTATGAAAATTAAAAAGCATTCCCTAAAGGTAAGGTGTGTGTTTCAAAGTTTATTTCTAAAATAAATTTTAAGATCAAAACAGACTGGAATCTGTCTTACCTTTTGTTTCTTTGCTTTCAACTCCAAATTAAGAGTCTTTAGCTTGTTGTAGTAACTCTTCACAGTCTCTATCTCCTGTGTGAATTGAACACAACAAAAAGGGTTTTAGTTTTCTTTTCTTTTCTTTTCTTTTAATAGTACAGTGAAAAAAAAAAAACCCCAAAAAAATAGAAGATAATATAGTGACAGAGACATGGGTGACAAAAATTAAACAAACAGACAAAAGCCACAACCACAAATTTACATACTTACCCCTCTCAACAATTCTCTGCGCTGAATTAATCTCTCTGTAATCTCCAACCACTCCTCTTTCTTCTGCAAAACCATCAAGAACAAGAAGCTCAGAGAATGTAAATCATCAACACACAGAATATATGTATATATATAGATATAGATATAATTGAGACCGACCCAGAACAGGGGACACCTTGAAAACATCAAAACAAGATTTGGAAACCAAATGGCAGACAAAACCCAACTCTTAAAGAAAATTAAACTATTAAAAAAACAGAGAAAGATTGAAACAGAGTACAGATTTGGGAATATGGAGAGAGAGAGAGAGAGAGAGAGAGAGAGAGATAAAGAAAGACCCTTTTCTTAGAGAGTTTCTTGCGAGAGTGGTTGGACTTGTAATCAGATTCGCTGGGAGAGAAACAGAGAGGAGTGGAGGGACTCGATGCCTCGGTCTTGATTTTTTTGGGTCTTCTCTCTGTGTCGGTCTCTCTGTGAAGATGCGGCGATGAGGGACGAAGACGAGGAAGAGGCGGTGGGTTGGAATCGATTGCAGATCTCCGTCTCTTGACACCCCACCCGGACGCAAATCGAAGACGAGACTCCGATTTGAAGACTAGATTTGGAAGACTGAGCAAGATTTCAGCCACTTCTATCTCATCTTCACCGAACAAAGACCAGAGACTGCTACTAGTACTCTGTTTCATTGTTTCACTAAAATCCCATCAACAAACAAAAGGTACCACAGAATATATATACAGAGAGAGAGAGAGAGAGAGAGAGAGGGTGTTGCTTGGAGAAGAGAGAGGAAGGGGGTCTTATAAGGGAAATTCATGGAGAGTATGTGGAAGATGCCACGTGTCAAGCAAAGAAAGAAAGGAGGGTTGGTCTAGGGTTTAGTGTGTGTGTTTTGTGTTTTTGTGTGTGTTCAGTACAAAGAAGTTATTGATTGGTTTTGGTGCACTGACGTTTTAATGGTATTGTAATTGGTATTATAATTGGTAAGAAATTGTAATTGGTATTATAATTGGTAAGAAAAGTTAAATGATTTTGTATTATATGATTAGAAAATATAAAAGGATATAATGGATTGTGATTAGCGGGAGTTTGGTCATGTTCAGTACAGCTTTAAATTTACAAGTTTAAAATTTTTAGTAATATTTGGTTTAATTTTAGAATTATGATTTAAGAATAGAGTTGTATTTTGAATTTGTGAGTTATTAAATCATGATTTGAGAAGATAAAATTTATTTGGTTATAAATTTTGAAAAGAGTTTTGAATTAAATTTAAAATTTTTGAAATGAGTTTTAAAATAAGAAAAATTGTTTTGTTATAAATTTTGAAAAGAATTTTTAAAATTTAATTCAAAAACTTATAACTCATAAACAAATACACAATTCAAAATTCTATTGAAAACTTATAATAAAACTTTTTTTAAAATTCAATTCAAAAAAATAATTATTAAAAAAATAATTTTTTCTTTAAAAAATTCAAAAAATTTCTAAAATATTTTTTTATTTAAAATATTAAAAAATATATATTGTTTTTTGTTTAAAAAAATATTCAGCTAGTACTTTAAAATTACTTTTGATTATATATTTGATTGGATTTTTTTTATAATTGTTTTGTTTAAAAATATATTTTTTTAAATTACTGTAACAAATTAATTTTTATTTAATTTTTTTGGTTAATTTTAAATAAATGGCCAAATAATTTGTCATTTTGATCCAAAAAAAAAAGTTCTATATTTTAAACATATCAAAAACAAATTTAATTTTTTTTTTCAAATATCAGGTGACAATTGCGGGAAAAAAAAAAACTGTTCCGATCAACCGACCAGACGTCTTAAAAGATGTCCGGGGGACCCAATTTCAAAATTTAAAATTTAAAACTCACTCTGTCAAACATGTTCTGAAAAGAATTTTCAAATATAGGTGTAAAATCAATATTTGAAAATTATATCTAAACAGGGTTGTTTGAGATAACCTAAATAAGTGTACTTTTTATCTTTTTACGAAAAGATGTGTAAAAAAGTAGAGAGGTAATGTAATAAAAAAAAGATAAAAAGATGAATTATTTTGTGTATGTGAAAGTTGGCCTAGGATTGTGAAATTATGATTCTACTCCTAAACCAAACAGAGCCTTTATTTGTCACGCCCATTGAAAGCGTGTGTGTTATAACACTTGCCCATTTTGGTAATTTTGAGCCCTTAAAAAATGGAAATTAAGTCATTAATTGCCCCATTTTATTTTTTAATTCGTTGCTGTATTTGGTTTATTATATCCGTTTTAATTTTCCAGCTGTATCCTTGCTCGTGCTGTTTATTAATTCCTTGAAGAACAAGTAAAAGAAACCCTAATTATAATTCTAAAGGATTTGTAATAACGATATATGATTACAAATTTGAAGCTTATTTCTTAAATAAAAGATATAAATTTATTTTTTTAGTTGCCTATAAAATATTAGTATGCATTAATAATATTATTTATTTTGTGTTTAATTTTAAATTTAACAAATTCAAGATTCAAATGTACTCTTTATCTTTAGTAAGATATAATCATTTTCATGTGCACATATATTAGTGAACATGTACTAATCATTTTTTATTATGATGCATTAAAACTTTAATATACATTTAATATGATAATAGCATAATACACATATTATGAATGGTTATAAATAAATAATTAAAAAATAATTTTTAAAAGGGTGGTTTCGTTGTCTATCACAATGTACTAATTCCTTACTTCTCGTATGGACTGCACTATCAAACACATTTTTCGAGAAGCCAATCAGTGCGCAGATGCCCTTGCTCATATGGGAGAAAACCAAGTGGAAGATTTGAAGATCTATGAAGACCCTCCTATTTTGTTAAGGCCCATTCTAGTGGCTGATATGGTTGGAATTGTGTATGAGAGGGATTAACCCTCTCTTTTTTCTCTTCTTCTGTTGTTTAACTTTCCTTATTACCTAAAAAAATTAAATACATTATACAAGTGTTTTTACCCTTTTTTTTTTAAAATTTTAAATATAGACTTTAAATGTCATAATTAATAGTACTTAATTCATTACTTTCAGTTACAGTCTCGTCAAATAAAATGTGTAATTTAGTGTGGTAGTGCACTTGGTAACATTGTATACTATCAAACTTACTAACTTGGCATTAATATTTTATGTGAAATTTTTTGAGGGCAATATAGTAAAATTGTAATCATGCTAAAAATTGGCATTTTGCTCCCATTGCGCTAAATTTAGCACGATGTCTAACAAGTTTGATTTTTTTTGTTCTCATCATGCCAAATTATAGTATTAACACAATCATAGAAACATTGTTGAAAAAGTTTGAAAGCAACAATAAAAAGTGCATACTTGTTATGAAGATTTGAATATATCCATGGCCCTCACATCTATATTAGCCTTTCTCCATATTCTTTAAAAACCATTTAAAATTTTTTGCCACTTCTCTAAATGCTTGGAATTTTCTTTTCTTTTATTTTTTTTCTTGTTAGGGTATGTTTGTTTGGACGGACTGAATAAGGAGTGATTGTAATATATCGGACTGTTAGTCTTGAGATACATTGTTTCCAGATTATTTGATTTGACTAAATTTGTATCCTATGTTTGTTTAGTCATGTGATTAGATGTCTAGATTGGATTATTTTTAGTGATCAATATTTGGTTGAACGGACTGAATAAGAATAAATGTTCAACATGCTATTTTATTCTTGTAATTTATAATTTTTATTTAATATATAATTTTAAATTTGTAATCTATAATTTATAATTTAACAACACTAAAAAATTTTAATTTACAAGGCCATAATTTTTAATTTATTATTTTCAATTAAATTAAATTTAGAATTTATATTTTTTATTTAATATATAATTTTAAATTAATCACTCCAAAAAAAATAATTTTATTTAATATATAAATATAATTTTTTAACAACACTAAAAAAATTAATTTTTAAGGCCATAATTTTTAATTTATTATTTTTAATTAAATTAAATTTATAATTTATAATTTATATTTTTTTATTTAAAATATAATTTTAAATTAACAACACTAAAAACATAATTTTCTTAATATATAGATTAAATTTTTTAACAGCCATAATTTTTAATTTATTATTTTTAATTAAATTAAATTTATATTTTTTATTTAATATATAATTTTAAATTAACAATACTAAAAAAATAATTTATAAATATCCAAAAGACTATTTTACCATTTTCTAATTGTTTATTAAGTAATAGCACGACGATAAAATTGACATTTCATACATTAGTCCATGGAATATCAATCCCATAGAAATAATCTCACCCTCCCCCTAGGATACAATAATCCCTTATATGAGAGACTAATAGTTCAGAGGGACGATTAATCCGGAACAAAAAAATTGAATCAAACAATTAATCTGGAGCAAAACAATTTGGTTCAATTTTTTTGCTCCGGATTAATAGTCCCTCAGGACTATTAGTCCCTCATATAAGGGATTATTGTATACTAGGGGGGAGGGTGAGATTATTTTCATGGAATTGGTATCTCATGGGACTAATGTATGAAATGTCCATTTTATCGTCATGCTATTACTTAATAAATAATTGAAAAAAGGTAAAATAATTTTTTGAACATTTATAAATTATTTTTGTAGTATTGTTAATTTAAAATTGTATATTAATTTATAAATTTAATTTAATTGAAAATAATAAATTAAAAATTATGGCCTTATAAATTAAATTTTTTAAGTGTTGTTAAATTATAAATTCGGCTTCATACCCTAGTGAGGGCGGCCCTAGTGAGGTGGCCGATTCGGCAGTAATCACAAAAAAAAAAAAAAAAAACTTGTTTTTTGCCAATCTGATGACACATCCTTTAATCACCGGGGTAGGAAGCTTTTCTGTTATAAATTATAGATTACAAATTTAAAATTATATATTAAATAAAAATTATAAATTGCAAGGGTAAAATAGTCTTTTTAGCATTTATCCTTATCTAGTCCATCCAACCAAATATTTGATTCATTAAAAATAATTCAATCTGGACATCTAATCCCATGACTAATACAAATCTAATCCAACTAAATAGTCCATGGACAATGTATCTCAAGACTAACAATCTGACAGATTACAATCCCCCCTTATCCAGTCTGTCTAAACAAACATACTCGGTTGGACTAAATTTGTATTCTATGTTTGTTTAGTCATGGGATTATATGTCTGGATTAGACTATTCTATTGAATCCTATGTTTATTTGAAATATTATAGAGAAGGATAAATGATAAGGATAAATGCTCAAATGACTATTTTATCATTTTCAATTATTTAATAAGTAATAATAATATTAAACATATTTTTAATATTTTAATTATTTTTAGCTAGATTAAATAAAAAAAATTTATTTTATTTTTTGCACAATTAAATAAATTTTTTTAAAAAAAATTAAATATTAATAAAAAATATATGTTATTTTTTAATTAAAATTTTAAATAAATTTATTTTAAAAAATAATAATAATTAAATAATGAAATTAAATAAAATATAAACAAATTTTTATAATAAAACATCAATAAAATATCTATAAAATACTATTTAAAAAAATTAAATAAATAAAACATCAATAAAAATTAAATAAAATTATTTTATTTTTAAATTGAGATATTTAAATTTTACTAAATATAATATATAATTAGATAGTAGATGGTCAAAATAATCATTTCACTACCTAATCTTATATCCCTCCTTATCTCTCATTTGTGTCTCACCCTCTCATAAGACACAATTAGTCTAACATATTTAGAACTAATAGTTCAAAACAATAATTTTAAACCAAATAATAAATTATTAATCTAAAAAAATTACTAGTCCAATCTCATAAACCAATCCTTCAAAAACAAACGCCATCATACAGTTGTATTACGAGCACTATAATTATGAATTTTTATCTTGTATCTGTGCATTTGTGCACGATCCTTTCTACATCTAAACTTTGTCAATTCACTTATCACGCCTACACCCAAACCAAGAGAGTTGCTATTTTTGAAAGCAACGAAGTGTGACACTTTGAATATTTAATTAGAGTTATATATATAATTATAAAGGTATGTGATAATAGATTATTAAATAAATAAATATATAAATTTAATTTGGCATTGAATTATAAGATTAATTGAGAATTATTTTTGAAAGCAAATTAACACATTTATGAAATTGTAAAATTAATTGGGTCAAACTAAAGATAAATAATAATAATACAGATAATATAAATAATAATAATAATGGATATAGTACTAAAATAAAATAATTAATTTTATAATGAAAAAAAATAATAAAATAAAATAAGATGTAATTTAATTTAAATTAGGAACATTGAAAAAGTTTAACATCAATTAAGAAAAAAAAAGAAAAGAAAAGGAATAGAAAAAAAAAAAAAAAAAAAAAGGCCCAACAACCATGGAAAGGAAATGAATAAAAAAAGAAACGAAAATGGAAGTTAGTTGGCCCAGTGAGTTACGGCCCAAGAAAAAAAAAAAAGAGAAAAACAAAGGCCCAATATAAGACTCAATCTTATCTTAAAAGATTCAAATCTCCACAATTAATAACTCAAACACCTAACATCATCATTGGCCTCGAGAGAGAGAGGTATACGTGGCTGTTGTTCATGGTCCGGTGGCTGTTGTTCATGGTCCGGTTAACAGTATAAATAAGGGTAAGTTGTTGCTAATTGGGAGAGGAAAAACGCGAAGAAGAGGGGACGCTGAGAGAGTGAGGTACATAAGTGAGTATAAGGAATCCATAGTGGGGAGGTTTTGATAGTTAGGCAAGGCCAAGGATTATAATTAAGGTGAGACATGTTATACCTTGATTTACCATTATATGTTTTACAAATGTTTTGAGTTACCATAGTTTATTTATTATAAGTTACATTTATTAAGTTATATAAACAAAAGTTATGTTTATAAATATTTCAGTTACGTGGGTTACTTTCTAAACTCTATTTATTTAAAAGGAAACCCATGAATATGTTAGTTTAAATTTTAGTATATATTTGACTATAACCTTATAAACAATTATGTTTTGTAAAGTACCACTACGGGAGTCCCACGCCTTGGGGGACTTAAACAACCACTGGCCTCTGTTTGACCACTTTGTGGTTCTCTGTTTGTCATGGATCCATTGACCTCTGTTCTGACTGTCACTTCTGTGACCTCTGTTCTGTTCTGTTTTATACCGTGGTTATGATTATTTATTTACATGATTTATGTATTCTGCCACTTTAAATAAATTGTCATTTTAAATTAAATTTTGCAAATGTTTTAGCCTAATTAATTATCCATGGATATTTTGTATTCCCTATACTTGGCATAACATTTCTCACTCTGTTGTGTGCTTATAAATTACCATTTCATTGTGAGATGTGAGAAATCCATAACCCTACAAAATGGAACCTGCATATGGACTGATGATGAATCACTATTTTACCTTTCTTTTTTTTATATCTTTGTTTCCTTTTGTCTCTATTCGGGACTGGTCACTGAATAATAAAATAATGAAAGCCCTAGAAATGTATTTCCTTTTTCTTAAATAGTAAGATGTAGTAAAATTTTTGTTTAATTATTTTTATTTGCGCAGCTTAATTTATTTCGAATGAGAATAAGTTAGTAAGTCACGATTCCAACTCTAAGCCCCTGGGGTTAGGTCATGACACAAAGGCCTTATTTGATTTGCATTTTAAGATATAATTTTTAAGAAAAAATTTAAAAATTTTGTTTAGTTTAAATTTTTTGAATCCAAAATCACTTTTTATCTCTCATCTCAATCATTTTTTCTCTCACACACATTTACTCAACTACAACAAAATATCAAATGATTTCAAACTCTTAAATTCCAAAACTATTTTCAAAATATATAACCAAACAAACTAAAAAAATTTCTAAACTCTCTCCCCAAATTTTTTTTTGAAAATTTATCTCAAAACACAAATCAAACATAGTGTTTCAAAAGCAAGTTTGGGTATATGAGAAGGTAATTTGTGAACAAATTGGGTTGAGCTAGGAAAAGTCTTATTTGGAAATTAGGCCGTGCAATGGGCCGAGATAAAAGCTGATGCAGCTCGGCCAGAGATGAGTTACTAGGGCCTGGACCTAGCTATCTGAAGGTAATCCTTTATCAGACCGAGATGTTATCAATGAAGAGAGCCGAGCTATGTGTAGCTCAGCAGGGTGCAATTCGGTAAATCAGCTTCCAGTCACACGGTCCAAACGACGGGGAATCGAGATAAGGCAGCTCGGTCAAGAATGTGTATCCGAGCATAAGAGAGTGGCCCTCTCACTTGGCTTGCAGTGATGAGGGTGTTTTAAGGATAAGCATTATCTTTGGGTATGAGACTCCTAAGAAGACTCTGCTGAGTAGAGTAGAATCCTACTAGGATTGTGCAAACCATCTAACTTGGTTAGTAATGAGTAGAGTGTTATCAGGATAGACACTCTTCACTAGGAGTGTGATTCCTAAGAAGACTCTTATAAGGAGAGTTGGAATCCTACTAGGATTGTGCCAGGCAAAATCTATAAAAGCTCATAGTAGGACCTATGTAGAGGTATCACAATTCTTACTCTCTAAAACATAGAGCTTTTTATCTATCGTCTATTAGCTGACTTAGGCATCAGAGAGGTATCCGGCACACACCCGCCGGCTAGCTCACGTTTGTGTTTTCAGGAAACAAAGCGACAACATTTGGAGGAGTACAAACTTGATCAACAAGATTATAGGAGAAGATTATTTTGTGCTCATACAATTGGCGCCGTCTGTGGGAAAGCACAAAGAACAAAACCTTTTGATCGAGTTTTCCTCTTCAGTTGAAACCAATGACGCACAATGAAGATTTGCCGCAATCTGCCATTGATAGGCAAACCCTGGAGGGGGGAGGGAGACGCGAAGGTTTACCTTCTATCCCACCCATGGCAGAATTAGAACCTCAGCGACCAAACTCTCGAAGCGACACATGGGAGAGACAGGGCACCAGTCCCTACTGCTCTTAAAGTCTTGAAAGGTAGAGGGCAAATGTTGGATCCTCAAGTTCTGGAGGATCGCGTGAGGGAGCAAGACGAATTAATAAGGAGGATGGTGGCAGACATGGAGACTATGAAGCGCCAGCTAAAGAAAAAAAGGGTGGCGATGGAAGAGGAGTGCAAAGGCAACACGCTCTCTTATCACTCAGAAGATCGTGACAGACAAGTCACACCATCACAAGCAGAAAGTAGAAGCCTAAAAATAGGCGACACTCAATCAAGGACTTCTAGGACTCGTTACTCTAGGTCTGAGAGAACGAGGACTGAAAGGTCATATACGGAAGGAAGCAGTTATCGGCCCTCGCATACGCACCAAATGACATCTAGGCACACGGAGTTACCTAGGTCAGCAGACCTGCGAATAGTGCTAGAGGAGAGGGCCCGATGGAAGGAGGACACTAGGGCTCGTGACCTTCGCAGAGTCTCTGCACTACAACGGTTGGTTCTTAGAACACATGAGAGTGTCGAGGTAGGAATGCCAGAGCCGTGCCTTGTCTATGAACCAGCGGACAAAGTGTTAGCAAAGTTGCAGAGCTCACCGTTCGTTCCGGCAATTGAGAACGTAACATTACCCTTAGGCTTCCATAAGCCTAAATTCACAACTTATGAGAGGAAGTCGAACTCCTATATGCACTTGAGCCACTTCCACCAGGTCATGGCGGTGTATCGACAAAACGAGGCTCTAATATGTATCCTATTCCCTTCCAGCCTTGGTGACCTGGGTCTAACATGGTTTGAAAGGTTGCTAGAAGGTAGCATAGCAGAAGCATTTGTAACCAGATTCAGAACAAACACCAAGACACTGGTGAAGATTGACCAGTTACTCTCCATAAATATGGGCGAGAAGGAAACATTGAAGTCTTACAACAATCAGTATTGGGAGACTTTTAATCAGATTGGAGATTGCCCCATAAACCTAGCTATCGCACAGTACAAACGAGGTTTGCCAGCAGGCAATAAATTGAGAGATTCAATGACAATGACGTCGTCCCTTACTATGGAAACCCTGATGGAGAGAGTGCGCCAACACAGCCAGGTAGAGGAAGATGGGGTGCACATAAAGGAAGAGTCTGACACAACAGCGATGCCAGACAAAAAGCCTTTGGCGAGAGTTACCACGGTCAACAAGTAGGACCAACTGCGTAAACGTCTTTGCCCAACTGGGGGCAAAGTGGGTTGGCAGGTTCGACCAATTCTTTCTAACAAATCTGTGCCCAACAGGGGCAGAGGGGGTTGGCAGGAATGACCAACTCTTTTCAAAAAAAAAATTTTGGACTCTTTGCCCAACTGGAGGGCAAAGGTGGTTGGCAGGTTTGACCAACAAAACTTTTTTGCAGCCTTCAGTCGAGATCAGGATTTAAACTAAAGGGGGTTGGCAGGTTTGACCAACAAAAATTTTTAAACTCCTTGCCCAACTGGGGGGCAAAGACGGTTGGCAGGTTTGACCAACAAAATTTTTTTGTACCCTTCAGCCGAGATTAGGATCTAGGCTAAAGGGGGCTGGTAAGTTTGACCAACAAAAATTTTTAGACTCCTTGCCCAACTGGGGGGCAAAGGCGGTTGGCAGGTTTGACCAACAAAACTTTTTTGCATTCTTCAGCCGAGATCAGGATCTAGGCTAAAGAGGGTTGACAGGTTTGAGCAACAAAAATTTTTAGACTTCTTTCCCAACTGGGGAGCAAAGGCGGTTGGCAAGTTTGACCAACAAAACTTTTTTGGACCCTTCAGTCGAGATCAAGATATTGGCTAAAGGCAGTTGGTAGGTTTGACCAGCAAAATTTGTGTACTTTTTGGCCAGGATGATAGTTACCTCGGCCAAAGTAGGTTGGCAGGTTTGACTAACAAGTTTTTTGGATTCTTCAGCCGAGATGCATATTTCAGCCAAAGAAGGTTGGCAGGATCAGGTAAGGCCAAGCTAATTAGTTTGGATAGACATGCAGTCAGAATGATGCAAAACATTAAAAAAGAAGCACAGTAACCGCACCAAGAGATCGAAAATTTTCATTAATTGAAAGATGATTACAAAAAGGTGGGACATATAACTCGGTTACACAGAAAGAACGCCTTCTCGTACGATTGCAACCTTGAAGGATATAAATGTTGAAGGCAAAAAGGCGAGGCTGTTCAAATTTTTGAAGATAGATGACGGTTGTAACAGGAGAATGAGGATAATGGGGCATGCAACGTATCCTAGGAATGATGTCGTGTTAAGACGTAGTGCGTAACTGACAAGACTTATTGGGGCCGAACGAGTTATGAAACCAAACAACTTTTCTAACTCGGCAAAGTTGGGTGTTCTTAGCTCGGCTGCAACTTTTCTAGCTCGGTAGAGTTGGGCGTTCTTAGCTCCACTGGAGAAAAATAATCCCAAATATGCTACGCAGATGGAATTACGGGGCAATTGAGAGGGTAATTTGTGAATAAATTGGGTCGAGTTAGGAAAAGTCTTCTTTGGAAGTTAAGCCGCGCAATGGGCCGAGATAAAAGCTGATGTAACTCGGTCTTGGGCTAAGAAGACACTAGGTCGGCCAGAGATGGGTTGCTAGGGCCTAGACCTAATTATCTAAAGGTAGTCCTTTATCGGATCGAGATGTTGTCAATGGAGAGGGCCGAGCTATGTATAGCTCGGCAGGGTGTAATTCGGTAAATTGGCTTCCGGTCACACGGCCCGAACGACAGGGGACCGAGATAAGGCAGCTCAGTCAAGAATGTGTATCCGAGTATAAGGGAGTGACCATCTCATTTGGCTTGTAGTGATGAGGGTGTTTTAAGGATAAGCATTATCTTTGGGTATGAGACTCCTAAGAGGACTCTGCTGAGTAGAGTAGAGTAGAGTCCTACTAGGATTGTGCAAACTATCTCACTTGGTTGGTAGTGAGTAGAGTGTTATCATGATAGACACTCTTCACTAGGAGTGTAATTCTTAGAAGGACTCTTATAAGGAGAGTTGGAATCCTACTAGGATTGTGTCAGGCAAAATCTATAAAAGTTCATAGCAGGACCTATGTAGAGGTATCACAATTCTTACTCTCTAAAACACAGAGCATTTTGTCTATTGTCTATTGGCTGACTTAGGCATCAGAAAGGTATCCGACACACACCCACCGGCTAGCTCACGTTTGTATTTTCAAGAAGTAAAACAACAACGTTTGAAAGAGTACAAACTTGATCAACATGATTATACGAGAGGATTATTCCATGCTCGTATAGTATACATGCAATTTATTACTCTTAGATTGTATTTCAATCATGAATTTAGGTAAAAATTTAAAAAATAAAAAATAAAAACAAAAATATTTATTTATTTTTCATTAATATTTGTCTCATTCTTTTACTTTTCCTTTTTAAAATTATACGTAAATTCATAATCCAAACAATATAAAAGTTAGTCAAATCTCTATATATTTGAATGGTGATACTTCCTGCTTCATCAACTTGAAATAGTTAAGTCACAAGTGATAATAATATGCATATCATATTACATATATAAATGGGGTAAAGTGGGTGGGGCCTGCAGTGGCAAGGAAATGCTAGAGGAAAAATAATAGAAAATCAGTGGGCTCGTTTGGTTTGATTTTCTAAAAAAATTTTGGAAAATTTTCTCTACAAATAAGTTTTCAAAAGTAATCAAACCAAACAAATTTTCCCAAAAAAATTTCCCAAAACTTGTAAACCAAACAAGTTTTCCAAACAAATCTCTCTCTCACACATATCAAATCAATCACTTTTTCCAAAACTCTATCTCAAAATAATTTTCCAAAACATCTTTTAAAAAAAACCAAACCAAACATGTTTTCGTACTTTTTATCTCTAAAACGCATCTCTCAAACACAAACCAAACATACCCAGTATTTCACACAAACGCAGACGCCTAAGCACGCGCATATGTATTTATTTATTTTTTACTTTTTTTGTAAAGAGAATTTAATTTGAAATTTTTTTAAATCACTGTAATTATAAATTAATAATTACAAATTAATGGTAATTTAAAATAAAATTTATAAAAAATGATATAAATTTGAAATAATTACAAAGTGATAAAAGTACAAAACGTAGTTTCATAATTTAATGCATAAATTGAATATACTTCCATAACATTACAATTATTTTGTATTAATATCACTTTTTGGTAATTCTCCCTAATTTTTATCAATTTTAATAATTAAAAATATAAAAAATTCTATGTATCTGTAATTATTTTTTAAAATTACACTGAATTATAAT
Source organism: Camellia lanceoleosa (assembly GCA_025200525.1). Classification (NCBI taxonomy): domain Eukaryota; kingdom Viridiplantae; phylum Streptophyta; class Magnoliopsida; order Ericales; family Theaceae; genus Camellia; species Camellia lanceoleosa. Next base: position 199,648,925 of record CM045761.1, on the reverse strand, counting down.
TTTCTCACTTAATTTCATTATATAAAAAACTATAATATTGTTGTAAAGACAACATAATTAAAATAGGGACCTTAATATATATATCTATAGGGAAATATCAAGAAAATGAGAAGGAGGTGAAATAACTGCAAATAAATAGAAAAGAAAAAATAACACAATAAGTCAAATAATAATTACAAATATTGTTTTGAAAAATAGGTTAAAAGTTAATTTTTTGAATTTTTTTGAGAAAACGTATAAAAAAATAGAGAGGTGATATAACCCAAAGTAGATTAAAAGTCAAAAAACAACTTTTAACTTGGTACCCAAAAGAGGCCGACACTTTTTCCCTTCAACCTCCCTCTTCCTCTCTTCTCTATATTCCTCTTTTCTACCTTGACTCCTTTTCTTTACGCCCCGTTTGTTTTGAGGTGTAATGGATGGGAGGAGATTAGGATGGAGGTGAGATACTTTAGTACTGTGTTTGTTTGTAGAATTGGAGAATGGATTATGATAGAGGAGGAGATTAAGATGGATGTTGGAGGGGGGGATTGGGATGGAGGAGGTGGAGGTGGAGGTGGTATTAGAAAAATAGTGAGGGGATTAGAAATTTTTTTATTTTTTATATATTGAGAATTTTTTTTTAAACATTAATGTTTAATTTTTTATATATTTTTATTTGTTTTATTATTTTATATAAAAATAATTTAACAATTCCTACACTAATAACTATAATTAAAACAAACACAATTTTACTTAATCCCCTTACTAACAATCCTTTCACTATGAATCACTTCTATTCTATCTCTGAAAACAAACGGGCCCTTAGTGACACCCATCTTTTACCTAACTTTGTCACTGTTAACCCTACTCCCACATTCTCCAAATTTCTCTCACGATCCTTACCACCACTAGCTCTTCTCCCACCTCAACCACCTCCTTGAGAGAGATCACCACGAGAAAGACAAAGAGGATTGAAAATCTAGGGCTTAAGAAAAAGCATAGATACAATAAAATGAGGATTGAAAATATAAAAGGTTTGAAAATCTACAAAATGATCACTAATGCAAAGAACACATAATTAAATTATAAAATGACCACATAAAATGCAATATTAAACTAAGGATTATTTTGGATATGGATTCCTCCATAATTAGTGTGTGTCAATTTCCGACCACACTGCCAATCAAGCATTCAGCTAGAGAACACCGGCATAACAGATTAAGCCCGAACGACCTGTCACAAAAAGAAGAGATTCCGGTGGTAGGACGTCCACCCGGGGGCACTCCGACGATCAAGTCAGTTATCTCTCAAAGATAGCAAAAGTGCTTAACTCACTATTCAGAATACAAAAAGCATACCTTATACCCATGAGGGTACCTCCCTTTTATAGCCAACACAAATCTAGTCCCAATAGAAGCCTAGCTTCAATGGACTTAGGATTACTACTAATCTTGGACTCCCAGTAGGATTGGGATAAACTCTTTAAGAGTCCTATCTTTATTCAAATTGAAGTCCTCTCCCATTCTAGGACTCTTGTCCCTTTTCCGCTTATCCTGGATTCCGGTTTCTTTGCAGATAACCTCGGCTTAGCCGAGATCATCTCGGTGTCATGACCAAGACACGTGACACCTCGATTGACACTTCGGTGTCACTTCGGCCACATGTTGTCATTCAAAAATTATGTCTCTACAATTACCCCTAGGTTCTATTACCTCGGTATCGTGAGGTGATAGAACCTATATTATTTCTTTTAGCACGTCGGCTAAACTCACTCTGTCTTTCACTATTTTCCAAATCTTGGTAATATGCTAATCTCGGCTATATTTTGCAGATACTTCTTTAGAAATAACTTTGGCTTAACTTCAACTTGTAAATTGTTTAAAATTTCAACAAGTGTTAAAGCAATTTTCTTTCAACATGACCTCGGTTTAACTTCAACTTGTAAATTTTAAATTTCAACAAGTGTTAAACATGATCTCGGTTTAACTTCAACTTGTAAATTTTAAATTTCAACAAGTGTTAAACACGATCTCAGTTTAACTTCTACTTGTAAATTTTTTTTAAAATTTCAACAAGTGTTAAATCAACCTTAGTTTGTAAATTCCACCTTCCAAGTACCATTCTCCAACTCTCTGCCTCCTAATGTGAACTTAAGTTTCACTTGGGTTTTCATTAAGCATGTGGCTTTAACCTTGTCTCTGTTAGTTGCGTCGAAACAGAGTTCATTCCCTTGAACATGCCAATGTTCTTTGGTGTTAGCTTCCTTGGTGTGATGCGTCTTCCGTGAATCTCCCTTTATTGACTCTCCTCGCCCGACCTCCCTTGAAGGTCGGTGAGAGTGTTCCTTGGTCCTGGTGTGCTGAGGGACTGTAGGAACTGTTTTATGTCCCATTTTCTGGGCATTTTTCTTGGCAGCTGGAATCGGCGTATCTTGCAGCAGGAATGGTGGCTACATGACGTTGTTCTGTATCGTGAAATTGACGACCGTTTGCAAGTCCGCCAATTTGTCCACCATTCCCTTCATCTCGTCATCCCTCCGTAGGCATCTATCTTTCTATACCTGGAGGTCGTCCTCGTTATAATACCCGCTCCAGTCCGATTTCTTCGGTACGTCGTCCTCCTGGCCGACGTCTTTTCCTCCGTGATTCTTATTACGAGTTTCTTCGTTGCAGTTGTCTTCTTCGATGTCAAGGTCAATACGTTTCCCACTTTTGGTAAGGGCGTCATTCCCAACCTTCTCTTTCTGTCCATTGTTGGCCATCTATTCTTATTTCTTTTCCACAAACGGCGCCAAATTGTGGGTGTTGATTTCTGACCACACAACCAAACGGGAAACTTAGCTGGAGAACACTGGCAGAATAGATTAAGCCCGAACGACCTTTCACAAAAAGAAGAGATTCTGGCGATGGTTTGTCCACCGAGGGTTACTCCGACAATCAAATCAGTTATCTCTTAAAGATAGCAAAAGTGCTTAACTCACTATTTAAAGCATAAAAAGCATATCTTAAACCCATGAAGGTGCCTCTCTTTTATAGCCAACACAAACCTAGTCCCAATAGAAGCCTAGCTTCAATGGACTTAGGATTACTGCTAATCTTGGACTCCCAGTAGGATTGGGATAAACTCTCTAAGAGTCTTATCTTTGTCCAAATTGAAGTCCTCTCTCATTCTAGAACTCTTGTCCCTTATCCACTTATCTCGGATTTCAGTATCTTCGTAAATAACCTCGGCCTAACCGAGATGATCTCGACGTCATGATCAGGACACGTGGCATTTCAGCTAGCAATTGGGTGACACCTTGGTCACGTGTTATCATTAAAAAATTATGTCCCCACAATTAGGTTTAATCCCAGCCTTCCGTTGCATTGTTTTGTGAATCATATGAAAAACATTCACTATTTTTCACAAGGAGATGAATTCTTCAATTTTAGAAAAGTCTGAATCAGAAGCCAAGAAGTAAGTAGATCCAAAACCACAAATAGCCTTTAGTGACCAACATAGAGTACATTAAAAAAAATGATTCCTAAGCTTAATTGACAATATAAATTACACAAAATGAAGAAGAATATAATCAACCAGTGTTAAATTTTTTTATTGCATCCTAATCAAACATAATGTAATAATCTCCAATTTTTATTTGAGAGTAATAATATACAAATAGAATTGGGAAAATTACAAAAAAAAAAAAAAAAAAAAACTTAAGAGCTTGAACCCTATAACAAAATAAACTCTAAATTTTAATTTTGTCAATTTAAACCATAAATTTTTGGTTTACTTTCGATCTAAACTATTTACCTTTTTTTGTTAAGTAAAATAAATGAAAAAAATATATATCTTTATTATTAAATTCGATGAAAATTATATTTTAGATATTTTCTATACACTTACATTGAGTTTAATGACTAAATATAATTTTTTTCGTTTGTTTTGTTTAATAAAAATAGACAAATAGTTTAGATTGAAAATAAATCAAAAGTTTAGAGTTTAAATTGATAAAATTAAAAATTAAAAGTTTATTTTGTTACATGGTTCAGACCCTAAGATTTTTTTTTCTTTTTTTTTTTTTGGTAATTTTTCTAATAGAATTTTATACAAATTATATATAGAATAATATAACTTCTTTTGGTTATTTCATTTTTAATCAAAATACAATCTATCATTATTTTCATAATTTTAAAAATATCACTAACATTTCACTATAAATATTTTTCTTTTCCTATATAAATTTTTTATTATAATTATAAAATTTATAATTTCTATAATAAGTGAAATCAATAATTACATCATAATTAATATTAATACTCTAATTAATATTTATTTACATTTATTTATTTATTTATTTACATTTTTTGTAGAGAGAACTTAATTTTATTATATAAAAAATTACAATATTGTTGTAAATGCATTTTTAAGAGGCTCTTTAAAATAGGTTTGTTAGTTATTATATGAGAGGGTAATTTATAAGCGAATTGGGCCGAGCGGGGCCCTCATGGGCCTCAGTACGAAGGGCTGAGTAAAGATGTCATAAAGTTACTCCAGTCTTGAAGAGGCTTAAAGTTAGTCCGTTCTCAAGCCCAGAAGGTAGACTGGTCCGAGGGAGTGTTGGTGTTAGTCCGGTTGAAGGACGCTTTGTAGTTAGACCAGTTTAAGGATGCTTTGAACTTATACCGGTCATGGCGCAGAGAAACTAGATCGGTCTAAACCTTGATTAAAGATAGTTTGGTTTTGGGCATACCATGGTTTGTGGAAGAGGAACTATGGGCAGAGAACCGAACTAAGTATAGTTCGGCTAAGCATAGTCGTGCTTACTTCAGTCGTATGTTAGGCCGGCCATGGAAGAACCATCTCACTTGATTTAAGCAATGAGGGGGGTATTGAAGGATAAGCATTATCCTTCAAGAGTATGAATCCTAGGAGGACTCTGCGTGGAAGAGTAAAAGTCCTACTAGGATTGTGCCACGCAAAACCTATAAAAGCTCACAAACATCACCTATGGAGAAGTAATGCAACTTTGATTTCTAAATACACAGAGCTTTTGTCTATTTGTCTAGTTTGCTGACTTAGGCATCAGAGAGATTTTCGGCACACACCCGCCGGCTAGCTCACGTTTGTGTTTTCAGGTAATAAAACGATGACGTACGGATGAGCGCAGACTTGATCAACAGGATTATACGAGAAGGTTTATTTCTTTCCCGTACAATTGGCGCCGTCTGTGGGAATTTCAAACAAAAACAAACCTCTTGATCAAGCTTTTCCTCTTGAGAATCAATGGCACACAACAAAGAATTACCACAGTCTGCCATTGACGGACAAACTCCAGAAGGGGGTGCGAGGCACGAAGGCCTACCTCTTATCCCTCCCATGGGGGATTTAGAGCCACAAAGACAAAATCCCAGGGGGGATACAAGAGGGAGAAGGTGGACTAACAGCCCTCTTCACTCTCATTCACAGAGCCCAGAAAGACAAAGGCGGAGGATTGATCCTCAAGCTTTGCAGGATTGCGTCAAGAAGCAGGATGAATTCATACGACGGATGGCAGTGGACATGGAATCTCTAAAGCGCCAGGTGAAGGGAAAAGGAGTGGCGACAGGAGAGGGGCGCACAAACAAGACGCCCCCTCGCCACTTGGAAAATCGTAGTAGGAATACTACACCCTCACAAGCAGAGAGCAGAAGCCTCAGGATAGGCGATACCCAATCCAGGTCTTCCAGAACTCGTCACTCCAGGTCTGAGAGGACGAGATCTGAGAGGTCGTACACTGAAGGAAGCACCTATTGGCCCTCACATACGCACCAAACAAGATCCAGACAGACGGAGTTGCCCAGATCGTCTGACTTACGAACTGTGCTTGAGGAAAGGGCACGATACAAGGAGGATGCCAGGGCACGCGATCCACACAGAGTTTTTGCCTTACAGCGGTTGGCTCCTCGGACGCATGGAAGCATCGAGGTTGGAATGCCAATACCGCGCCCTGCCTACGAACCAACAGACAAGGCATTAGCGAGGCTGCAGATCTCACCGTTCATTCTGGCGATTGAAAACGCGCCCCTACCATCAGGCTTCCTTCAGCTCAAATTCACTACATATGAAGGAAAGACGGACCCTTACTCACACTTGAGTCACTTTCGCCAGGTCATGGCAATATACCGGTGAAACGAGGCTTTAATGTGCATCCTCTTCCCATCTAGCCTTGGCGACTTAGGCTTGACTTGGTTCGAAAAACTTCCAGAAGGCAGCATAGCCTCCTGGGCACAATTAGCGGAAGCATTCGTCATAAGGTTCCGAACGAACACCAAAACCCCGGTGGAGATCGGTCAGCTGCTCTCCATCGATATGGGTGATAAGGAGACCTTAAGATCCTACAACAGTTGCTACTGGGAGACCTTCAACCAGATTGGAGACTGTCCCCCCAATCTCGCCATTGCACAATACAAGAGAGGCCTTCTAGTCGGGAATAGACTTAGGGACTCAATCACCATGACACCACCCCTCACCATGGAAGCCTTAATGGAGAGAGTGCATCAGCACATCAGGATGGAAGAGGATGGCGCACGTGCCAAAACAAAATCTGGCACGACCACAGTACCAGATAAGAAGGCCTCGGCAAAGGTCAACGCGGTAGACCGTCCAAGCAAAAATGGACGAGGCAGGCGTGACAACGGAGAAGACCAGGATAAAAGATGGTTGAGAGTCCGCATTGCCATAACCATGGTCTTCAAGAAACTGATCTACCGAATTCTAAGTGAAATACGGGATGAGCCTTTCGTCAGATGGCCAGCCAAGCTTGGGGAAGCTCAGAAAGACTATGACGAAAGATCACGGTGCACCTTCTACAAAGAAAAGGGGCACCGCACTGAAAATTGCACGCCATTGAGACAACACCTGGAGGAGTTGGTGGCAGCAGGTCACCTGGATAAATACATTGAAGGAGGGACGCAACCAGCCCCCCAGGACCATAATAACCCCAACGGAATGCCAATCGACGCCCCACCTCAAGGCGTGATCAATATGATACATGGGGTCTACGAACCTGAGCGTGTATGCGAGCTCAGAGGTTCAATCAAAAATGCTAAGCACTTAAGAGAGGTACTAAGTGCCTAACCTACCACCAAGAAAGGGAAGACAGAGGCCACGAACGTCATGTCTTTCTCAGATAAAGACTTGGCAAGGATATATTACCCTCACAATGATGCCCTGGTCGTCACCCTCCGAGTCAAGGATTTTGACGTCAAGCGGATTCTGATTGACCAAGGTAGTTTATGTGAAATAATATACTACAAAACATTTAAACAATTGAAGTTACAAGACAAAGACTTGGCACCTGCCGTATCTCCCCTAATTGGATTCAACTCCATGCCGGAATGGCCCGTCAGTAAAATAATTCTTCCAGTCAGAGCAGGAAGCGTGACGAAACAAGTGGAGTTCTGGGTATTGAAGGTCCCCTCCACTTACAACATCATCTTGGGCAGAACATGGCTGCATACCATGCGATCGGTGGCGTCATCCTACCACCAAGTAATGCGGTTCCCCAACGACACCGGGGCAATTAAAGAAGTCTATGGAGATTAGATCATGTCGAAGCAATGCTTCGTCACGGTGAATGGCAGCCGCGCTGCCAAGGAATACGTTCATTTGGTGGAAGAACCTGAAAGCAATGAACTATTCACAGATGTTGGCAAAGCAGCTGATCAGAAAGCGGTAGAAAACTTGGTAGAGGTAAGAATAGATGAAAAGAACCCGGATAAGTTCTTTTTGTTTGGTTCGTCGTTGTCCAACACTGAGAGATTAGAGGTGTTGGAATTTTTGACCTCTAACATCGAAGTGTTTGCCTGGACACCATACGACATGCCAAGCATCGATCCCAACTTCATCTGTCACCAACTCAATGTCCACCCATCCGTCAGACCAATCATTCAACGCACACGCAGATCGGCACTCCACCATGCCGAGATAGTGGCAGAAGAAGTAGGAAACCTGCTGGAGGCAGGAGCAATTAGAGAAGTGCACTACCCAAGATGGATCTCCAACACAGTCGTAGTGCCAAAGAAGAATGGCAAGTGGCGTGTCTGCGTCGACTACAAAACAGTCAACAAAGCATGTCCAAAAGGTAGCTTTCCTCTACCATAGATAGATCAACTGGTAGACCTAATGGCGGGGCACAACCGACTTAGCTTTCTGGATGCATACAGAGGCTACTATCAAATCGCCATGCATGAACCAGACCAGGAGGTCACATCCTTTACAACTCTAAGAGGATTGTACTGTTACAAGGTCATGCCCTTTGGCCTAAAGAATGCAGGGGCGACATTCCAACGGATGGTCACCAAGATGTTTGAACCATTGTTAGGCAGAACAATGGAGGCTTACATCGATGACATGGTGGTCAAGAGCAAGGACGAGAATGACCACCTCAAGGACCTAGTTGAGATGTTTGAGATCTTGAAGAAGCACAAGTTGCGCCTCAATGCATCTAAGTGTGCGTTCGGAGTAGGATCTGGCAAATTCCTAGACTTCCTGGTGACCAACCGAGGTATCGAAGCAGACCCCTCCCAGATCAAAGCAATCCAGGAGTTGGAGAGACCAAACTCAGTAAAAGAAGTGCAGCATCTCACCGGCATGGCAGCTGCGCTCAATCGGTTTATAAGCCGGTCGTTAGATAGACTACGACCATTTTTTCATGCCTTAAAGGCCAAGTTTGAGTGGGACGAAGAATGCGACCACACCCTGGAAAGCTTAAAAGAATACATGTCTTCTCCACCACTACTTGTCACCCCAGTACCTGGAGAAGAACTCTTCCTATACCTGGCAGTCTCCCAGCATGCAATTAGCGCAGTATTGATCCGCGCAGATGGAATCCAACATCTGCCCATTTATTATGTCAGCAAAACATTACTGGGCACCGAAACAAGGTACTTGCCACTGGAAAAACTGGCATTGCCCTTAATGATGGCCTCAAGAAAGTTGTCGCACTACTTTCACGCCCACACCATAGTCGTTCTAACAGCCTTCCCATTAAAGGCTTTGTTTGAAAGGGCGAACTTTTCTGGGCGAATCCTGAAGTGGGCAGTAGAGTTGGGGCAATACGACATCAAGTTCCAACCTAGGACCGCAATAAAAGCTCAAGCATTGGCGGATTTTGTCGTAGAATTCACACCAGGAAGTCATCACATCTGCCCAGTCGACCTGACTGAAACAGCCGAACTAGGGACGGAAGTTGACGCCGGAATAGCGCAACCCCTGGTACAGGATCCCACTACAAGAAAAGGGGGTAAAAAACACGGAAGTATTAGCGATAGCGCTTGTCCCATTGGAAAAAAATGGTTTTTTTGCGACGGTAGCTTAAACTGTCGCAAATGAAGGCTTTAGCGACGGCGTTGTCCCCGTCGGTAATAAAATATGCGCGAAGAGGGGAGTAAATGCATCAATATTACCGACGGCTATTTTTACCATCGCCAAAAAACTATTTTGTTACATATTGCGACGGCAAATGTCCGTCGCAAAAAAGTCTAATTTAAACGGCGTCGTTTTATGAACAAAATAGTTGCCATTTGCGACGGTGTAAAACCTACCGTCGCAAATGGTGAAATTTTTTTTTGCCCCCGTTCTTCCCTATTCATCTTGTCGCTCGATCAAAACATAATCCAAATCCCTAAATGTTTGAAACAAATTTTTTTCCCCCAAATCCCTACGAAGCCGAACGGCTGTATTTGATCATTTCAACCAAATCCCTACGAACGGCGAACGGTGGTGCGGTGGTGCTGCGGCGAGGACGACAGGTACCGGCGGCGAGGACGACAACTCTTCTCTCTGCGTATGCTCTCTCTCTCTCTCTCTCTCTCTGTATATATATATAGATCTGTAGATCAATATATATCTGTATCATCTATATATATATTGATATATATATATATAAATATGTAAATTATATATAAATATATATACATTATATATAAATATATCTAATTACATTGATATTATTCCCAACTTAAAACTAAAATCTGTTTTCATTGTTTTCCAATCATTTTATCTTTTTGAAAATAAATAATAACACTTAATTTGTATATTTAAATAAATAATAATAACATTTATGGAAACACTCATTATTTCCAATCATTTTTTTTTGAAAAATAATAAACTTTTAAAAATTCACAACCTATTTTTAGATATTTAAAAAAAAAAAAAAAAACTGTTAACGAGTCCCTTATTTGTGGCCACTTGCTAAAAATGTTGGAAATGAAAATATACATGACTTATAAAAGTGAATGATATATAATCATTTTTAGCCTGATTAATCAATTGTTTTAGTAGGGGTGTTTACATACTAGTTTAATTTGTTTATGAGATGATCCAAGTATTAAACCTATCCTTAGAGAAATTTTGGAATCATAAATCGTGAAATTTTAGAAATCGAACCAAAACCAAACTGCAAAATTTGTTCAAATCCAGTTTAGTTCCACGATTGAAGAGTTTCAAAAAATTTCATTGGTATACTTCAAATTTCATAATATAATCCAACAAATTTCTCATGTTATATACACTAGTTAATCACTAAAGTAATGCAATTCTCAATAATATAAGAAGTGTCCAATAAAAAATAATATGAAAAATTACAAAAAAAAAAAAAAAAACTCAAAGTTTAAGTCTTATAATAAAATAAATCATGAGTTTAATTTTGCTGATACTGTTATTGATGTACCTATCATTTGTTTTGTTTTTCTTCCAGACAACTATATCGAAAAGTAGTCTTTTTGATCATTTGATAAACTTTTGAGAATTTAGTCCGGGACTTGATCTAGGAACTTGAAGCCTTTATTTTTTGGTGGATTTTAAGTTCCAGTCACCACTCTATCGACAGGTAATGGTTGTGTGCTTAATTTGGTTGTACTGTACATCTATCTAGTATGTGAACTTCATAACCATAGCTAATGCAGTTCTGCTATCATTTCATTATATGTAGTTTTTGCATTTTCTTTCAAGGAGAGCATATCTTACAATGTTCCCAACATGTAGCTGTAACAGCGCCCGCGTGGGACCTCGCTACTACAGTTCGGACTCCCCTTTTTTTTGTTTGTTGCGGTTCGTAATCTGAACCAAAGAGTCCAACTTTGGCAAATCGTTTTGAGAAACAGATTTTTGAAAAGAAGTGCCAAACATGGACTGCTTTGCCAGATACAGAGTCGCCACCTAAATATTTTTAAAATGGGAAATTTAGGAAACCCTGACTCGGTGCCGAAGGCCACGTGTCCGTCATCACCAAAGTTGTCTTGGCTCGGGAGCTTGGGTACGATCGGGGAAGGTCAGCTATGAGCACCCCCTTTCGCCCGGTCCGAAGACCGGCCTCTACTAACCGTGATATCCGATTTTGAAAACGTTATGTGTTTTTATTCCAATTATTAGCCTAGAATTACTATGTTATGCGCGCAGCAAACAAGTATAGACTAGATTGCCTAATTTGGAAATAAACATTGCATATCCGTTTGTTTTGAAAAGGCTTTGGAATTTGCTACTCGCAAGTAGGCTAAAACACGGATTTCAACGAATTTTTCCAACTCAAGCAATCCAACCTCCACTCACAGGCATTCAAATAGTTATATCACATAAGCAACTAGCCGCATGGTAAGCCTACTATCATGTTAACATTCACACGCATGCGAGATGCTAAAGCATAAAAAAAACTCACCTAGTACTCCGTGCCAAAACAATAAACTAGTTAGCAAACATGCATGCCCTAGTTCATGTTAGGGTGACTAATGCATCGCATGCAATGGTGTAATTTAGACAGGCTCGGCTATCCTATGCATGGCATGTGAAATGCTACAAGTAACAAGTATTCAATTTGGAAATTGAAATACAATGCAGTTAGCGTGATGTACCGAGCCCGGTGCATGTAAGACAAATGTATGGATGCACGCATGCTATCATACTGTATGCTAATTTAAATATGCCCTAATCTACCATCGTAAGTAGGTAAATAAAAGGGAAGAAAGAAATGGGGGTTGGAAGACATACACACACTCACGCACACTTATTACAAATACGCCCTCACTCGGAGGGACCAAAAGAATATACAGTCCGAATAATGACTAAATAAATCATTACAAAATTCCTAATTACTTAGTAAATAAATGCAAAAAAAAAGGAGGCCACGGCCTCCTGCCCGGGATACGCGAATGATGCATGCTCGGATCCGACTCGCCCGGGAAACCCGTACCATGCCACTGCTGCTTCTGTTTTTACTGCCCTGTCTCTCCGAAAATTTCCAAAGTCCCAGAACACCTTCTTTGCATGCTGTTATACACCACCAGCTAGAGGAAGTGCCCACCGGCCGGATAAAATTTCCGTCGGCTGCTTAGGAGGTTATCGGCCACCCATATAGTGCCGGTCTGCACTCTATACTGCCGGTCGACATAAAATTCCTGCAGAAGACAGTTTGACAAAGAATGACAGATGCAGATTGCATGGCATGGGATTTTGAGCATATGTAAGCATGGCCAATGCTTCCTATCATGCATGGGACTCAAGGAAGCATGACCCTTGGTTCTTGGGCCATCAATTATGCATCTTGGTGCATGATAGCCTAAGGAACCAAGATTGCCTTTCAATGTCAATATGCATGCAACACACAAATGAGACCAAGACCCTATCATGTATAGATCAAGGGCCTTAGTGACCAAGAGTTGAGACAAGTTGCACCACTTGTAGTGTGAACTTCTCTCAACCCTTACACTTGGTTTGACACCCCAAATCAAGACATGGAATGCATGTATACAACATGGTTCAAATGATGTAATATGACGTGAAGTGCAAGACATACCAAATGCAATACAACATGTTATAGCAAGTGTGCAATACTAGGCATGCAAGATGCAAAGTATGATGCAAACATGGACAATTCTTGTAAAAGAACTAGCATATAACAAGGCTTTGCTAATCAAGCATGCAACAAACATGATTCAAGCAAGCAATAGTGGACTTAAACCATAATGGGACAGACCTCAAACCTCCCCAAAACAGTGGCAAAAGTGCCCAAAATGATGGACCAATTCTAATGCAAACATGCAAGCAAATGGGCCCAAAACCAAGGCATAAACAAGGGGCTTTTCACTACCACCGACATGACCATTCATAGCATGTATTAGGCCACCAAAAACAGATTTCTAGCATGCAAAAATCCACACACACACCTTTGACATGGTAGTCCCAAATGCCTTAAATATGCAAGCATGCACAATGCCCGTTCCTAGGCATAAAAGACCAATGTTTCAAAGCATGAAAGGCATGACAAATAGGGACATAAAAACATGGTGTAGGGACTGGAATAGCATATTAAATGATTTCAAATCATCTAAATAACCTATCCAATGCATATACATGGATCACATCCTCAAGGCTTGCAAGCAACAATACAAAACAACTACATTAAGCATGCCAAAAATGGTAAAACCAGTGGCCAACAGACCTAAAACAAGACAAATCATGGCCAAAAGCTTCAATAAGTCGAGCCAAAACATGAGGATATACAAGGCTAAACCCATGGCACATTCCTAGGCAAAATGGAGGGTTACAAAGCAAGTATACAAAGCATGCTAAGGACCACAAAACCACTATTAGACAGAGATGTAACATGCTCCAAAACATCCAAAAAGAACTCTGAAATGGCGCCAAAAACAAGCAAGCATGCATGTTCCCTTTTAAGCCAAAGACAAAAACAAAAGAGGGACAAAGGGGAGAGGGGTGTCCCTCCCCTATACAAGACTTCAAACCACCTTCTTTACCACTAAAAACCCACTGGTTTTCAGTGGTGAAAGGACCCAAAACAACAAGGCAAATAAGGCTCAAAGTAAAGACACCAAATAGGCCAAAATAAGGCCTAAAAGGGTGAGTTTGCACTCAAACCACAAAATGACCTTAATGAAAGTTCAAAAGCAAGAAGATCTAAGACTTTTTTCAGTTATACACAAAGCTCAAAACACAAAGCAAGATAGGTAAAAACTTGTTGCAAAAATGGGGAATCTAAAGTAAAGTACTCACCCTTGAAGAACACTTGAAGAACAGGTGGTGCAACCCTCCTCTATTGATCAAAACCAGTCCAAAAACTCAACAAACAACCCTCCAAGCCTCCCAATCTTGAGCTAAGGTGTAATGGTGTGTGTATTGGTGCAAAAGTAAGGTAAAACCACACTTTTAGGCCTAAAAACACACACACAAGAGGAGAGAGAGGGAAAATGTAGAGAAAGAGAGATATATGGCAGATATATAGATATAGAAGCTCTGGTTTTTGATCAAAAATGGCCAACCTCTCTCAAAGGGAGAGAGATGGTGTTTATATAGGCACAAAATCAAGGCTCAAGGCTTCTCTAAGAAGCTAACTAAAAGGGGCAAAGGGTGCAAATGGGTCTTGGCTTCTTGGAGAAGCTAAGACAGCTGTCCAAGATTCTCCAAGAAGCTTGAGCAAAAGGGTCAACCTTCTAGAAGGTTTGGGGGTTCAAAGGTGCAAAGGGGTCACTCCTATGTACGGGGATGAGTGATGGTGCATTCGGTGGCATGCACCATGCCTCAGGGGTGCAAAGGGTGCACGCCAGCCATCCAAAGAAATCATCGGCACAAAAAAGTGCGGTCGGCAACATATAGTGCCGACCGCCAAATATTTTAACAAAACAAAGGTTTATGTAGACATATGCGGCCGGTGATGATAGGGAAGGGCCGGTGGGGTGTGGGGATGGCCAACAAGCCATTCCCTGCCCTTCAAGAAAAAAACACAGGTGTTTGGTGCAAAACCAAACACAAAACGGTCGAGTTCGGGGATCCTGAGAGAGGGCGCGTAGCCGAGACCTCCGGGAACTCCAAACGAACACAAACATGGATAATCACCGAGTGTTCAAACGGTGACGTCCAGGTCTTGAGAACGGTCAAAAATGGGGTGTCTACAGTAGCGTGCGAGGCATTTAAGTATTTACGTTACCTGGTTGATCTTTGCTGGTATATTTATGGAAGTAATTTGTAGTATGGAAAGTAATTGGGCCTCCATATATATAGATAGAAAAGAAACTTGGACTGGGCTTTCTTATTCTACTTTGTTACATAAGATTATGTATGTGATGTTCAAAATTATAATATACAGAATAATGATCCATCTTTATTAAATAATTTTTGAGACAATATACTTGATTAGTGTGTTTTTGTATAACTCATCTATCAAGTTTATAAATAATGTCGCATAGTATTACGGAATACTAATAATTTGGAGAATTCTACCATACACATCCATTTATCATATGCATCATTAGTTATGTCATTTTTTTTTTCTTTAGTTATTATGAATTATCTTCGTTAATTATGATATTATTTTAGTTAAGACTTATAAGATCTTTGGTTATGCCTCATGTGGTGTTTGGTTATGATTTATTTATTTTTTAAGTTATGACTCAGAAAGTATGAAATTATATCATTTTTTTCTTCAATTAATTGATTTTACGTGTTGTTGTATAAGTATTTCATTTTTTATGTTCTCCTATTAAATCGATAAATAACTAACTAGGATAAGACTACCTACCTATTTGAGAGAAATTGGATGGATAAGTATCATGGTACATGAATACATAGGTATTATATTTAGAGTTACTTTGATGAGATATTTTTGTGGATGTGTACAGATAATGGATAAGAGTTGGATCGATTTGCCAAATAGGATGTCGAGCGAATACATTAATGGGATTGATGAATTCCTTGTGTTTGCCGACACTAATAGAGTTGAAGGTTCGATGATCAGTTGTTCGTGTAGGAAGTGTGAGAATCGATACTATTTTGTACGAAAGGGTGTACGGGAGCATCTGATTTTGAATGGTTTTTTTAAAAAATACAAACATTGGATTAATCATAGGGAATCTTACGTATCTCTGCATAGGTGTGAAACTCCTGGACTCATATTATAAAGCTCAAAAGGTCACAATAGATTTGGGCTTCACGTATGAGACGTGGAATGCATGTCCCAACAGTTGCATGTTGTTTCAAAACGAGGACACCAATCTTGATAAATGTGTCATATGCAACAGTTCTAGATGGAAATCAAATGGTGATGGTGGTTCAAATGGTCCTAACAAAGGTGGCAAACGAATAGCTGCAAAACAGATGGGATATTTTCCTTTAAAGCCAAGGTTGCAGAGGTTGTTTATGTCATCCAAGACGGCCAAGTTCATGAGACGGCATGCAGAGGAACGAACTGATGATGGTGTCTTCAAGCATCCTGCTGACTCCCTTACATGGAAAGATTTTGACCATCGGAATATTGACTTTAGTAATGATTGCCGAAGTGTAAGGCTTGGCTTAGCATCTGATGGTTTTAACCCATTCAGGACGATGAACATAGTTCATAGCACTTGGCCTGTTGTGCTCATTCCATACAACTTGCCGCCATGGATGTGCATGAAGCAACCATTTCTAATTTTATCCGTGCTTATTGACGGCCCGAAAGGACCTGGTGACAAGATTGATGTGTATATGCAACCGTTGATTGAGGAGTTGAAAGAACTATGGAATGAGGGTGTGTCAACATTTGATGCATCAACAAATCAAATGTTTCAAATGCATGACTTTCTTGTGGACAATTAGTGATTTTCTGCACGCAAACTTGTCGATGGAGCACTAAAGGCGAATATGCATGTCCTTGTTGCAATAAGGAAACTACATCGTGTTGGTTGAAGCATAGTAGGAAACAATCATACTTGGGTCATCACGTATTTTACCTCTGGCCATAAATTTGGAAGGATAAAGTATCATTTGATGGTAGTCGGAAGTCAGACTCAAACCAAAATTGTTGTCTGGAACTGAGATGTTGCTACAATTAGAATCTGAGGGTATTTTAACCCAATACAAGAGGGATGACCTTAAGGAGAGGCATATGAGACATGTAGAGAAGGAGAAAACTGGACATCGCACCCATAGTTGGAAGAAAAAGAGTATTTTTTATGAATTGCCATATTGGGAGCACAATCTAATAAGACACAACCTCGATGTGATGTATATAGAGAAGAATGTTTGTGACAATGTGTTGTGGACAATATTAGGGGTTGCAGGAAAATCGAAGGATGGTGTTAATGCTCGGCGTGATTTACAAGATATGAATATTAGAAAATCCCTACATTTGCAGTTAAAAGGGTCGAATAAAGCCTATTTACCACTAGCACAATTCACGATGACCAAGGATGAGAAAGATTTGTTCTTGAAAGTGTTGAAGGAAGTAAGAGTTCCCGGCGGGTATTCATCCAATATATCACGTCGCGTGCGCTTACATGATAGAAGCATTGGGGGTCTTAAGAGCCACGATAGTCATATTCTGATGCAACAACTTATTCCATTGGCTATTCGAAGATCGTTACCGAAGAATGTAATTGAACCCTTGATTGAATTAAGCAATTTCTTTAGACAATTGTGTTCGAAAGTGAATTGTGCGACGGATTTGCAATATATTCAAGATCGTATCGCTATAACACTTTGTCATCTAGAGAAAATATTTCCTCCGAATTTTTTTGATATAATGGAGCATTTGCCTATACATCTAGCTGATGAAGCCTTATTGGGTGGAGCGATTCAGTTTCGATGGATGTATCCAATTAAGAGGTATCTTCTTACTTTGAAGCAATACGTGCGTAATAGAGCTCATCCTGAAGGATCAATTGCTAAAGGATATCTTATGGAAGAATGCATGAATTTTTGTGCACAATATCTCAATGATGTGGAAACCAAATCTAGTCGAATTCGTGAGGAACTATAGTGGTGCTGATAATTTGGGTCATGCTATTGGTGAAAACATAAGCTTTTATCTTGATAATACTTCTTGGGTACAAGCTCATCGGTACATCTTATTCAATACAAGAGCGGTTCAACCATTCATAAAGTAGGTTAAGTCACTCACTCAATATTTTATTATGTTTTATTGAATTTTCAACTAAATTTTTTGTATTGCTAAAATTTCAATCTACACAGCAAACACCTTGAAGTACTTAAGCTCAAAATGCCTCGTGTCGATTTATCATCAACTTAGCGAACATTTTGAAACTTTTCACATTTGGTTTAAGGAACATGTATGTATTTAACTCTATAGATTCTAGTTACTTAAGTCGATCTACATTTTAAATTTTACATTTTCGTGTTAAATAGGTCCAAACTTTGCGAAGGACTCGATGTCATATTTTCGAAGAGATTATTCTATTGGCAAATGGTCCTCATAACTGCAAGGAGGTTCAACAGGTATTTACTGAATGGGTTTCGGTATCGAGTAAAGGCCATGGATGATCGTCGAGCCACACAAAATTGTGGTGTAGCTTTGAAGGCAGATACCATAAGTTATGCTAGTCGAAAAGACAAGAATCCTCGTGTGGGGTCTGTGTACTATTATGGACAATTGACAGATATTGTTGAGATTCGATATTCCAATGAGAAGAAACATGTGTTGTTTAAGTGTGATTGGATTGACAACATTCACGGAAAGAAAGAAGATGTCTTCAATTTCACGTTGGTGAACTTCAATCATTTGTTGTACCGAGATGATTGAATTACCAATGAACCTTTCATCTTGGCATCCCAAGTAGAGCAAGTTTGGTATGTTGCAGACTCGTTACAACCAGACTGGCAAGTCGTGGTGAAGATGTCTCAAAGAGGTTTATTTGATATGAGTTTGACTGATCCATAAATCGAGCCATACATGAGCCAACAACTGGAAGAAAATATAATGCTTCGTGATGAAGAAGTTGGTTGGGTGAGGGAAGCCGCAAAAGGGAAAACAGTTGATGTTCAAATAGGCTGATATTTAATCAACATTAGTAATTCAATTAAGGCCAAGGTTGTAGTTAATCATCAATTTGTTAATTTACTTTGTCTTTGTAATTGTATTAGTTCAAATAATGTCATATTATAGTTGATGACAAACCATTGTCTATGTTTCTAATGTCAATTAATGTTATATTGCTTGCAGATTATTATGGGAAGGAAGAAGAAGCCTGATCATCCCCCGCGCATGATGTCTGATGTGCTATATAACAGGACATCAGTAGCACCACCATCAGAGGAGACATCACATTGGCCACCATCGGAGAGGCCATTAGTGCCACCACCATCTGAGGGGCCATTAGTACCACCGTATCGACCACCATCAGTGGCACCAAAGCAGCTACCATGTACTCAGCCTCCACGCCTACCATCGGTGCGTCCACCATCAGTGGCACCACAGCAGCTATCATCATCAGCTTATGAGCCATCTGCAGGTATATAAATTTACTTTGATTTGTATGAAACTTATTTACACATACATTTATTTATGCTCATTATATATAACTTGTTTATTCTCATTGTATTTTGCAGACCCTTCGACTTCTTCACAAATTTCACCTCGGGTTTATTTGATATGATTTGTATTCACATTATTTAGATTTGCATTTGTTTATTATCATTGCAGATTGTTTATTGTTATTGTATCTCGCAGGTCATGTTACTTCTTCATCAACCTCGATTAGGCGTGGTAGAGGATGTGCCAAGGGCATTAAAGAGTGGTCTTGGTAAAAGTCGACATACAATTTGATGCAAATTACTGCCCAATAGGGGATAACGTGGCCAAGTTAACTACTCAACTTGGCATTATTGTGCGGAATGGTAACATTGTTCCTCTTACTTTTCTTAACTGGAACAATGTGCCTGATAATATTGTTGATACTATCTGGAAGGATGTGAAGGTAAAAGTATATTTTTGTCCACAAATTCGAATTCCAAATTTGTGTTATACTTAGCCTTAAACTTTGAAATTGTGTTTTGTAGGACAATTTGAATATATGTCTAGAGGAGTACAAGCCAATCTGCATGAAAAACTGCAACAGCATATGGAAGGATCACAAGAACAAGATTAAGGCTAAGTATTTCAAGCCTAGAAGTTCTGATCCTAATCTGAAGGATGATGTTCCTATGCACATTGTGCCAAGCCAGTGGGAACAACTTGTGGAGTATTGGCGTACTTCCAATACTGAGGTATACAAAGAAGTTATATTTATGATATGTAAACATACAAATCATATTTACATACTTACATTTGTTGAACCTGTTATAGAAAATTGCAAGTAGGAACGCTAAAAATCGGCGAGCTCACGGCATAGCTCATACCACAGGGCGTACTACTTTCTCTCAGATCCGGCATGAGATTTACATTTTATTGTTTTATTTTTGTATATAAATAAACATTGTATATTTGTAAATTATTTGGATTCTAATTTTCATATTTCTAAAAAAATGTAGATGACTAGTAAGGGGGAGTCTACTGATAAGATGAATGTTTGGCTTATGACACGTAGAGTAGATGATCCAGATGTTATCCAGACCTTGGTAGTTTCCAAACACCTTTGATTGTATTTAAAGTTTATTTTTTGTGTGTCAACCATCTTAATTTGGCATATACTTGTATGTCTTATTCAATACAGGATGAGTTTAATCGTCAACTCTCTATGCTACCTGAGGATGATTGGACTTTGGAGGCTAGGAATGCCATTTTCCATGAGTTGATAGGTCATGACGGACATGGATATTGTCGTACATACGGGAGAATTGTGCCTCGGAGAGCGATGTATAAAGATGGTGCTGGGCCATCACAGTCAACACCCCAGCCATCGACTATTGATCAGATCACGCAGGTTAAATGCGAGCTAAGGGATGAGTTGATGGAGGAGTTGCGAGCAGAGTTCTCTACACATTTACAGCAGATGAGAGCTGAGATGATGGCCCTTGTGTCACAGGGGGCGAGTGTGGATCCCAACAGACAGGTTCCATATAAATTAAATTGTTTGATAGTTCAATTTTCACTCAAGATTATGTACAAAGTTCGAATATGATTAATACATTATACATTGACTAACATAGGTTTCTGATGTATCGAGTGGCCACCGAGCATTTAGGGAATCTGCAGAAGACGAGAATCCATATACACCACCACTAGAAGATCAGGTATAAAATGTATCTTTGCATTCTAAGCTAAAATGTATCTTTGCATTCTTTTCATTCTAAGTTAAAAGACTTGTGAGAGAAGACGGGACTAGTTAGAGCCGGATTTAGCACGAAACTTGGCACACACGACTGCCTAGGCACGAGAGACTTGTGGGAGAAGACGGGGCTCGAATCGGGTTCCAGGTTTGGGAGTTAGAGCCGGATTTCACTTTAGGCAAACTAGTTCCTTAAGAAACTTGAATTCGAGGTGTTAACGCCCCACAATCACCAAACGGCATTGGTTTAGCACGAAACTTGGCACACACGACCGCCTGGGCACGAGAGACTTGTGGGAGAAGACGGGGCTTGAATCGGGTTCCCGGTTTGGGAGTTGGAGTCGGATTTCACTTTAGGCAAATTAGTTCCTTAAGAAACTTGAATTCGAGGAGTTAAGGCCCCAAAATTACCAAACCGCGTCGGTTTAGCACGAAACTTGGCACACACGACCTCCTAGGCACGAGAGACTTGTGGGAGAAGACGGGGCTCCAATTGGGTTCCCGATTTGGGAGTTAGAGCCGGATTTCACTTTAGGCAAACTAGTTCCTTAAGAAACTTGTATTCGAGGTGTTAACGCCCCAAAATTACCAAACGGCGTCGGTTTAGCACGAAACTTGGCACACACGACCGCCTAGGCACGGGAGACTTGTGGGAGAGGACGAGGCTCGAATCGGGTTCCCGGTTTCGGAGTTAGAGCCGGATTTCACTTTAGGCAAACTAGTTCCTTAAGAAACTTGAATTCGAGGTGTTAACGCCCCAAAATTACCAAACGGCGTCGGTTTAGCACAAAACTTGGCACACACGACCTCCTAGGCACGAGAGACTTGTGGGAGAAGATGGGGCTCCAATCGGGTTCCCGGTTTGGGAGTTAGACCGGATTTCACTTTAGGCAAACTAGTTCCTTAAGAAACTTGAATTCGAGGTGTTAACACCCCAAAATCACTAAACGACGTCGGTTTAGCACGAAACTTGGCACACACGACCTCCTAGGCACGAGAGACTTGTGGGAGAAGACGGGGCTCCAATTGGGTTCCCGGTTTGGAAGTTAGAGCCGGATTTCATTTTAGGCAAACTAGTTCCTTAAGAAACTTGAATTCGAGGTGTTAACGCCCCAAAATCACCAAACGGCGTCGGTTTAGCACGAAACTTGGCACACACGACCGCCTAGGCACGAGAGACTTGTGGGAGAAGACGGGTATCGAATCGGGTTCCCGGTTTGGGAGTTAGAGCTGGATTTCACTTTAGGCAAACTAGTTCCTTAAGAAACTTGAATTCAAGGTGTTAACGCCCCAAAATCACCAAACGGCGTCAGTTTAGCACGAAACTTGGCACATACGACCGCCTAGGTACGAGAGACTTGTGGGAAAAGACGGGGCTCGAATCGGGTTTCCGGTTTGGGAGTTAGAGCCGGATTTCACTTTAGACAAACTACTTCCTTAAGAAACTTGAATTCGAGGCGTTAATGCCCCAAAATCACCAAACGATGTTGGTTTAGCACGAAACTTGGCACACACGACCGCCTAGGCACGATAGACTTGTGGGAGAAGACGGGGCTCGAATCGGGTTTCCGGTTTGGGAGTTAGAGTCGGATTTCGGTCTAGTCAAAATTATTTACTAAACTATCTTTCTAATTATATAGTAGTCAATTTTTTTTATATTTTTCTGTAATTAAAATATTAACACCATTATTTGGTTATTAATTATTTTTATCTTGTTTTTTTCAAATATTTCCTGAGTAGCAGTTTACTTTTTGTGGAATGCAGGCGTATAAAGATTATGACCAACTTTTGTTTTTGTAACCCACGAAAGAATTAAGACGAAAACTTTTGGTTTTGATTTTGATTTATGTTATTTAAATTTGTGAACAACATTATGTATGTATTATGCGACATTATGTAGTGGCATAATTTTTATTGCTATGAATTTTTATTTATGTATTGTTATGAATGGAACAACATTATGAATTTTCATTATTTGTACTTTTGTTTATGTATGTATTTATATTATTATGTAATTTTTGGATTTTTTTATAGTTATTTTTCATTTAATACAGGTTATTTTAATTTTTGTAATAATTTCTCAACAGGTTTTTTTTTTTTTTTGAGACGGCATTCTACCCACCGCAAAAAAAATTGTACGAGGCTTTTGCGACGGCACCCTTTCTGTCGCAAAAGCTATGGAATGTAATTGAAAAATAAACCTTTAGCAACGGCTCAGATTGCCGTCGCCAATAGTTATCAGCTACGACACTTTTAGCGACGGTATTCTTGCCGTCTCAAAAACCCTATTTTAGCGACGGAAATACTGTACCGTCGCAAAAACTCAGATTTCTTCACTTATTGGCGACAGCAAATTGCCGTCGCAACAAAAGGCACTCTCCCGTCGCAAAAAACAATGGCGACGGCACTTACCGTCGCTAATGACCTTTTGCAACCCTTTTTGTTGCGACCCCCACTTGCCGTCGCAAAAAACCACATTACCATCGCAAAGGGCTAGTACATTTGACTCCTTAAAGTAATTTTGCATTCCTTTCCACTAACAGTAGCAGCCACTAAATATATGGCACCCTTTTGAATGCTTCCAACATTTCCCAACAGCGTATCTTTGTAGTCCGTCCAAACATCAACTGGGAAGAACCGGTCTACAACTTCTATCCCGTGACGAACGTACTCTTTGTCCTTGCCACCAACGAGCTTGAATCTCATTTTCTTTAGCATCCGAAACCGGTCGGACTGGTCAGGATCAACAATCCAGGTCTCAGGATTACCCTCGCCAACTCCAATAAATATCTTGTCAGGTGTAGGGACGGAATCTGACGGACTATTATCACTGATGACAAAAAACAACACGTGGTGGACCACAGCTTCGTCCTTAGCATCTTGCCCCAATTGAACATTACCAATGAATTTGATACCCTTAACCACGATCTTGTCTGATTGACGGTCAGATCTCTTATTACCCAACTCAACACCATCAAGTAATCTCGACACGCCTTTATTATCAAACTTAACTTCCCTTAATTGTTCATCGTATAGCTGTAATTTCCTTACTCCCCTCTTAGTCTTCTTAATAAATCGGGGAATATTCTGAACGTACCGTCTGCGAACATACTGGGTCTTAAAAGGTGCACGACTATGGTAACTACGCCTATATCCACTGGCCGCCGGTGTCCTTGACCTCCGGTACGTAAGGAGGGTCCGGTAATGGCTGCTTCCTATTCCTTCCATTTTTTTATAAATAACTCCAAATCTTTTATACGAACACTTCTACAGGATCTGTTACCTCTGCTAACCCTTCTGTTCAGACACCTTAGCTTTGATATTTTTGCCCTCTGCTTTTCGTACACCGGAACAAACTTCACCGGAGCTCTCATGGCTCTCTTCCCACGATCCTAGTTGCCACGTCAAGGGATCTACACACATTTGAGTGAACTGCCCGTAATTCTCGGGATACTCTTCTAAGGAGTACAACATTGTATACCAAATAAATCGACAAAAATGGCAGAAAGAAAAGGAGGGACGAAACAAGGTACCAGAAAATCACCTCAGTATAATAACTCTCCAACTGCAAAAGTATATCTCTTATATCTCTCTCCACCGACAAAATATCTGAGGCTGGACCCAGATATATAGACAGCTGTAAATACGGAGATTCGAAATTTGAAATTTGAATTCCCGCCCATTACTGTTCATTCACGCGGAATTCTGTGCACCTTTGCTTTTTATCCAAGCAAAATCACCACGATCGTGACACGTGGGTGGACAGGACATGGCCACGTCTACTCACACTACTCACACCAAACAGTGATTACTATTTGGTGTGAGTACGGATTTAATCTCCGCCTTACACGTCACCATCCGTACGTCCATCGATGGGTGAAATTGCCTAACGGGTACAATTTCAACAAGGGGTGCTAGTAATATTATATATAGCGCCCCCCCTAGCTGGTGTGACCTTGCCCTATATAAAGCCTCGACTAACAACATTCACATCTGTGTAAGTTAAGTGTTAATCACCAAATAAGCTAAATAATGCCTCGCCAAGGCTCTTTCCGTTTTAATGCCAAGAATGTTTTCCTCACCTACCCACCATGCCCATGCCCAAAAGAACAACGCTTAGAACTCCTCCAATCTCTCCTCCAACTAGCCTGTCAGCCATACTACATACTTGTCGCAAGGGAGCTCCATGAAGATGGAAACCCTCACCTTCATGCCATGGTTCAATGCATGAAGAAGATCCAAACCTCCAACCCGAGATTTTTCGATCTCACTGGAACCAATGGGAGGATCTACCATCCAAATATAGAAAAACTCCACTCGCCAACAGCAAGTCGACAATATATACGTAAAAGAGGCGAGTTCGTCAATTGGGAGAATTTTCATCTAAGGAAAAGTCCTTCAAAAACGAGACGAACTCGAGGGAATACTTGGCAAAAGCGAAACGGAGGAACAATTCTTTGCTCTCTCAGAAGAAAGATGTCCCACCGACACGTCACAAAATACCCCCAATTAAAAACATTTTCCAGGGATCATTACAAAAGAGAGAGGCCCCCATATACTAGCCATTTTAATTCATTTCCTTTCTTAAATGAAGAAGTAAAAAAATGGGCAGAAAATAATATTTTGTTTGTAAGTCGAAATTGCGTTCAGTACGAGTTATGTCAAAATTGTTATCTCTCCGTTTGGAGGGAAGACGATTTCCTTAGATTAGGGATACACAAAAATAATATAATTAATTTATATACTGACGAAGAACTCTCCTCCTCCTCTGATAACAGGAACCAAAGCAGAGGCCCATCCGCCTAATCTCCCTCTACCTCGAAGGACCCTTAAGAACAGGCAAAACCGCCTGAGCCAGAAGCCTCGGACGACACAATTACTTCTCCGGCAGAATAAGTTTCAAGGACTACGACCAAGACGCCGTCTACAACGTCATAGACGACATCAAATATTCGACAGTCCCTATCGAATTAATGAAGAATTTAGTAGGATGCCAGAGAGATTTCCATGTATTTGTTAAGTTCCAACCAGATCTCACTATTAGAGAAGGAATTCCTTGTATTTTATTAACAAATGGGGACAGTAGTTGGTTAGATGCAATGTCCCCAAAAATGAGAGAATGGTTTGATGTTAATGTAACCACCGTCATGATTAATGAAAAAATTTATTAATTTTATTTATGAAACCACTCAAAGTTTTATTTAGTTACTACATTTCCCTTATCATCAACTATTACATCTTGAGTCACATCACTATTTTTTACACTGATGATTACATTTCGTAAAACATTAGAAAATTCTGCTGGATCCATAACAACTGATCCTCTGCGATCAACTTCATCTTTGCTAACACCAACCTCTGAAATCGACGGGCCAGGATCAACATCAATAGTGTCATCACCACCTCTGCGTACATCAATCTCTGACAAACTCAGACGGCCTCTGCGTTCATGAATAACTAAACCACTTTCCCTAAAACCTCCTAACAACAAATCTCTTCGCCTCTCCGGTAAACCAACAGACTTAGTCCGTGTCAGAATCGAAATGGCCTTCGTTGGAGGACAATGCCAAACATTAACATTATCATTAGTATATTTTTTAGATAACACAATAATAGAGGGGGCCCTCATTTGCGAATCTTCTGGCATGTCACTCGTAGAATACTTCAGATACCCCTTCATTTTACAATACGTAACCCCCCTTTTAATATTGGAATTTTCAAGTCGATACTTCACCATCCATGACAGCGTACGGGGCATTTGCGACGACGTTTTGCCGTCGCAAAAAACACTTTTTTTTGTAGTGTCCAGACGCCAAGGCAGACCAAAGCGAAGCAAGGAAGGAAGAGGCAGACCATGCCACACCAAGTCAAGACTCACTAACAAATAAGGACTTAGTACAATCAGATTGCGAGGGGCAAACGGCCAGCACGGACCTTGAAGAAAACACCACCAACACGGAATATCCCAAGGTATCATCTGATGCCTCTACTTGCTGGAAGTTGTTTGTTAGAGAGATGTGGAAACTCTTCGTGGATGGAGCATCCAACCGGCATGGTGCAGGACTTGGCATAGTCATCATCTCTCCAGACGGCCTAGTAGTGGAGCAGGCAATCAACCTTGGCTTCCCAGCATCAAACAACGAAGCGGAGTATGAAGCGCTTCTTGCAGGTCTCAAGTCAGCATTTTACATGAAGGCCACCGAGCTAATGGTTTACAGCGACTCACAGTTGGTGGTAAACCAAATATCTGGTGACTACGAAGCAAAGGATGACAGGATGGCCAAATACTAAGAATTGGTCAGAACAGAGATCAAGAAATTTAAGGTAGTTAGAATAGAACAAATCGGCAGGGAGGAAAACAGAAGAGCGGACGAACTAGCAGGCTTTGCCTCAATGGCAGACACTTTCATCCCTCATCCATTGCTGATTGACTACCTACCTAGACCAAGCATTAAAGACTCCGAAGCAGAAGAGGTATGTTGCGCAGAGCTAGGCCCCTCTTGGATGGATCCCATCATCCTGTTCTTAAAAGATGGCATCTTACCAGAAGAAAAGAAAGAGGCCAACAGAATAAGAGCAAAGTCGCAGCGATTTTGGCTCTCCCCATCCCTAGCATTGTACAAAAAGTCATTTTCAGGACCCTACCTAAAGTGTGTCCACCCCAGCAAAGTGGAAGCATTCTTATTTGAGATACACGAGGGTGTGTGCGGAAGCCATCAAGGGAGAAGATCACTAGCATACAGAGCAATTTTGCAAGGATATTGGTGGCCATACATGCAAGCGAATTCAGAAAAATATGTCAAAAAGTGTGAGAAGTGTCAAAAGTTCACACACCAAATACACCAACCCGTCAGAGAACTTCTACCTCTAACTAGCCCGTGGCCCTTCGCAATGTGGGGATTGGACATAGTAGGGCCACTCCCAATAGCACCAGGAAACCGGAAGTTCTTTCTTGCAACAACCGACTACTTCACAAAGTGGGTGGAAGCAGAAGCCTTGGCATCAATCATGGAAAAAGATGTGAAAAAGTTTGTCTGGCAGAATATCATCACTCGATTTGGCATGCCAAAGGCACTAATATCAGACAACGGCACTCAGTTCGACGGCAGAATCTTCAGAGGCTTTTGTGAAGAGTACAAGATAGAGTTCTACAATTCTACACAGGCATATCCCCAAGCAAATGGACTGGCAGAAGCATCAAGCAAAGTAGTCTTGGATGGATTAAAGAAAATGTTAGAGAAAGCAAAAGGCAAGTGGGCAGAAGAGCTCCCTCATGTTTTATGGGCTTACCGCACCACACATCGGCGATCAACAGGAGAAACACCATTCTCCTTAGCCTATGGTATGGAGGCAGTAATCCCACTGGAAGTTGGCCTCCCCACGATTCGAAGCGAGAATTTTGATCCAGACTTGAATGGCGAGGCCATAACATTGGAGCTCGACCTTGCAGAGGAAAGAAGAGAAAAAGCACTGGTACACATTGCCTCGTACCAACAAGAGTTATCCAGGAAATACAACAAGACAGTTCATCCAAGGCAATTCAAGGTCGGAGATTGGGTACTGCGCAAAGTGATGGGAAACACCCTGGTGCCCGGAGATGACAAGTTAGGGCCTAATTGGGAAGGACCTTACAAAGTGGTTGGATTAGCAGGCAAAGGGGTATACCACTTAGAAGATGAAGACGGCAAGACAATTCCCAAGCCATGGAATACTGTCAATCTCAAGTTATTTTATTTTTAGCTTTTTTCAAGTATATGTAATTTTTTCCCTTTCTTAATAAAACAAGTAGTTTCTTTTTAGTATAGACATTTTTTTTTCTCTGTAATAGAATGTTTTAATTTATTAGTGAGTTAGGGGCAGAAAGAACACTTTATTCTAGGTTGGCTGGAAAAACCAACTTAGAGGTTGGCTGGATTAAACCAACACCCTTTCCTAAGCCCAGGATAAGGATCCGGGCTGCAGGACGTTTGGTCACAATAACCAAACATTTTATTCTAGATTGGCTGGAAAAACTAACTTAGAGGTTGGCTGGATTAAACCAACACCCCTCCTAAGCCCAGGATAAGGATCCCGGCTACAGGACGTTTGGTCGCAATAACTAAACATTTTATTCTAAGTTGGCTGGAAAAACTAACTTAGAGGTTGGCTAGATTAAACCAACACCCCTCTTAAGCCCAGGATAAGGATCCAGGCTGCAGGACGTTTGGTCGGAATACCCAAACATTTTTTCTAGGTTTGTTGGAAAAACCAACTTAGAGGTTGGCTGGATTAAACCAACTTTTTGAACTCTTCAGCTGAAGTAAAGACTTAGGCTGAAGAGTGATTGGCTAGATTAAACCAACTTTTGTTACTCTTCAGCCGAAGTAAGGACTTGGGCTGAAGAGTGGTTGGTTGGATTAAACCAACTCTTATTTCTCTTCAGCCGAAGTAAGGGTATGGGCTGAAGAAGTGGTTGGCTGGATTAAACCAACTCTTATTACTCTTCAGCCGAAGTAAGGGTATGGGCTGAAGAAGTGGTTGGCTAGATTAAACCAACTCTTTGAAACTCTTCAGCCGAAGTAAGGACTTGGGTATGAGCTGAAGAAATGGTTGGCGGGATTAAACCAACTCTTTGTACTCTTCAGCCGAAGTAATTATATCGGCTAAAGAGTGGTTGGCTGAGTAAGCCTAGTCAGATTGATAAGCTAGGACTGGATTAAAGTATTTAAACCGAGATAACAGTTGAAGCAAAAAGATCATGGAAAAGTCATTACAAGTACAAGCATACCAATCAAACCGAAATAATAGTTAGAGCAAAAGAAGATGATTTTCATTGGTCAAGTTCAAAGCGATTACAAGGGAGGGGCTCCCAGCCCGGTTACAAGTCAAAACAAAAAGAAGAAAAAGAAAATTACAGAATCAGTTGAAAAGATCCTCCAGATCGGCGTCAACATCAACACAAACACCGGTGTCAGAGGTTAGAGCAGTCTCGATTTGAAGCTCGGTCTCTATTGGAAGCACGGTTTCGGCTGTCAAGTCTTCCGTCGTTGGCTCCAACCGAGCTGATTGATCATTTGTTTGCTCATTGACAACCGGAGTTTCAGTTTGTTCATTTTCCTCATCATCGTCAGACGTCTCAAGAAATTGCTTCTGGAGATCGGCAGCATACTCCGCCAGTTAGGCCGGAATGAAATACTGTGGAGCATTATAGACCTCGGTGTCAGGACCACAACCGAGTTGCTCCACAGCACCTCTCCAGCCACACTTGAAGAACAAATATTTTGCTACTTCACACTGTTAAATATAAACTGCTTCGCCTTCCTTGAAGCCTTTCAGTTCGGCACCTTCAACTTTCTTTTTGAGCTCTTCTATTTCGGCATTTTTGATGCCTTCAAGCTTTACCAGCTCCCACAAATACTTGTCCTTCATTTCGGTTAAAGCTCTTTGTTTGTCAGTATTTGTCGAGGTAACTAGCTCGGTTAGGCAAGTTATCTCGGCCTCCAGCTCAGCCGTCCTCTGTTGGGATTGTTTTAGTTCGACGGTCTTAGCTTCGGCTTCTGCCATGGCCTGCCTTGTTGTCTTCCTGAGCTCCAACACCTTTTGATGGGCAATTTGGCTCTTTTGAAGAGACTGAAACGAATGGGAAGAAATCAGTGACAAAATCGAACTGAAAGTTTTTAAAATTTGAGAGACAAGAAGGGCATCTTACCAAGATCATGGACTTGGTGACCGATCGAAGTTCTCGGATGGGATCTTTGGTGGTGTTCCATGTCTGCTGGAAGGTAAACACTCTTGGCAAGGTTGAATGCCATCAAGTGATTCTTCTCAGCAACTACCGAATCGGTATCCTGAATGTCTCGGTTCTGAAAGGTAAGTTTGGGAGCCCATTTGGAGGAGCTAGCTCGGTCAACGGGCTCCAGTTACAGACTTGGCGGGTGGCTTGGTGGAAGTATGGTTTCGTCTTCATCGACTAATTGTTGTTCGGTCTCAATAGTCCGGGCGTACTTAGTTCGGCGTGATGTGGAGGGTTGTTGCGATGGTAGGGCCACAACGGTTTCTTGTGATTGGTTAGATGGTGGTACCTCGGCCCTGTTTGTCTCAGTCAAGAGGGCCCTGACTCTGTTCCTTTTGGCTATTTCTTCTTCAGCAGTCAGTGGGATTAAGTTGATTTGCGGCAAGGTTGGGTCTGGTGCGGGAGCGTCTTCCAACAAAAAAGTCGATTACTCGGCTTTAAATGATCTTGTATCTATAGGTCGGCTCAAAATTTAACAGCTTAGTCCAACTCCGTTTTGGATATCGTAGTGCCGCGCAGAGAGTGTTCAGGTTGGGGTAGCTGTACAATGAATATATATGGGTTGGGTCTGCATGAAGAAGACAACTGTTAGTTCGGTTTGGCATGGGAAACCGAAATCATAAAAAACAAAAGAGAAAAGATAGAATGAAGGTAAACCGAAGTGAAGTATACCAGGGATTCCTTTATTCCAATTTATACTTCGGCTTGGGATCTGGGCTTGGTGGTCTTCAAAATTCCCAGACACCTAGAAAAAATCGTCATCATTCAAATCTTTGTCCGGTGTATCTTTTATTATTTTCTCTCGGCGACGGCGTATTCTTAAGTAGTAAACCCATCCATCATCTTTGGATCCTAAGGAATATTGATGGAAGAGTTCAGCCAAACCGAGGTTAAGACCGGCTTGGCGGTTTAGTTCGGCTATTCCCATTATTATACGGTATGAATTGGTGGAAAGCTGGGTTAGGCATAGCTTGGTTTGCCTAAGGAATTCACAGATTAAGGGTTGGACTGGAGATCTTAGTCCGGTTTCTATTATTGAAAGAAGAGTAAAGGGTACGAATCCTTCATTCCCCCATGGTGTGACACCTTCTTTTGCTAAGGCAAGGTAGACATCGTTAGGAATGTTATAGTCCTTTCGAAATTCGACTAGACCACCTGGTGTTTCTACTAAGAATTTATACTTTCCCATTTATTTTATAAGTTACAAATAAGTTAGTTCGGTTGGAAAATTGTGCTCAGTAGCTCGGTTGAGCGCGCAGTGGAGTGCCTGGGCAACCTAAGTCTGCTAAGTGGAAAACAAAGGGGTTAACCACAGATCATTGGACCGTGCTACAAAATAAAAGCAAGAAAAGAAGTTCTACTTCGGCTATGTGGGATGCTACAGGTTCTATCTCGGTTTCAACAAGATGCTTGGTAGCTCAGATTGAGCAGGGGGTTCGATAGCTCGGTCTTGGCGAGCGATTCGTTATCTCGGTTAAAGAGAAGGTTCTGTTAGACCAGTTGAGCCTCTAGTGGCAGCTTTTTGAGTTCGGTCCAAAAACTTAGAAAAAGCTCAAGACCTAGCTCGGTCGAAAGTTAAGGTTTCCAGTATGCCAAGTTCAGACTTAGTTCGGTTCGTTTATCTCGGCTAAGATAATTCAGAGGATAGTTTGACTTATTGAAATTGCTAGTATGAGTATGAAGTGCTAGCTCGGTCGTATAGTTAGATTAGTTTGGCATCAACTACAAACTACTTTTTAGTTCGGTTATATTGTAATTTTGGATCAAACACAGTGTTCTATAGACTACTTCATGGAGTTCAAGTGGTTCTTAAGAGGTTTTTTTTTCAGAAAAATGCAGAAACTAGCAGGAAAAAATGTTTTGCAAATATAGTATGCTATGGATTAAACAAAAGCAAAAACAAAAATAGAGAAACAGATTTATGATGCTTACCAAGTCCAGAGGCACGAGAAGATGGAAATGGAAATAAAAACAATAGCAAGAACACGCAGCTTCTTCAAAATACAAAAAACAGTAAGAGCTTAGAAGAGAAAGAAAGAGAGAAGAGCTTGAAACAGTAAAATGATTGATGAGGGTGATTCAAAGGACGAAAGTGTTGTTTTGGGATATAGGAAGGACGAAAACGCGCGGGACTGTTCAAATTTTGCGAAGTACGAGGGCGGCGCGACAGCTGCAGTAAGCCAATACCAACGGGCCACGTGTCATAGGGATGAGAATCGATTCAGTTTCTGTGATTGAAGAGACGTTGTGACCGGACAAGCACAACTCGGCTTAAAGCTCAGCTGGAAAGGCTAAAAGTATATAGCTCGGCTTTAAAGGCTTCAGAGTTTTAGATCGGCTGGAAAGGCTGAAGGGTTTTTTAGCTCTGCTGAAAAGGTAAAACTTTAGCCCGGTTTATAGACAGGTAATCTCTATCATGCTACGCAAATGGAATTAAGGGGCAATTGAGAGGGTAATTTATAAGCGAATTTGGCCGAGCTGGGCCCTCATGGGCCTCAGTACGAAGGGCTGAGTAAAGAGGTCATAAAGTTACTCCGGTCTTGAAGAGGCTTAAAGTTAGTCCGGTCTCAAGCCCAGAAGGTAGACCGGTCTGAGGGACTCTTGGTGTTAGTCCGGTTGAAAGACGCTTTGTAGTTAGACCGGTTTAAGGATGCTTTGAACTTATACCGGTCATGGCGCAGGGAAACTAGATCGGTCTAAACCTTGATTAAAGATAATTTGGTTTTGGGCATACCATGGTTTGTGGAAGAGGAACTATGGGCAAAGAACCGAACTAAGTATAGTTCGGCTAAGCATAGTCGTGCTTACTTCGGTCGTATGTTAGGCCAACCATGGAAGAACCATCTCACTTGGTTTAAGCAGTGAAAGGGGTGTTGAAGGATAAGCATTATCCTTCAAGAGTATGAATCCTAGGAGGACTCTGCGTGGAGGAGTAAAAGTCCTACTAGGATTGTGCCACGCAAAACCTATAAACGTTCACAAACATCACCTATGGAGAGGTAACGCAACTTTGATTTCCGAATACACAGAGCTTTTGTCTATTTGTCTAGTTTGCTGACTTAGGTATCGGAGAGGTTTCCGGCACACACCCGCCGGCTAGCTCACGTTTGTGTTTTCAAGTGATAAAACGACGACGTATGGAGGAGCGCAGACTTGATCAACAAGATTATACAAGAAGGTTTATTTCTTTCCCGTACATTATAATTAGTTTCATATTATTTTATTTACTTCAACGAGTTAGTTAATACGATAATTATTTTAACAAAATTCTTACATGTAGTGTCAGTTCTGAATTTTTTGGAAGTCAAAGCGAACACTAAATATGGGGCCTTTAGTGTTCGCTCTGGTGGTAAGAAGGGATAATTATTTTAACAAAATTCTTGCATGGAGTGTCAGCTCTGAATTATTTGGAATTCAAAGTGAGCACTAAATATGGAGCCTTTAGTGTTCGCTCTGGTGGTAAGAAGGGCAGCTGCCGGCGAATGCTAGGAATGGACAGTGGAGAGTCAAAGTTGTTGGCAGAAAGAGGCGCTCTGGTGGTAAGAAGGCATTGCTTAACGAATGCCTAAAATGACGATGGAGAGTTAAAGTTGTTGGCAAAAAGAGGCAACGCACCAAAGGAATGAGGAACAACAATAATAGATTGTTAGGCCTCAAATTATTTTCGCTTTAAGTTTTAAAAAAATTTAGAATAGGCCTAAAATTTTTTGGACATTTTAATTTAATTTGGGTTTTGTATTTTAAGTGGACCTTTTTTTATGAATTTATATTTTAAATTGGGCCTTTTATTCATTTAGTTTAGATTGGACTTTTTATTCATTTACTACTTTGAGGTGTAATTTTAAGTTGGGCCTTTTTTAAATACACAAGTATAAGGCTATATATTTTTTGGGGGCCCTATTTTCAGCCTTTTTTGAGAGGCTCAAAGTGGCTGCTTTGTGGGCTTGCCCTCAAAACCGGGCCTGCTTGCATGCTAGCTACATTTTGAGAGCATCAGGAGTTTCTTTAAATTAGTTTGTGGATAAATATGTAAAATAAAGAATATCGTTGGAGCACATAAATGAAAAATTAGTTCAGTAAGATAAAGAGCATACATTTTTACTACTTTAGTTAGTAAAAAATGAATAGTAACATTGGAGTTGCCCTAAAGGCAACATAATTAAAATAGGGACCTTAATATACATATATATGGAAATATGAAGAAAATGAGAAAGTGGTGAAATAACTTCAAATACGTAGAAAAGAAAAAATAATACAATGAGGGTGGGAAGTCAAATAATAACTACCGTCTTCTAACAACACCCCAACCTCTCTCTCGTCCTCTCTTCTCTCTCTTCTTCTTTTCTTCCTTAACTCCCTTCCCTTAATGACACCCGTCTTCTACCCAAACTTGCCGCCGCCAACCCTACTCCCACCTTCTCCAGCCCCTTCCTATCTCAATTGCAATCAGAAAGAGAAAGAGGATTGAAAATCTAGGGTTTGAGAAAGAGCATCAATATACCATAAAATGAGGGTTGAGCGTTTGAAAATCTACAAAATGACATAATTAAACAACAAAATGATCACACAAAGTGTAATAATAAACGAAGGATTATTCTGAATGTGGATCCCTCCATAATTAGGTTTAATCCGAGTCTTACATTGCATTTTTTTGTGAATCATATGAAAACATTCATTATTTTTCACAAGGAGATGAATTCTTCAATTTTTTTTAGACAAGTCTGAATCAAAAGCCAAGAAGTAAGCAGATCCAAAATAACAAACAGCCTTTACTGACCAACATAGAGTACATTAAAAAAGATTGATTCCTAATCTTAATCACCAACATAAATAACACAAAATGAAGAAGAATAGAATCAACCGGTCTTGAAACTCAACAAAATATACACATCTATAGCTGCCCAATTAAATAGAAGGTAAAAACAATGGATAGAGATGTCAAATCACACAAGGAGACGAGTTCTTCAATTTTGGAACCTTGAACGTGGACTTGAACAATTTCGGAGTCTCTGAAATGAGAATGGTGTCAACTGATTTTCTCTTTGAACTCCTGCATCCCTATAGAAGATCAAAATTTTAAGTTTAATAAGCCAGTGTAACCATAACATAATGCATCGACAGGTGCCTATTCATATTCTTTCTTGCTTATACTAGAAATAACATCAGCATATATATATATATATATATAATGTCATTAACCAAAGAAAAGAATGTAGACTGGTTTGGCTTTGATTTTCAATTGACACCTTCTGTCATGCTCTAGAACTAGGATCTGTTGGATGGGGTAAACCGTTTATAATGTGCATTCCATGACTAAAGTAACGCTACGCAACTCAATCAGTGGGGTACTTATTGAATTTCAAAGAGTGACACTGCTCCATACTCTTGTTTTCAAAGTAATGTTCAAATCTCAGACCTAACTCTGTTACTTCCACATGATATAATGATCCAAGATGCTGCACATCCCCCCGATGGAAAAAATAAATTTAAAAAAATCAACAAACAACAATCTAACAAAAATAAATCAATCATTATTCTGTGAATTTTCTGGACGAAAAAGTTCTGCAGAATGTTTGAATAAAACGGAGAAAAATGCTGATTTAAATAGTATAAGCAGAAAATCATCACATAAATTAAAAAAAGACAACGACCATACTATCATTGATGGGCTAAAATCACCTACAATGCAAGAGAACTAATTAATTGAAGCTACACAATGGATATGTCTCAATTACCTTTTGAAGTACTTGTGAAGGATGTGATTCTTTTTTCGGAAAGGTATTCCTTGAAGCAGTGCCTCTGTTCTTGTCCCCCTCTGTTCCATCAGAATTGCTTCCAGCCTTTCTTAACAATTCCAGTTTGTTGGAAAGTCTAGAAATTTCATCACTCTTTTTTGTTGAGGCTGCTTCAAGCTCAGCCATGTCAGTTTTCAATTTTAGTATCGCAATATCCTTCTCAACATTTGATGACTTTAATTGCTCCATAGTAGTGAGAAGTTCCTGTATTTTCTCATTTGCATGTTCAACTTCAGTACTTTTAATCTTCAACCGATTGGTAAGGTCACTCTCCCTCTTTTTATACTGGTTCCAAACAAAGTTCCTCTCTGACAATAGAGCCAACATCTTGGAATCATTCTGCAAATGCATTGACAACTGAGAACTCTTTTCAAAAAAGGAAATCCACAAAATACACCGACATGACGAAATGGTACATACTTTTGTCTCACAGCAGTTATGAGAGAGGTGGCCAAACCATACTCTAAAATCTGCCAATTCACTGGCTGCATTATCTGCATTTGTCGAAAAAAGATAGTTCAATGTACAACAAAAAGAAGAAGAAAAAAACCAAATATTAAGCCCACATAACAACTATCTCGTAGCACTCAATCCCATCAGAAATCATATAATCCGTTCATTCTAGCATCATAAATGACAAAACTAGCAATATCAACATTTCCTGGTGAGATCAGGAAAGCCTTCAAGCGAGGAAAAAGAAAATGTGATAAGAACTCAAACAGCACTACCTGTTCCCTACTCAGTATCCAATGCTAAGAACATGAGGTGGGCCCTCAATGCCCTTGAATTCATGTCCTCACGAACACCAAGCCTTTATAAGCTTTAGGTTGTATTTGGATCATAGATTCGGGACACCAAACCTTTATAAGCTTTAGGTTGTATTTGGATCATAGATTCGGGTATGGGTTTGGAAATGGAAAGAAAAAGGTGAGGAAAATGGAGAAAAAATTTAGCTTATATGACATTCACATTTCTCTCACCTTTCCTTCTCCTTTCAAAACGTCTACCTAAATCCATAATTCAAACACAACCTGCTCTATCCCCTTCCACAGCCATTAGGATGAGACTAAAGTTGAAATTTAGTAGAAGATAGAAGCTACAAATTTGTGATAAAGCTTGCTCTGTGACAATTACTAGGCACATACGTAAGCATACAAATTCAAGTTTTTAAACTTCCAAATTTTCCAAATTATCAACACTTAATCCTGAATTTTCCAGTTCTTTCATCAGAACTCTCTCACATATCAAACGGGAATTAGGGGTAAACTCGAATAGACTTATTAACAAGAAGAAAGAACTAACCCAACTTAGTTTTGTAGATAAAAGCTTCTCTCTGCTTCTGACCCATCATCAGATCCCACTTCGCTGCCTCAAAATTACATTTCATCTCTTCGCCTGTAAAATCCCTATTCATCTTTATAAAAAGAAATCAAAAATTAAAACTAAATCAAAAATCAAAGAAACCCTAAAATAACAAAAACCCAACATTAAAAATCCGAAGATATTGAGGGGTTACCAGAGAGATTTGGTCTTGCAATTGATTGACATCAAAGAACCACCGACCGTACTGCAATTTAATCCGATCTTCGAGAAATTGTCTCTCTTTTGCGAGAGACTCGATCTGTATTTGTTGTCTTCGTAACAAGTGTGTGAGAGCGTTGAAAACTTTCTGCCATTGTCGACGATCGGAAGAGACATTGGAGCCTTTTAGAGCGCCCATGTTAGAACTGTACATGGACACTAGGGTTTCAGATATTTCGGAGGGTAAGAGGAGAAGTGGCGATTGTGACCGTTGAATTCAAAAAAAAGGGACTCAGTGCTCGACCCGCTGAGGAATTTTGTAGACCCATCAGATACGGGTAAGAGTAATGACCCGAAACCTTTTGGCGGTCTCGTGGCGTGATTCTATTCGCACCACATAGTGCTTATTAAAATTTTGAAATTTTAATTTTTATTATATTTTAATATAAATTTATTAATAAAGATTATATACATTTAACTATGAAATAAAATTTCATTTCTTATAATACACTTTAATTACTTATATCCATTTAATAAGAGAGTTTTAGGATTTATGGAAGAATGGTAAATTTCTTCCCTTTTGATTAAAATTTCAATTAATGTCTTATTTAATTTGTAAAATCTTACACCATATAAGATCTATTGTTGTTAAAGTTTCTTCGCCAAGCCACTATAATTTCTATTTGATTCAACCCCTTTTCATCACCATCTTCGTCACTAGAAACTAGAATCAATTTGTTCGTAGTAATGTTTGAAATAATTGTACATATTTCTATATTATGCTGCTAGATGGTGGGTTGGCATAATGCTAAATGTGTATACTATGATTTGCAAAATTATAGTCGTTACTCAATAACATATATGTTATTACATAGACGAAGAAGTCCTACAATCTCCTCTCAGTCTTTGCATTCTTCAAGAACATATGATGTTTATAAAGTGGTATAATTTAGAATTTTTGATTTGTTTATTATTTACGCATATTTGGAAAACAATATAAGTGTATTAAGAATAAATCATAATTTTAAATAATTTAATAAAATATATTGAAAAATTAGACATATTTAATAATTTTTGGAGTACAAATAGAATTTCTCATCTGGTGGTGGCCAGCCCAATTCATCAGCCCAGCCCAGCCCGGGCTGACAGACTTTGAATAACTACTGTTGACACCCCTCTAGGCCCACCCTTAAATGAGATTCCAAACCCGAGACGGACCAGGCTTGTCTATATGGCGCAACCTCTTTGTCGCTGCCGAGTCCGTTCACGCCATTGGCATCTCCGTTCTTATGTACAAACTCACCAAAGAGAACACTAGTGCTGTTAATTTTTGTATTTTTTTTATTTTTTTCATTTTTACTGTTGTTCGATACTTCAAATGAAGATTTGTCTTTGCTCTCTCAATATCGTGTTGTTTTAATTTTTAAATTGATTTTGATTAATGTCTGAGAGCTGAGAAATATGATAATTCAATGGAGGATATCGCCTAGTTTTCTTTGATCTTACTCAGTTGCACTGTATTAGACTAATTTTATTAACTTTGTTCCTTCTCAATCAGCTAGTAATTGTAGTTATTAAGTAGAAATTTTTGCAGGACTTGGTATTTATGGAATCCCAAAGTATGCACAACTGCAGAGCTCAATGTCTGAACACGTCCTTGATTTTTTTTTTTTTTTTTTTTTTTTTTTTTTTTTTTTTTTTTCTTGTAGGTGAACTTATCCATGGAAAAGTATACAACCGATAAGACGATTTCATCTGTCATAATTTCATACATTAAAGCATGTACAGAAAACAATTTCTATATAAATTTCAAGAGTATACAGGACCAAAATTCCTCATTGAAATTTACATCTTTCTTTACTTTACATGTGCAGAGTCAGGTGTTACATGCCTCATTCTCACAGCTACAGATACCAAATTCTCAGTTTCTTCATAATTTTAGTATTTATTGTTCTTCCACATGCTTGCACAAACAACAACAGAGTTTTTAGCTGAGGAAAGAGGGGGGATGTTGTTTCATTTTATTCTTTGAGTTGTTGACCATCACCTGACCTGACCTGACCTGAACTCACACGGGAGGCGATTCTCCCCCCCAAAACTCTACATGTGATTTAGTAATTTATAACCCATTTTGGGGTGCAGCCAGCAAACAACTATCAACTAGCTTGAAAAGTTCTTCCATTTAGTCCAAAGTTAAGTTAAATACTTTGATTTGTTTGCAACTGAGGTGCGATATATCACCATGTATATATTGAAAGGACAATATTCACTTGTGATGTAACTGTCTTGGTTTTTAGTATCCTATTTAAGTTGATTTAACCTTCCTTTAATTATTGATATTGTTTTGTGATTTGGCTATACCTTGTGCTCTATTATATGTAGTTATTCATCTATTGACACCCGCATCATATTTTCAACAGGATAAATTGTGTTTATGTGGAAGCTGTTTCCATACTACCTCAACTACGTGTCATGCAGAATGCAAAGGTAATAATATGAGGCAAAACTGTTACATATATGTATACGAGTACTGAAAATTATTTGGTGCATTTGTAGTTCATTGATAAACTTTGAGTTTTATGAGCAGATATGGATAGTTTTATAGCTTGCTTTACCAGTTGCACGCCATTGTTTCTTCACTGCCATTGGGATTGCTTTTGTCATTTCAATGAAAAGCACCATGATGTATTCATATGCCTTTATAGCTTGATTGCTTTTTAAATCTATGCAGATCATTGAACCATTTACAGCACATTATGTCTTTGTTTTGGGAGTTGCAAGGTTTTTGAGTTGCGCCCACTGGATACTCCAGGTATGAACACAAAAAGGCACTCTTGTCCATTATACAAATTATATAGTTCTTGTCCATTTTACTGGTAGCAATTATTTGTGGAATGCTACAATTTTTAACAAATAATGAGTAGTTCGTTGGGCAATTCTTTGCAAGGCCTGCGTTTAGTATAGTTTGGGAATTAGAAACAAATCTTATTGATTTTAAAATGAGCAATCATTGAGCAAACAATAATATTTCCCATGTTGTGTTGTTCTATTCCATAGTTTTTTTTGGACTAAATAAATTTGACTCTATGATTCTTTTACATGAGGATACAAATTAATATGTTACATAGTCCATATTCATGACCTATGTTATGTAACACATTGAAATGTTCGAATTATGCATGGCAATAATGCATGGGATGGTTCAAAATTAGTGACTGTATTAGAGGCGTTTGAGGCAAGTGCATCTGTTAAAATTAGAAACTTGAATTATGCCAATGTGTCTTTAGATTAGGAATGGCAACGGGGCGGGGCGGGGCGGGGCCGGGGATCACCCTCCCCGTCCCCGATCCCCGATGGTTGAATTTTCCCCGGTCCCGGCCCCGATCCCCGACGGGGGACCTATCACCACCCCCGCCCCCGCCCCCAACGGGGATCGGGTTTCCCCGACCCCGACCTTTCCCCGGCCAAAAAAAAAAAAATTCAGAAAATGCAACAATATTCCTCAACAACAACAACATCATCAAAACAAAATAAATAAAATAAAATAAAATAAAAAAACAGATCTGAAACAGATCTAAAAAAAACTCAACAACAACAACAACATCATCAAAACAAAAAAAAACAAAAAAAAAAAACAGATCTGTAGAGAGGGAGGGATGAGAGACGAGAGGGAGTGAGAGACGCGGTGATGGTGCCAGCTGGACAGCGGTGGTGGGTGGTCGGCGACGTCGAGAAGAGAGGGAGTGGAGACGCGGTGGCGCGAGCTAGGCGGGGGTGGTGGTCGGCGACATCGAGAAGAGAGGGAGTGGATGAGAGACGCGGCGGTGCGGTGGTGGTGGTGGTGGTGGTGCGAGCTGGACGCCTCTGAGAGAGAGAGAAGTCAGTGAGTTTGGTGGAGATGAAGGTCACGGCTGTGAGGCTGAGCTGAGAGTGTAATGTGAGTGAGAGATGAGAGAGGACCAAACAAATAATATAATACATAAATATATTATAATATATATAGTAACCCTACCTAAACAAATAATATAATATATATATATATATTATAATTACTCAGCAGCAGCGGGGGGACAGTCGGGGATTAGTCGGGCCGGGGCCGGGCCGGGGCCGGGGTTGGAGGACTGATCCCCGTCCCCGGCCCGAATATGTTCGGGGATTAAATTTTAAATACCATCCCCGTCCCCGCGGGGGTATTTTTCGGGGAAAACCCGCTTAAATCGGGGTCGGGATCGGGGATCCCCGTCGGGCCGGTTTCAAATTGCCATCCCTACTCTAGATTACAAACTAGAGAACCCAACACTTAGAAACCTATCAAAGCTATGCCTTCATTGATTTAGATAAGAGTTTCAAGAAGTTGCATCTTCAAACCCGTGTAAACAGTAAAGAAATTATTGGTGATAAAATTATCAATGAGGTGGTTTTTTATGTTCCACAAGTAGATGACTATTAAGTCTTAGCTTTCTACTTTCTGTTTTTGTTGTGACTGGGTAACTTGATTGATGCATATAGCACAACTCAAAAGATCATTTTCCTTGTTTGTTGTTTTGAAGGTTGTAGATACTCACGGCTGATTACTGACAGCATTGGGTTATGAATTGTAGCCTCCCATGGTCCTCCTTTCTGAAATTATCCGTGCATTTAATTTGGCAGATTTCTGCTACTACTATGTTAAAAGGTAGGCAACAATAAGCTTTATTTGTATGCCAAAAAATCTTTGAACATAATTCTTGTGGTTGCAGTCTTGTTGGTGGACAGCTTGTGTTACGCCTACCTTCTGGAGTAGTGTGAGTTCTGTCAGAAATTAGCGTCTCCACAAATAACTTAAAATTGGGAACAAGGAGGTATGTATAATCTCTAGTCCTGTGTAAAGTGTGAGGAATGCAATTTTGTTGTGGTAAATATATATGATTTAAGAGCATGTATTTTTGCAGTCAGTCTGTAACTATCCTAGGGTTTATATGATTTCTTCTTCATTGATTCTTCAAAGGCTATCCTTAAAACCAGGTTTTACCATGAATTTTGTAGCTAAAAGAGATTAGTTATTAAGTGAATTTTTGTTTTTTTTATTTTTTATTTTGGGTACATCGGAAATAACAGACAAGGACTAAGCTTCTTCATTCCCATCCAGGTACATCATATCCACAACTAAAGCATGGTGGATTTCTTCTGGTGGGTACAATAAGCAGATCAAGTGGTTCTTCAATCTCTACTTTTGTCTCTCTTTATTTGAATCCAAGAGAGATGGTTTTGAGTCAACATTGAAGCAATGTGAACTCCGCATTGTGGGAAATTCCTTTTACCATTTTTTTAACCATTTTTAATTTTGTTTACCGTATCCTTTAAATTAAAGTAGTTATCATATGGCCTAGCGTCTTGACT
Organism: Camellia lanceoleosa; assembly: GCA_025200525.1. Taxonomy (NCBI): domain Eukaryota; kingdom Viridiplantae; phylum Streptophyta; class Magnoliopsida; order Ericales; family Theaceae; genus Camellia; species Camellia lanceoleosa. The sequence goes on along the minus strand of CM045761.1, from coordinate 199,605,462 downwards.
GGCATGCCGGCTCTTAGGGTGTGGAGCTGTTAACTCCCTTGTTAAATGTGATTAGTAGTTGACATACAAATGGAGGCAGAAATGGGTTGAGAGAGGGGAATGACAGATTGCTTTTTTCAATTTTTAATTGTTGTATTCTTTTTTGAATCCCATAAAAAAAAAATAGTCGTATTCTTCATATATACATATTTATACACATTCAAGGAGATTTGACACTGATCTAACACACCCTTTAACATTTTCGTTGAAATAATCACCCTTGTCTCGCTAAATTATCAAACCTTTACTACACAAATTTAGATTTCACTTTCATAACTTTTTTTTATCATATAACACATTTAATTTTATCATCTCTATTGGGTGCCAGGAGAGATTGAGATGTTTTCTCTTCTTGCTGTGGGACATAAATGTAGGATGTAGAAAAGTAGAAACTAGGAAGTACATATGTTTCCAAAGAGATTTGCAATCCTAAGCATCATCACAGCTGGAGTCCACTTATTGATAGCAGATCTTTCTACAGCTGTAGGACTGAGTACTAGGCTTTCCTTCTTTAGGCATCAAGAAAAGCCTAACACTTTGGCCCCTTTTGTAATTAAGTTAAAAGTTAGTTTATTAATTTTTTTATTTTTTTAAATCACTTTATCTCTTTATTTTTTTACATATTTTTTCAAAAATAAAAATAAAAATAAACCAAAAAGCTTGCTTGACACTCGATCCACAATCTCACCAATCCTGCATACTTGTAGAAGGCCCAAGGACATGGTGTTAGGTTTATTTGGAGCTTTTATTATTGTTATTACATCAATTTCTTTAGGTTCAGTAAAAAAAAATAAAAAAATAAAATTGGTAGATGTCGGATTTGGGGGAAATTTCACACTAGCTTTCCAGTGGTTGATGTCAAAATGTTATAATCTAACAATTTTGTTCCAAAACCTTCAATGGTGAAAATAAAGTTTCTCTAGTTATTTTCACAAAATTTAAATTAATATGGGGTTCCATCACAAGAGAGAAAGTGTGAGAAAGAGTTTTGCTTAATTATGATAATACAATTACTTAAGGAAAGGATTATGATTCTTGGAGGGATCATGCCAAATTTTGACCTTTGACACTTGTTTTAGTACTACACCATTAATGTTGTGTTTGGTTGGGGGATTTGAGGAAGGATTTGGATAGGAAAATGAAAAAGGTAGGTAGAATATGAATAAAACATATATATATATTTTACTTAATTTCACACACCTTTTCCTTTTTCTGTTTCAAATCCCTTCTCAAATCCGCCAACCAAATATAACGTAAAGAAACTCTTAGCTTTTAAGTACAATTTGGTCACATATTTCTTGTAGAGGATGCCAATTATCAACCCATAAGAATGTGCAAAAATGCTTCGGACCCTTATTGGGGGTCGACCCCCAGTGAGATGGCACGCCGTAATTGGGCAAAAAAAAAACTATTTTATTTATTTATTTATTTATTTGAGTTTCAGCCAGTGGGGGCTCGCCACCTCACTGGGGGTCTGCAGCATAGTTGTTAGCTGATTTTTTTTTTAATTTTAATTTTATAATAATAATAATAATAATTTTTTATGTAGCTGATTAATGGCTGCCCAATCTTTAAGAAATAAAGTTTTTCTCATAGATCATGAGGAATATGCAAGGATGGCCATGCCCCACAAGCTATTATAATTAGGATTCCATTTCACCCACAGACTCTTAGCTTTGTCTTTTTGCTTAGAAGCAATGAGAACATTTTTAGTGGTTTCGTATATTTGTGTTATTTTAGTATAATAAAAATATTTTTTATTTAAATTTGTTACAAGCGATTCCAACAATATGTAATTTTTGGTTGTGCTAAAAAAGTACCGATGCATTTAATAGTTTCTATACTATTTTTTTGTCCATCCACCTATTGATCACAATTTTTAATTTTTTTCTTCTTCTTTCAATTCACTAATTTAAGTCAAATTTACAAAATAAGTAAAAGGACATGTGCATTGATGTATTTTTTTTTTAAAAAAAAAACATTTTAACTTATCTAAATTTACTTACAATAAATTAACTCTCACTTTCCAATTATAATGGCATAAATATAAGGGGAAATTATTTATCAATGGGTCTGCTAGAAAATTATTACAAATCCATGGAAAAGTTTATATTTTTAATTATTAGTATATAAATTTTATAATTTATTTGCAATTTTTTTTAAAACATTACATTGCATTGAAATTTCCCCTAAATGTAATTCAATAATAATAATAATAATAATAAGACAATTATTACACACCTATTCATTTTTTGAGAAAAAAAAAGAAGAGAAAATAATGTAGTTACAATTATTAGATTCTTTTGATTTTTTCATGAATGATTTACATATAACAACTTGTAAATTGAATAGATCAAATTATTAAAATGGAGTCTATTGTGGATTTCACAGGCCTAACTAGATAGTGCAATCTACTGGGTACAGTAGAGATAATCTATTTCATATTATAATACCTGCTATTATAAAAAACTAATAACAAAAATTGACAGAAGTTCCAAAAAAATGATGTCAAATTTTGATGACTCTTCTCTCTTCCCTTTTCATAATGGGTCACACAAATAATATAAATATTACAACATTGTGTGAAAAAAAAAAAAAAAACAAACAAAACAAAAAATTGTATTATTCTAACATGTCAAAATAACAATCACTATTGAAAATGTTGTTAGTACTTCCCTTAGGCCATAGCTAGACCAACATATTTAGAAATTATATGGATTTAAAATGAAATCAGATAAACATGAATCTCATCTCCATAATGCTGATATATACAGACACAAATGGAGGGGAGGGGATGATGATGAACCATGGATTGGGAAAATTATTTGGTGCTATTTGGCGAAGTCTATGTGCTGTTTTAATTTAAGTGATTTTAGTTTAAATAGTAAGATTTATTCAGTGTTTGGTTTGAGTTTTTTGAATTCAATTTTTTGAAAATTGAATTTTTTATTTTTGCGTATTTTTTTGTTTTTAGTAAATATTTTTAAAATTTTAAGTATTTTTTAATGAATACACAAAAATATGAAAAATATACTGAATTTTCATATTTTTTTTATATTTTTGGTATTTAGTGAATTTTTTAAAGATTTTTTTAACAAAAATTATACTTTTTAAGTATATTTATATTAGGTGTGTCTACAAATTTAAAAAATTATTAAAAATATTTTTAAAAATTCAGTAAAAATTAAAAAAAATACAAAAAATAAAAAAATAAAATTTTCTAAAAAGTGTTTTTAGAAAACTCAAACCAAGTAATTATTTATTTTACTGCTTTTTAATATATAACAGAACAAATATCACAAGTTAAATGATGTGAAAAATTATTCCAGTGCCACCAAATAATCAGTCGATGGATGGATTGGCTGGCATAGGTTGGCAATATGAACTCGTAGGAGAAGAGATAGTTATGTAGTTGCATAGTTGCATCGATGATATTTGGCACAATCACATTCATAGAGAGACGTGCATTTTTCCAAAAACACTTTTCAAAAAATTCTACTTTCTTATTTTTCGTATTTTTTTATTTTTACTAAATTTTTTTAATATTTTAAGCAATTTTTTTTACTTTTTAGACACACTTAACATAAATACACCTAAAAACTAAAAAAATTGTAAAAAAATCTTTTAAAAATTCACTAAATACCAAAAATATAAAAAAAATACAAAAATTCAGTACATTTTTTGTATTTTTATGTCTTTATTAATTTTTTAAAATATTTTTTCACAAAATTTTTACTTTCTAGATACATCTAAGTAAGGTGCATCTAAAAAGGTAAAAAAAGTGGTTAAAATTTTAAAAATATTCACTAAAAACAAAAAAACACGATAACTAAAAAATTCAGTTTTCAAAAAATTTAATTCAGAAAACTCAAACCAAACACACTGAAATTAAAAATTATATCTGTTTTTAAAATTTAATGATGTGACAATCAATTAATATATTTAAGATAATATTTTTTTTTTATTTTCTCTAATTATCAATCCATTATATTCCTTACACATTATTGGATATATAAAGGGGACTTATGCATCATTTTTTTTTGATGACATTCACAAATATTTACTATTAGAAAATTATTACAGAAGTATGAAAAAATTTATAATTTTATTAATGTATATAAAATTTATCGCATATTTATAATTTTTTTTTAAAACTTAAATTGAATTAAAATTCTCCTTAGATTTTTTTTGTAAAATTATTATTTTCAATATGTAAGTGAATATTTATAAATATTAAAATAATTACATTAAGTGGGTAATCAATTTTACAAGAAAGTTTAACATCACACATACCCATAAGCCCAATACTAACAACCATTACAAGGGGACAACAAATCGTAATGAAGAAATAAATATGGAGAATTCTGTTATATAGACATCATATTATATGTCTTTTTAGTTACGTCATTTTTTTTCTTTAGTTATAATTAATTTTTTTCGTTAGTTATGATATTATTTTAAGATATTTTGTTATAATCTTTTTATATTTGTTTATAATTTTTTTTAATTATGACTCAAAAAATATAAAATTATGTCGTTTTTTTCTATAATTATAAGGCGCATAGTCTTTCCCAACAACTAATGATGAAAACGATTGACCTTTTAACATTTCAAATGAAAGTGAAAATCACACATGCATATAAGGAAAATAATTTGTCTTCCTAAAAAAGTTTCCCTAATCCCTCTAATGCCCAAAACGACGTTGTTTTGGGCTTTTTTTTTTTTTTTTGCCTTGGTTTGAAATTTAGGGGTTGTTTGGGGTGTCCTAAATAAGTGTACTTTTTGTCTTTTTAGACTAAAAAATTGAGGTTGAAAATATGAATGTTTTGGCTAACTTTTTGACTTTTTATGAAAAAATATATAATAAAAAATTGTAAAAATTGATTTGTAGGGAAAAATTTGAATTGAGAGTTGTGTAGTCGTAATTGTTGACTTTTGGTGAATAGTGTTAACTTTTTAACTTTTTGAGTAACTTTTTGTCTTTTTATTTTTTTTGAAAGATTCCAAACTTGCCCTTAAGGGGATTAGGAGGCCAAAAATTAGGGGAATTTAGCACAGCCCTACATATAAAACATCACGTTGATAAAAAAAAATTTAAAAAAAAAGAAGAGAGAAGAATAAGATTGCCACACGATTGAATCACAAAATTATGCAAAAAATAAAACGATCTATTATTAAAATTGTACTTATTGCCTATTTTTGTAGATAATTTTAGAACGGGCAAATTACACTAACGGTCCCCATAGTTTGGGGCTTTGTGTTACTTTGATCTCTGACTTTTCAATTGTGACATATTTAATTCTGAATTTTAAATTTTGTTCTAAATAAGGACAATTGAAGATACCATTGCTTAATTTCAAGGGTAAATTTGTGAATTTGATAAAATATAAACTAGTATGACAAAAATAAATATCACAAAAATATTTTGAATTTCTAAAATTATTTCCATGCACTAAAGATAAAATTATGTAATACCATTGCTTAATTTCAAGGGCAAATTTGTCAATTTGATAAAATATAAATTAGTACGACAAAAATAAATATCACAAAAATATTTTGAATTTCTAAAATTATTTCCATGCACTAAAGATAAAATTATGTAAAATTGATAAATTTTTTAGATATATATATTTTTTACCAAATTAATTTTTATTATATGTTTGGATGATGATCATATAATGGGTGGTTGTTTTTATTTTCATTAAATTAGTTTCTATTTTTTCAAAAGTCAAATATGACGATAACTTTAATATCATTATTAAATCAATCCATTAAATCAAAAAATTTAAAACTAAAAACATTTCATATCTATACTATATATTAAGGAAAATGAGGTTTTTAATCCCAAGGCTTGTGGGAGCTCCAATCTCCTAATCCTAATTTTCTAAATTTTTGATTTAAAAAAAAACCCTCAGCATTTAATGACTTCTCCCAACCCAACCTTAGCAATTATTGACTTCTCCCAACCCACAATCCCTTTTGACTTCTCTCATAATTATTACAACACCCTTTTCAATTTCTCCCATACACTATGGTCACACACAAAAATTAAAAAAAATATAAGAATTTAGCTATAGATCTCAAAAAGATATAACATATAAATTTGAATTATGAGTTAATAATATAATTATGTATTTTTTATTATGTATATCTATCAAACTTTTAAATCACTTAATGGGACAAAGTAATCAATTTTCTAAAATTATTGATTTTTAATTTACAAAATAGACTAAAAAAACTATTGATTGATTTATTTATTTAATCACAAAAATATTTCATAATCTCTCCCTCCTGATCTCTTTCACAAATTTTCAAAAAAAAAATATTAAAACTTGCATTCATTTTCTCTCTTCCAAAAAATCAGATAATATTTTTTATTAAAGTTGTAGATATCTACCTATATTTTATATATTATATTATAACATAACAAAAAAAAAAAAAAAACTAAAAAACTATAAAAAAAAAATCTTTAAAGTTTATCTAAATAAATTTTAAATAAATAAAACTCACATATCTATTACATATCTAACTCACATCATAATTTACCTAAATAATAATAATTAAAAACAAATGAAAACCACAGATAAATTAAATTAAAAAAAAAAAGATACCTACAACTCCATCTTAAATAAATTGAAAAAAAAATACAATTTTCCAAAATTATTGATTTTTAATTTACAAAATAGATTAAAAAAACTATTGACTGATTTATTTATTTAATCACAAAAATATTACATAATCTCTCCCTCCTAATCTCTCTCACAAATTTTCAAGAAAAAATATTAAAACTTGCATGCCTTTTCTCTTCCCTAAAAAATCAGATAATATTTTTTTATTAAAGTTGTAGATATCTACTTATATTTATATATTATAACATAACATAACAAAAAAAAAACTAAAAAACTAAAAAAAAAATCTTTAAAGTTTATCTAAATAAATTTTAAATAAATAAAACTCACATGTCTATCACATATCTAACTCACATCATAATTTACCTAAATAATAATAATTAAAAAAAATGGAAATCACAGATAAATTAAATTTAAAAAAAAAAAAGGATACCCACAACTCCATCTTAAATAAATTGAAAAAAAAAATACAATTTTCCAAAATTATTGATTTTTAATTTACAAAATAGATTAAAAAAATTATTGACTGATTTATTTATTTAATCACAAAAATATTTCATAATCTCTCCCTCCTAATCTCTCTCAAAAATTTTCAAAAAAAAATATTAAAACTTGCATGCCTTTTCTCTTCCCTAAAAAATCAGATAATATTTTTTTATTAAAGTTGTAGATATCTACTTATATTTTATATATTATAACATAACATAACAAAAAAAGCTAAAAAACTAAAAAAAAAATCTTTAAAGTTTATTTAAATAAATTTTAAATAAATAAAACTCACATGTCTATCACATATCTAACTCACATCATAATTTACCTAAATAATAATAATTAAAAACAAATGGAAACCACAGATAAATTAAATTTTTTAAAAAAAGGATACCCACAACTCCATCTTAAATAAATTGAAAAAAAAAATATCCGACTAGAAACCACACAAAAATAAAAATAAAAATAAAAAGATATATCTATCTATATATATATATATATTAAGAAAAATAGGGTTTCTAACCCCCCAAGTCATGTGGGAGCTTCAATATCCCAATCTAAATTTCTTGATTAGCATTTATTAACTTCTCCCAACCCCCAAGTATAAAAAAAAACAATTTGAAAAGTCCAACACATATGAATTCCTTGAAAAGTCCCAATACATTCGATTATTATCCCTCATAATAATACTTTAATGCATTAAGAACAATCATAAAAAAAAAAAATTCCTTGAAAAGTCCAACACATATGAATTTCTTGAAAGTCCCACACATATGATTATCATCAAAATATTACACTTCAATATAATATAAAAAAAAGACATTTAAAAATCACAATTCACATATATAGAAACTAGCCTATCACCCGTGCTATGCACGGAGTAATTTTAAATACTCCCTCTGTCCCAAAATAATTGTCCTTTTTGGGGAATTTAACTTTTTTTGGTAGTATAATTATTGCATTTTAAAAAAGTTAATTTTCCAAAATTATCCTTTTAATAGTACATTTTTTGGGAATATCAATGTCATAATTGTACTTTTTATATTGTTTATTAATTTAAAAGAAGGGTAAAATAGAAAATTTATATTATTTTTGTACTTGATTTTTGAAGAGGGACTAATATTTTGGGACAATAAAAAATGAAATAAAAGACTAATATTTTGGGACGGATGGAGTATTTATATTTATTTTAGATTTTTTTTATATATAAATTATGTTTTTTAAGATTTTTTATCAAAATAATTTAACAATCTAAGGTTTAAGGAAATTTTTTTTTATACTTATTCTTAATGCATTAAAGTGTTATTATAAGGGTAAGATTTGGGGGTTGTGAGAAATTAATAAATGCTAAGGTTTTTTTTTTTAAATCAAAAAATCAAGAAATTTATATTGCGATATTGGAACTCCCACAAAACTTGTGGGTTAGAGATAGATATATACTAGTGATAACCCATGCTACGCACGGTATGTAAAAAAATTAATAATATATTTTTATATAAAATAATATAAATAGTTTGTATGCAAATTATGAAAATAAAAAAAAAAGATTGAAATTTACAATTTAAATCTCATAATTTTATCACAATTTATTTATTATTTTTTAATTTGTCACAAATTTAATCATGTAACTTTTAAATTTCTTATCTAGAATTACAAACTTAGGTGAGTTCAACCCAAATAACTTGAGTCGAGCTTAAAATTTTTTAAAGATTGAACTATATAATTTTTAATTAAGTGAGGACCTATGCAGAAATTTAAAAATTCAAATTAAATTTGAATAGACTTGGGCAGAAATACCAAATAATCTGAGCAACCAAAACAAAATTATATATATAAATATATAAATTATTTGCTAATTTATTTTTTAAAATGATAAATAAAATTAATTAAAAATTTAATATAAATGAATAAAAGAAAAAGCAATAGATTTCTAGTAGAATTTTTCTTGCAAATATTTTAAAAAATACACATTTTAGAAAGGGATCATCAAATAAAGGGTTGTTTGGGAAGTCACATATTAGCTCACTTTTTATTTATTTTTATTTTATTTTTTTTATCTTTTTTGAATCGCATCATATCTTTATTTTTTTATACATTTTTTCATAAAAAGTAAAAAAATATAATAATTATGTTTTTTGAGTCACATCACATCTCTAATTATTTGTACATATTTTCGTAAAAAGTAAAAAAGTATACTTATTTAGTACTTCCCAAATTACCACTAAGTTGATATTAAAAAAATTAACTTTTTATAATAAATATTTTTTTTGAAATTATTTTTAATTTAAAAAATTACATTAAAATATTAAATATAATAAAAAAAATTCTTACAAAATAAAAGTATTTGAATAAAAAAAAGGTAAGAATGAAAATAATTCTAGATGAATAATAAATTATCAACTATAATCCTTTTACTTTTTATTTATTTTTAATAAATAAAACAGTTTAACGAACTATCACTTTTAACAAAAAAAAAAATTATTATTTCTTTCTAATTTATTTTAGCAAAACTAACTTTTTATCAATTTGAACAAAAAATATCTTTGTTCTTTATTTTAATTTCTTTAGTTGACAATTGAAATTAAAAAAACAAAAAAACCAAAAGAAAACAAAATCCACCATGTTTGGTAAGTACTAAAAAAGTTTTGTTTTGTTCTTTTGTTAAAAAAAAATTATATTAAAAATATTATTGTTCAAGTCTTTATAGTTTAGAAGGATATAATTTGAACACATATATTTAAAACAAATTATATTTTGACTAATAATATTATGACACATCTGAATATTTATCTCATTATAATTGTAGTAATATAATTTGAAGAAGAATTTATATTTGAAATTTTATTTTCTAATTTAACAAATTATATTTATATTCGGGTATTTTTTTTTTTCAACTTATTTAAGATGGAGTTGTGGGTATAGATTCCCAAACTACCACTAAGTTGATATGAAAAAATTAACTTTTTATAATGGCATAAATAATTTAAATATTTTTTTTGAAATTATTTTTAATTAAAAAATTACAATAAAATATTAAATATAATAAAAAAAATTCTCACAAAATAAAAGTATTTGAATAAAAAAAAGGTAAGAAGAACATTTAATATGGTATTTTCATTTAATCTGAAAATAATTCTAGATGAATAATAAATTATCACCTATAATCCTCTTACTTTTTATTTTTTTTAATAAATAAAACAGTTTAACAAACTATCACTTTTAATTAAAAAAAAAATATCATTTCTTTCTAATTTATTTTAGCAAAACTAACTTTCTTTCAATTTGAACCAAAAATATCTTTGTTCTTTATTTTAATTTCTTTAATTGACAATTGAAATTTAAAAAAAACAAAACAAAACAAAACAAAATCCTCCATGTTTGGTAAGTACTAAAAAAGTTATGTTTTGTTCTTTTGTTAAAAAAAATTATATTAAAAATATTATTGTTCAAGTCTTTATAGTTTAGAAGGATACAATTTGAACACATATATTTAAAACAAATTATATTTTGACTAATAATATTATGACACATGTGAATATTGATCTCATTCTAATTGTAGTAATATATAATTTAAAGAAGAATTTATATTTGAAATTTTATTTTATAATTTAACAAATTATATTTCTATTCGGGTATTTTTTTTTTTCAACTTATTTAAGATGGAGTTGTGGGTATCTATATATTTTTTAATATTTGTTTTTAATTATTATTATTTAGGTAAGTTGTGATGTGAGTTAGATATGTGATAGACATGTGAGTTTTATTGATATAAAGTTTATTGAGGTAAACTCTAAAGATTTTTTAATAAAAGTATTTGAATAAAAAAAAGGTAAGAAGAACATTTAATATGGTATTTTCATTTAATCTGAAAATAATTCTAGATGAATAATAAATTATCACCTATAATCCTCTTACTTTTTATTTTTTTTTAATAAATAAAACAGTTTAACGAACTATCACTTTTAATATAAAAAAAAATTATCATTTCTTTCTAATTTATTTTAGCAAAACTAACTTTCTTTCAATTTGAACCAAAAATATCTTTGTTCTTTATTTTAATTTCTTTAATTGACAATTGAAATTTAAAAAAAACAAAATAAAACAAAACAAAATCCTCTATGTTTGGTAAGTACTAAAAAAGTTATGTTTTATTCTTTTGTTAAAAAAAATTATATTAAAAATATTATTGTTCAAGTCTTTATAGTTTAGAAGGATATAATTTGAACACATATATTTAAAACAAATTATATTTTGACTAATAATATTATGACACATGTGAATATTGATCTCATTCTAATTGTAGTAATATATAATTTAAAGAAGAATTTATATTTGAAATTTTATTTTATAATTTAACAAATTATATTTCTATTCGGGTATTTTTTTTTTTTCAACTTATTTAAGATGGAGTTGTGGGTATCTATATATTTTTTAATATTTGTTTTTAATTATTATTATTTAGGTAAGTTATGATGTGAGTTAGACATGTGATAGACATGTGAGTTTTATTGATATAAAGTTTATTGAGGTAAACTCTAAAGATTTTTTTTTTTTAGAGAAAGAGATTATGAAATATTTTCGTTATTAAATAAATAAATCAATCAATAGTTTTTTTTAATCTATTTTGTAAATTAAAAAATCAATAATTTTAGAAAATTTATTAATTTGTCCCATTAAGTATACATAAAGATATTACTAAATTTAGATGTTGTTATATCTTTTTGAGATCCATAGCTAAACTCTTATCTTCTTTATTTTTTTGTATATCCATAGTGTATGAAAGAAATTGAAAAATGTGCTGTAGTAATTATGAAAGAAGTCAAAAGGTTTGTGGGTTTAAAGAAGTCAATAAATGCTGAGGTTGGGTTGGGAGAGGTCAATAAATGCTGAGTTTTTTATATAAAAAAAAATCAAAAAATTAAGAAATTAGGATTGAGAGATTGGAGCTCCCACATGCCTTTGGGGTTAAAACCCCATTTTGCTTAATATATAGTATAGATAAATAGATAGATATAGATATAGATATAGATATTTATATTTTTTTTAAATTTTTTTTAATATACAAATTATTTGTTTTGGAAAAAGTACTGCAGTAACTATGAGTGAAGTCAAAAAATTTTGTGGGTTGAGAGAAGTTAATAAATGCTGAGATTAACTTTTTTTTAAAAAATTAAAAAATTAGAAAATTAAGATTGGCATATTGAAACTCCCATAGGCCTTGGAACTCCCACAAAACTTGTGAGTTAGAAATAGATATAGATATAAATAAATAGATAGATATAGATATAGATATTTATATTTGTTTTAAATTTTTTTTGATATACAAATTATTTGTTTTGGAAAAAGTACTACAATAATTATGAGTGAAGTCAAAAAGTCATGTTGGTTGAGAGAAGTTAATAAATGCTGAGGTTAACTTTTTTTTTTAAAAACAAAAAATTAGAAAATTAGGATTGACATATTGGAGTTCCCACAGGCATTGAGAGTTAAATATCTCATTTTACTTAATATATAGTATAGATAACCATAGCACAATAAAGCTATGGAGGTGTTAGGTCTCTCCATAGTGAGCTAATATTCCCCTTCTGTCTTCAAGGCTTCGTTGGAAAAGCTAAAGACTCCATTGGAAATTTCAGACTTAAATTTAAGATTAATGTTTTGGAGCTCGAAAGCTCGAAAATTATAAATACATTTTAGAATATTTATTTAAAATATAAATTGTCGTTTATAATTTATAAAATTATAAATATTTTTTTGTTATAATTTTTTATTTAACAGAATTAATTTTTAAAAAAATCATAATTACTCTCCTATACAATAATAAAATTACTTAAATTATGAATTAAAACATATTTTTAACATCATTAAAAATTGTTAATTAACTTGATAATATATTAATAAAATGGGTGATTTGTTATAAAATTAAAAACTTCTGGAGTGAAATATAATTTTCAAAACTATGCGAGGCTATTTATATTTTAATCAAATATTAAGAAAATGTATTTATAATTCACCCATTTAAAATTAAATTTATTCACTCCTTGAGACTTCGATTAAACCACGGTGCTTCATTCACACTCCTTGAGACTTGGATTGAACCATGGTCCTTCATTCACACGTTGAAACTTCCAGTGCAGCACCTCCTCGTCTTTTGTGCTTCGTTGTGTTTACAATTTTTTTAGTTGGAAAATTTTAAATATATATAAAATTTATAAAAAAAAATTGATAAAAATAATACGGAAATATCATTATTAATGATATTTTGTTTTCTAGTGAAAAGTTTATAATAAATCAAATTGTTATGTATGAAAATTATATATAAATAAAAAATTTATGTAACATTACACTCTTTTTAGATGGAGAGATTTGGTTAATAGTATGACTTATCTTTTTTTATTTTTTCATGTTAATATATCTTTTTAATTTTTTACCTTTTCTCCATTTGTTTATATTCAATTCTCTGCTAAATTAAGTAGAAAATGAACTAACTAAATAAGGGTATTTTAGTAATTTAATCATTACATTTAACAGTGATAATCACTTACATTTGAAAAGATAAAAGGGGTGCAGCGTGATTTCAATAGTATTCAGGGGGTTTATTGTAATTTAATTATTAAAAAATTAGAGACAGACAAAAACATGAAAAAAAAAAAGAAAAGGAAATCTATTAGAAAATCATAGATTAATAAATAAAAATTTGTTCTCTATTTCCATTTCCATGTTGCTCATTCTAAACAATGTATTTAAAAAATTGTCTTTTCTATTTTTAATTAAAAAAATAGAAAATCTTATTATTTAAATTAGATATACCGTTCGGAATTGATTTTTGACAACGTGACTCAGTAAATTAACAACATTATTACAAATTTAGATTTGTAAACTTAGAATTTATTTAGAAAAAGATATTGACAATTTAAATTCATTTTATTCATAAACTCCCTAATATAAAAATACATATTCAGAATAAATTATAGATTGATAAGGGTGGGTGCATAATATTTTTTATAAATTAATAATGAAAAATTGAGGTACGAACAAAGAAGCTGCTACAGCGTAAAAAATGATAACAGAAATATACAAATGCTCTACCAAACAAATCAAACAATATATGTATATTACATATGAACCAATAAATATAAAACAAATCTGTGATTAAATAATGTTTTTAACATAAACATGTACATAATCACTCTCATATCATTCCTCTCTGGAACTAACTAAAAAAAAGAATAAAAAATCCTTCATCACCCTCCAACAAATAATTTCCCAAATAATTCCACATATATATGTATGTTTGTTTTAAGAATCGGAGATCTAGTGCTTCATGAGTGCGAGAAGAGACAAAACAATCGAAGAGAAGACGATAGCTGCAGATATCGGCAATGAGTAAGCAAATCCAGTGTCCATTGACGGTGACGGTGACGGTGTTGGAGCCATTTCGAAGTCTTACGACGATCCAATAACAGAGAAGATAGCGATGACCAAGAAAACTGTCAAAGCCTTGAATGAGCTCAATTGGGCCATTGTAGATCAGAGAGAGAGAGAGAGGAAGATAGAGTGTTTCTCTATGGAGATTGAATTTGAAACAAAAGAGATAGTAGCAGTAGTGATGCTTGTAATAGGATGGAAGATAGTGAGGCAAGAGGGAGATATATATATAGGAGAGGAATTTTCAAAGTAGGGTTTAGATTTTTGAAAAGACTCAAATTAAATGATGAGTGGAGCTTTTTTTTTTTTTTTGGAAAAAAAAAATTAAAAATTAAGATTTGAATATCGAAGTTAGTAGGATTTAGATTTTCAAAATAAGGTTTAGGTTTTCAAAAAGGCTCAAATTAAATGATGGATGGAGGTTTGTTTTTAAAAAAAAAAAAATCAAAAAATCAGAAAATTAGGATTGATATATTGGAGCTCTCACAGGTATTGGGGGTTAAAAACTCCCTTTTGCTTAATATATAGTATGGATAATTGTGAAGTACATATGAATTCCTTGAAAAATCCATCACATATAAATTCTTTAAAAAGTCCAACACATATGATTAGTATCAAAATATTAAATTTTAATATAGTATAAAAAAAGATAAAATGGTGAAACACAACCCGTGCATAGCACGGGTGATATGCTAGTATTAAATATATCAATTACACATTAAAAGCCAAATAACTATTTATTATATGATCATCATCCATACACATAAAAATTAATTTGGTAAAATAAATAAATAAATAAATGTCTAACAAATTTTTCAATTTTACATAATTTTTGTTTTGGTGGGTAGATATTATTTTTTAAAATTCAAAAATATTTTTTTGATATTTATTTTTGTCAAATTAATTTATATTTTATCAAATTAACGACTTTCCCTTTGAAATTGAGTAATGATATTTTCAATTGTCCTTATATAGAACAAGATTTAAATTTCAGAGTCAAATGTATCACAATTAAAAAGTTAAAGACCAAAATGACACAACTTCCAAACTATAGAAATTGTTAGTATAATTCTCCATTTTATAACTGATGAAATTGCTATTACATATCTAACTCACATCATAATTTACCTAAATAATAATAATTAAAAACAAATGAAAACCACAGATAAATTAAATTTTTAAAAAAAAGATACTTACAACTCCATCTTAAATAAATTGAAAAAAAAATACAAATTTCCAAAATTATTGATTTTTAATTTACAAAATAGATTTAAAAAACTATTGACTGATTTATTTATTTAATCACAAAAATATTTCATAATCTCTCCCTCCTAATCTCTCTCACAAATTTTCAAAAAAAAAAAATTAAAACTTGCATGCCTTTTCTCTTCCCTAAAAAATCAGATAATATTTTTTTATTAAAGTTGTAGATATCTACTTGTATTTTATATATTATATTATAACATAACAAAAAAAACTAAAAAACTAAAATAAATTTTTTTAAAGTTTATCTAAATAAATTTTAAATAAATAAAACTCACATGTCTATCACATATCTAACTCACATCATAATTTACCTAAATAATAATAATTAAAAACAAATGGAAACCATAGATAAATTAAATTAAAAAAAAAATGATACCCACAACTCCATCTTAAATAAATTGAAAAAAAAAATCCGACTAGAAACCACACAAAAATAAAAATAAAAATAAAAAGATATATCTATCTATCTATCTATCTATATATATATATATTAAGAAAAATAGGGTTTCTAACCCCCCAAGTCATGTGGGAGCTTCAATATCCCAATTTAAATTTTCTGATTAGCATTTATTAACTTCTCCTAACCCCCAAGTATAAAAAAAAAAAAATTTAAAAAGTCCAACACATATGAATTCCTTGAAAAGTCCCAATACATTCGATTATTATTCCTCATAATAATACTTTAATGCATTAAAAACAATCATAAAAAAAAAAATTCCTTGAAAAGTCCAACACATATGAATTTCTTGAAAGTCCCACACATATGATTATCATCAAAATATTACACTTCAATATAATATATAAAAAAAAAGACATTTAAAAATCACAATTCACATATATAGAAATAATTGTGAAGTACATATAAATTTCTTGAAAAATCCATCACATATAAATTCCTTGAAAAGTCCAACACATATGATTAGTATCAAAATATTAAATTTTAATATAGTATAAAAAAAAGATAAAATGGTGAAACACAACCCGTGCATAGCACGGGTGATATGCTAGTATTAAATATATCAATTACACATTAAAAGCCGAATAACTATTCATTATATGATCATCATCCAAACACATAAAAATTAATTTGGTAAAATAAATAAATAAATAAATGTCTAACAAAATTTTCAATTTTACATAAATTTTGTTTTGGTGGGTAGAAATTATTTTTAAAAATTCAAAAATATTTTTTTGATATTTATTTTTGTCAAATTAATTTATATTTTATCGAATTAACGACTTTCCCTTTGAAATTGAGTAATGATATTTTTAATTATACTTGTATAGAACAAGATTTAAATTTTAAAGTTAAATATACCATAATTAAAAAGTTAAAAACTATAGAAACTGTTAATATAAATCTCTATTTTATAACTGATGAAATTGCTATCGACGTTCAATTTTGCAAAACTGATATTTACTGTCGACAAATCCCACCAAATAAAGGATTTAATGGATCTAAATGGATTTGTCTACAGTAAGCCAAGCCAACATCACCCGCGCTCCAAATAATGAATTGGGCAGGACTTGGAATCAATTTTTATAATAATAATTTTTCTGGTAGCAGGGAGGCAGGTAGAAATTAAACCTTTACGCGTACGAGAAAGGGTAGAGCTACTTCTCTAAGATAATTCCAAATGTCCCAATGCCCCCACAATCATATCACCTTTGTTTCTCTGTAAACTCATTAGATTAATGTTTGATTGGGAGATTTAAAAAAGAATTTAAAAAATAAAAATAAATGAGAATATAAAATCAACTAAAATTTAAATATATTTTATTCACATTTCATTTACTCTTTTTATTTCTGTTTCTTTTTTTAAATCGCTACTTAAATTTTTTAACCAAACACAGTATCAATGGCGGATAATTGCTTCCATGCCCCATGCTCTCTCTCTCTCTATAAATACAGCACCTAATTCTCTCAATTGATACAAAAGAGTCCTAGGTTTGTAGTTTGATAGAAAAGCAGAGTAATGGCCATCTCTAAGTCTCTGATTGCTTCACTTCTTATTTCTCTTATCATCTACTCTCTTGTTCAAGCTCACGACCATGAAATTGTAAGATCCATTTCTCTCTTTATTGTCTTTTAGTATTTTTATTTTATTTTTAATTTCTAGCCTTATTTATAAAATTGGTTCTTCCATCATCATGCAGATGAACGGCAGTGTCATAGGTCGTTCTCTCCTCCAGAAAATAGGTTGACATTCTCTCTCTCACACTCTGACTTTTTTTTTTAAAATGCAATTCTTAAACACAAACAATTTTTAACTTATTTCCTAAACTCAAGTCGTTATCTCGATCATCAAAATCGTGTTATCAAAATACGACTTGAGGAGACAAGTTAAATTTAAAAGGATTTGAGTATGTGTGTGTGTGTGTGTATAGATTGTGGAGAGGCATGCAGTGAGAGGTGCAAGCTATCATCAAGGCAGAATCTGTGCAAGAGGGCTTGTGGAACTTGCTGTCAACGTTGCGACTGCGTGCCTCCAGGCACTTCTGGTAACGAAGACCTTTGTCCTTGTTACGCCAACATGACTACCCACGGTGGCAAACACAAGTGCCCTTAAATATCTACTTCATCAACCAAACTTACTCATCCCATACACAGCGGTGGCACGGTGGTAGACCGGTGTGGTTTGTTGGTGCTGGGAATCTTGGTTAGACATATGGCAATTGCCTACTTAACCAGTGTTAAGCATTACGTTACGTCTTTTAAAAGAATGTTGATATGAATAATAGATTCGAATGTGGTATTCAAATGTTGTGATCCTAATATTATCTTGCTAAATAAATAAAGATGTCTCTGTGTAGTGTTTACGATATGCGTAATTACTTTCGTAAATTCATATGAGTAGTGTGGTTAGTCTGCTTTTAGATGCCGTTCTTATACTTTTTTATTTTTTATTTTTAAGAGTATAAGTGTCCTTATATTTCTAATAAAATTATATAAGGGGAATAATAGAGAAAAATGATGAACCAAAATATTTTAATTTCATTACATATAGGTAAGTTTGATCACAATAATACTGACATAGAATCTATATTATATATTAAGTAAAATGGGGTTTTTAACCCAAGGCTTGTGGGAGCTCCAATCTATCCATCTAAATTTCTTGATTTTTTTTTTTTAAAAAAATCTTAGCATTTATTAACTTCTCTCAATTCCCAAGTCTTACCCTCATAATAACACTTTAATGCATTAAGAACAAGCATAAAAAAAAATTCTTTGAAATCCAACACATATGAATTCTTTGAAAAGTCCCAACACATATGATTATTATCTCTCATAATAACACTTTAATGCATTAAAAACAAACATAAAAAAAAATTCTTGAAATGATTATTATCAAAATATTAAAATTTAATATAATATAATAAAAAAAACATTTAATTCTTTGAAAAGTCCAACACATATGATTATTATCAAAATACTAAATTTTAATATAATATAAAAAAAAAAAAAGAAGAAGACATTTAAAAAATATATATCTAAAAATCACAATTCACATATATAGATAATTATAAACACAATCTGTGCATAGTACGGATGATATGCTAGTACATTTGTAACTAATTTTATTGAAAGAATACATTTCTATCTAAGTTTGGTCAAAATATCTTAATTTTATTGAATGCAAATTTTTATCTTTAATTTACAAGCTCCAATTTAAAAAATAAAAAACGTAATTGCCTATTTTTTTCTTGAAGAGGTCATTTAAATTTTAGACTTATTTTGACAAGTAATTTAAATAGTTTAAAAATTAAAAAATCATTATTAAAAATTCAATTTTCATATCAAATTTTGTATATGTATTTTCATAAAAAATTAAAAAATTAATTAAAATAATTATTTTTCAAAACAACCTTTTAAGTGACAAATAATGCGTAATAAATAAAAATAAGTATTAATTGATTGATGGAGTAATGAATGGGAGTTGTCAATTTACAATGAATGCCATGAATTCCGCAAACATCCACAAGATATATAAATGAGTGCTCTACGCGATGAGAAAGCTAGCTAGCGACCATTCAAACCCATTAAATCACTACTTTAATTTTCATGGGGTAATTAACGGACAGAATTGAACTTTTTTCCTGCATTGATGAATTTGTAAGATCATCTCTAACCCTGAATCAAACCTTTCACTAAATAAAAAAATACTGTTTCATGTTTCAACCCTTTCATCACATCGATATCAAATCGAAATTTCATCAAACGTTTTACTAAATTTGATACAAGCTCCGCGTTTCACCATAACACTGTTGATGACCGTTGGAAAAGATGAACCAGTCGACCAGCCGGTTGACCAACCGGTCGACCAGCTAAAGGTTCAAAAAATTCAAAAAAAAAGTTCAAAACGTTGAAAAAAAAAAAAAAATTTGTTTTTGGTTAACCGGTCGACCAACCGGTCGACCACTAAAAGGTTCAAAAAGTTCAAAAAAAATAAAAAAAAAAAAAAAAAAAATTTTGGATTAACCGGTCGACCACCCGGTTGTTCAGGATGAAAATTTGATGAAAAGTAAGGGTTGGAGCACTGAGTATCAGATTTGGTGAAAAGTCATTTTTTCGACTCAAATTTGATGAAAAAAGAAGTGAAGCGTTGAAGATGCTCTAAGTACTCTTCCATTTTTGTATTTCTTGACTCTAGTCATGCAAACAATAAAATTATAAATTTAGATAATAAAGGAAAATGTTAAAAAAATTGTAAGGTGGTTGTTAGTATTAAAAAAAAAAAAAAAAAACAAAAATCTTTTGAGAAATGTAAAAAATTTATTAAAATTATAATTTTTTTTGACTCTTTATAGTGTTTATTGCCCGCCCTTATTATTTACCACACCCAAAAAAAAAAAAAAATGTTAACATGATCCAGTAGTGTTGACTAATCTAGAACAATTTAAGATCCAACTTGATAATCACTTGGAAAACCCATTGTGATTGGTCATTGGTTGCTAGAAATTCAAATTTAAGTTTTGAAAATTAAAATTTTGGTAAATTAAACTTTTTACTATTAATTTTTAGGAATATTTAACATTCCTCTTTAACTTTTTATAATAGAAGAGATTCACAATATATTTTTTTGTAGCCTAAGATCCCTCACTTACACCTATATACTACAGCCACTCTTTCACTACGAAAAATTAAGGTTTTAGAGGCCAAAATCAAGGGATAAAATTATTTTTTAAGGACTAAATATTTTTATCGCGAAAAGTGTCATTATATTTTTAGTAACGAAAATTAGATGTTAGTGATTAATTATTATCTTTTTAGGACCAAATTTTTTGTCTTAAAAAATAAACCATTTTGAGATCAAATTATTTTGTCCATAAAAGTTTATTTATTAGTGATATTTTTAGAATTTTTTCGTTAAAAATCTTATTTTTAACTTTTCGGAACGACCTTTTAGCGATTATCCTTACGACGATAGAAATTGGTCCTTAAATGTCTTTTGTAACAAAATTTTCACTTTTAGAGACCAAATCATTTACTCACTAAAACTCTTATATGTTGTAGTGATTTTCTCTCTCTCTCTCTCTCTCTCTCTCTCTAGGTTTTTCAAAATCCAATCAAGCATAGTTCATCGCCAAAAGTAAACAATCCACATCCGAGTTTTGAACTCCAATCAATGCTCATTCCTCTTTGCTCGATTCATCAATGTCGTTAAATGTCTTCACTATAAATTTAGGGTTTCTTACTCTATCAACTTTTTCACTACACATGGAGATACTTATCTATGTATAATTTATATAATATATATATATATATATGTGTGTGTGTGTGCGCGCGCGCGCGCGTGTGTATTTGTTCAAGAAATATACTCACATTTTGAAGGTTCTTTTGATTCTTGTTGAATGCACGCTTTAATTTCTTGTATTGTGCTGTAAAGGCATTGGGAATGTCGAAATGTAGATTCCGACTTTTTGAAGAGTTAAAGATAACTCTTCAGACTTTTTATTTTTGATTTTGTTTTTATGAATACAACACTCTTGATTATATCATTTCAAATGGTCAATATATATCAAATAATTTAAATTGCAACAAGGTGAATTTTGAAGAGTAACCGTTAATGTTTTTCGATGATGATGAAGACACCAATATATATGCTTGTTTGTATGTGTTGTGTAGAAATATACTTGTTTGTAGTTTAATTTTCTCTAATTTGGTCAAAACACAGAGAAAATCAAAGAAAATTATGAGCAAACTAGAGAAAATTGATCAAAACACAAAGAAATTTATGAGCAAACCAGAGAAATTTTAATCTAGAGAAAATTTGAAAACACAGAGAAAATCAGTGAAATTGAGCAAATCAGAGAAATTTCAAAATACAGAGAAAATCAGTAAAACTGAACAAACCAGAGAAATTTCAAAACGCAGAAAAATTTGTCTGTATTTTTAAATTTCTCTGTATCAAAATTTCTCTGAAACAATGTTGAGGGAACCCAACGAATATGAAAATATTACATATCCTTTATTTTATAAAATCTTAATATCAAGGATCTTAGAAAAAAATTCCTTAATTTTTAACTAAAATTCACTTTAATTTCTTATTTTTTAATTGCAACAATTGAGTTTTCATATGAGATATTCTATGAGACCACGAATTTAGTGAACCAAATTTCCTTGCAATCATGATCAAAATCATCAAGACACACACAAGGCCCAATGCATTGATGAGGGCTGAACAATATAATTGGGCCTTTCTATAGGCCCTAGTTTACTACCCAAGTTGTATTTGGTATTCATGCTACTGGAAGTACTCGAGTAAAAGTCATTGGTCCAGTAGGAAAAAAAAAAACACATATCATTTTTGGGTCAGCTAGCTCATCAGCCCAGTGTCAGGACCCAGGATTTTGTGTAATTGATATTTTTGTTCATAGGATACTGTGTTTTACATATATTCAAAAATTTTATATAGAATGATATAACACATTTATATTTATTTATTAGAAATATATATAAAAAAAAATCCATGAATCATAATTGTAGATGTACCATTGTGCCTGTTTGGCACAGCTTATAATCAGCTTATTCCAGCTTTCAGCTTAATTTAAGCTATTTTGATGTGTTTGGTTTAGCTTATAGCTTATAGCTTATAGCTTTTTGGAAGTCAGAAATCAGCTTATTCTTTGAGTGGGGCAGGAGATGCTTTAAGAATAAGCTGGAAATCAGCTTAAGCTGAAAGTTATAAGCTATAAGCTATAAGCTGTTTAGACATAAGCTATAAGCAGTTTCCCACAGCTCTACCAAACAGCACTATTATTACATCATTCTATATGTTCTTTTTTTTGGTATAAAAATTCTACATTTTTAACATTTTTATTTTTTCTATTGCTATTGCATTTTTTACATCACATGGGTGTTCTAAATTTTGTCTTGACAAATTCTTAGGTACTCGTTGTCTCGTGGTTCTAAATATGCTAAGTAATTACCAAGTCTAAGGGCTGGTTTGATGAGATATTTGTGAAAGAAAATAAAAAATGAAACAAATTTATGTTCAATTTCATTCACTTTTTCTGTTCATTTTTACTCGAGTGATGCTAGGGAGCTCAAAAGCCTCCCCCCTGAATCCCCCTAATTTTTTTGTTTTTGTTTTCAGAAGCAGAGAAGGAGAAGAGAAGGGAGGAGGAGGAGGAGGAGGAGAAGGAGGAGGAAGAGGCCATAACTGGAGAGGGCCGGAGGCGAAGCTGTCATGAGGAGGCTGCAATGGCCGACCTCCTCTTCTCTCTCCCTCTCCCTCTCCCTCTTCCTCTGCGTTTCAGACCTGAAATGGAAGAAGAAGAAGAACAAAAAAAAAAAAAAGTAAAATGCCTAAAACGACGTCGTTTTGGGCATTAGGGGGATTCGGGGGAGATAGTTTCGAGTTACGAAACATTATCCTTTTTACTCTCTACAAATCTGTTCCAAAATTTTTAATCTGAGCATAGCTTTTTTGGGGGGGGGGGGGTTTTCCGTTTAGTCACATTGTGAGTGGCTACAAAGAACAAGAAAACACTTGAAAAATAAAATAAAATAAAATAAAAATAATGTCACTCTAATTTAAGTTCAAATTCTGTACAAATTATGGTTGTCTTCATTTTGTACAGATTATCTTCTAACAAAAGGAAAATTCTATTGCTAAATTAATTAGTAATTAAAAAAGGATAAAAATTGTTTTACAGCCTTTGCAATGTGAATCAAGGGACGGCGTGAGGGAAGGCGAGCAAGGTGGGCAACCGAAGAACCCCAAAATTGACTTTAAAATAGGGTTTTTAAATAATTTCCCTTTTATAGTATTAATAGGCCAAAAAATAAGGGCTCAATACAACTTATCTAAGCCAAAACCTAAACTAAATGGTTTGAAAGAAATAAAAAATCTATTAAAATGATAAATTATTTGTAAGTAATGGAAGTTGTTTACCAAATGTATTGAACGTTATTTGTTTCACTAGAATAAATTGAAATAAAATAATTATTCTATCATAAAATTTAATCTTATACTTGATTCACAAAAAGATTATATAAAACATATTATAAATAAAATTATCATTTATTATTAAAAGAGAATGAGAAACCTAAGAATGACAATTCTATTTTAGCATTCGTTTGGGATATAGGTTGACTTTTTGGCTATTTTAGCTTAGGGCTAAAAAGCCTTATTTGGAATAAGTTTTTTGACTTTTTTTATTTTTGTGAGAGAAAAAAATGAAATGATTATAATTTAGATGTAATATTTTGTCTTATTAGTTTTTTAGTCTATTTTGCTTTTTTGTGACTATTTTAATCCAAACTCTATATGCTAAACAATGCCTAATAAAATATATTTTTTATTAAAAAAATAATTTTTTTAACCAAACACTATGGTAGCGTTTGGTAACATTTATGTTTTTTATTTATATTTATAAAAATTTTATAAATTGATTTTTGTTTATTTTTAGAAAAACATAAATTACAAACGCGTTTGGTTTGAACAAAATGTTTAAAATTTTTTAAAAACATAAACTAAAAAATATGTTTGTTCAGGCCTAAAATATTTATATTTATTTTTATTATTTATGACAATGGGATCACACACATTATAATTGAAAAAAAATTAATTGAAAAAAAATAAAAAAAATAATTGAAAAAAAAAATTGAAAACTAAAAACGTAAACTCATTTTTTGAGTTTACGTTTTTTCCTCAAATTTATAAATTGAGACAACCATTTATAAGTTAAAAAAATTATTAAACAAATTTCTATGACAATTTTTAAAATTTTTTATAAATATAAACTGAAAACTAAAAAGAAAATAATTACCAAATAGTCCTTATATAATAACATGTCTTTTGGAGTCTACAGAAAATTAATTATTTAAAGTTGCAAATATTACACCAACAAATTGCCTAATTCCCATTTTGAACTGAGGAGTAAAATTGTTACTTCAACCAAAGGGACCCCATGTGTCACGCGACATGCATGAATATTTCGCGGACGCGCACAGAATCAAATCATCACATCCACGTTCTCACTCTCATTTTAAAAAATAATTAAATAAATTGATGATTAATATAATTTTTTAAATAAATTATTCTTTTCTATTTAAATATAAATGGATCATATACTCACAAATGTTGGATTAACTTGCCTAGTTGCATCAATGAGCACAGTATACAAATTGAATATTTTGAATTATAAAAAAAAAAATCTCAATTGACTTTACTCAACAAATTTGGTGGACTATGCCATAAATTATTTGTCTTTAAGTCAATAACAAAGTGATAATTATTGAAAAATCCAGACCAAAAAGATTATAAGATATTAGATCAAGTGAATATTTTTTATTTTTGAGAGGTCCACCCTTTATAAAATAATTTGGTCAAAAGGCTTTTTGTTTGTTTTGAAAGGAATTTAATCGTAACTTATGGAATAATATTTTAAAAATAGAGCGAAAAAAAAATATTTCTTAGATAATGATGTATAAGCCTATTTTCTAAACCCTTTGGGCGTGTTTGATTCGCCAGATTAGAAGGGGGACTATTCACTATTTGGATTGTAATCCAAATAGTGCTCCTTATTCGCCGTTTGATTTTTTTTTAGTCCGTCGGACTCCATGTCCGGCTGCACTCCTTATCCCTCATATGGAGAACTATTGTATCCTAGAAGGGGTATGGGATAGTTTTTGGGGGACTATCCACTGTTGGGATTAGGTGGTCAAAATAACCATTTTGACCCACTACTATTTAATTATGTATTATATTTAATAAAATTCAATAAAATTTAAATGTCTCAATTTAAAAATAAAATAATTTTATTTAACTTTTTATTGATGTTTTATTTATTTAATTTTTTAAAATAATTTTTTATAGATATTTTATTGATGTTTTATTTTAAAATTTTGTTTATATTTTATTTAATTTCATTATTTAAATTTAATAGATGTTTTATTTAATTTCATTGTTTGATTATTATTATTTTTAAAAACAAATTTATTTAAAATTTTAATTAAAAAAATAATATATATTTTTATTGATATTTTATTTATTTATTTATTTTTAAAATAAATTTATTTAATTGTGTAAAAAATAAAATAAAATAAATTTTTATTTAATCTAGCTAAAAATAATTAAAATATTAAAGATATGTTTAATATTACTATTACGTAGTAAACAATTGAAAAATAGTAAAATAGTCTTTTGTTCATTTATCCTATCCAGCTCGTCCAACCAAACGTTGGATTCACTAAAAATAGTCCTTTCCAGACATCTAATCCTATGAAAAAACAAACACAGGATACATATTCAATCTAGCCAAATAGTCCAGGGGATTCACAGTCCAAGGACTCAAGTCCGATGGATTCTAATCTCCCCTTATCCAGTTCGTCCAATCAAACACACCCTTTTTGTAGACCTAATGATGTGTAAATAATATGATTGATTGATGAACAGAGAAGATATGAAAGAGAGTGTTGCCTTTAGGTGTCGTTTGTGATGTTGGCTAATTTGACTTTTTGCTAAAGTAGTCACAAAAAGACAAAATAGAATAAAAAGTTAATAAAACAAAATATCACATTCAAACTATAATTATTTTACTTTTTATCTCACAAAAGTTAAAAAAATCAACTCAAACGAATTTTTTAACCTGAACCAAAATAGCCAACTCAACTTTCTAAATAAAGTCTTAATATCTTAATTAATTGTTATATCATTAATTTAAAAATTAAGTTTAAATGTTGGTGTTGAACTCTTCATTCTTATGAGATTTAATGGAAAAACAGACAAGTTCAAAATGTGAACCCAATCCAAATTCATGGGCCTAATATAGAAATGGGCTAGACGGGCCACTGGCCCAGTGACCACCACCACAATGGGTGATGAATTCCCATGCTTTGGTGTATCCAACATATTTTTAATTGTAGTAATGTTTTGAGTTCAGACATAAAATCTCAAAAATTATTCAGAATTTAATATTAATAACTCAAATTCATTTCCTAAGTGAATCTTACATTTCATCAATTCAATCTCCACTATATATATGAATGGTCATTTGTTGGATTGGGCCGACATGACATAATAATGAATTTTGTGTTTGCCCAAATTCGGCCCAACTGTAACATCGGGCCTCTACGTCTGCTAAAGCATGGACCAAAAAATAATTATAAATTTCAAGCCGACCCATTGGGCTATATTTTTTAAAAAATTAAAAGTTCCATAATTAAATTCAAGGGAGCTTTTTCCATAAATCCATATTTAATTACTTATGTTCCATTCAACCCATATTCTTTTTGACTATTCCATTAGGTCCTATTTGGGATAAGAAAACCAAAATACCCTTTTCATCTACTTATGTTCTATTTAGTTCATATTATTTTCTTATGTTTTAATAAGTCCTATGGGTGACATAATTACCAAAATACCCCTAATGTATCTACTTATGTTCTATTTAGTTCATATTATTTTCTTATGTTTCAATAAGTCTTATGGGTGACATAATTACCAAAATACCCCTAATGTGAATGTTCACACCGTCAATGTGAATGTTCATATCGTTAATAATGTAGGGCTACCATGTACGTACAATGTGAATATTCACATTGACATGTTAATGTTCACATTGATAGAGTGTAAAATTAGCTCATGCGAACTTCGGTTAACGTTGCGTCGACTGTGACAATGTAAATATTCACATTGACATATTAACATTCACATCGATAAGACTGTAAAATTGGCCCGCTACCCGTGGGTGGCCCGGGGCGAGCCCGGCCCAACTCGTGACAATGTGAATATTTACATTGACATATTAACATTTACATTGATAGAAGTGTAAATTAGCGCTGACGCTGGGAGGCGGCATGCTTTGCTGGGGTGGGTCGGCCGGCGTGACAATGTGAATATTTACATTGACATATTAACATTCACATTGATAAGAGTGTAAAATTGACTCGCGTCCCATGGGCGGCTCGAAGCCCGTGGGTGGCCCGGCCCGTGACAATGTCAATATTCACATTGACATATTAACATTCACATTGATAGGAGTGTAAAATTAGCCTGACTGGGAGGCGCTGGCCATTTGCAGGGTAGGCGACTCGGCGCCGTGACAATGTGAATATTCACATTGACATATTAACATTTACATTGATAGGAGTGTAAATTGGGCCTGGGCTCAAGCTTAAGTAGGCTCGAGCTTAGGCGAACTGGCCTTTTTTTTTTTTAATTCTTTTTAATTATTTCTATCAAAATTTTATTATTTTTCACAAAAAAAGACATTGTGCTCGTGTGGGGTGGGCTCGCCGACTCTTGAATGGGTCTTAAGCGGTAGATGGGCGGTCAAGCTTCAAAGTGATGGCCTAGGCCTAGCCTAGGGTCTCGGACATCTTCGGGCCGACAAACGAGCTGCCGCCATGGGCCAACCAGCGCGAGACGCGGGCCAATTCTACATTCCTATCAATGTGCATGTTAACATGTCAATATGAATATTCACATTGTCAACGGGCCGGACCGGGCTTACCTCGGGCTAAGGGCAAGCTTCGGGCAGCGGACAAATTTTACACTCCTATCAATATTAATGTTAACATGTCAATGTGAATATTCACATTGTCACGAGTCGGGCCAAGCCCGCCTCGGGTTGCAGTCGGGTTTCGGGTCCCCCACGGGTTGCGAGCCAATTTTATACTCTTATCAATGTGAATGTTAACATGTTAATGTGAATATTCATACTGTCAACGGGCCGGGCCGGGCCCGTCTCGGGCTGCGGACGGACTTTTGGGCGCCCGTGGGATGCGAGCCAATTTTATACTCTTATCAATGTGAATGTTAACATGTCAATGTGAATATTCACATTGTTAATGCCGGGCCGCCGCCGCGGGGCTGTCAGGAGGGTTTCGGCGACCAGGCGCGGGCTAATTTTATACTCTTATCAATGTGAATGTTAACATGTCAATGTGAATATTCACATTGTCAACAGGCCGGGCCGGGCCCGCCCTGGGTTACCCATGGGCCGTGGGCGGGTTTTGGGTAGCCATGGAGCGCGGGCCAATTTTATACTCTTATCAATGTGAATATTAACATGTCAATGTGAATATTCACATTGTCAATAAATGGCAAATGCATGCGCGGGCTAATTTTACACTCCTATCAATGTGAATGTTAATATGTCAATGTGAATATTCACATTGTCAACGGCCGGCCGCCTCGCCCCGTCATGTTAGTTTTTGCCGCCTAATGACGCCGCCAATTTTATATTCTTATCAATGTGAATATTCACATTGTCAGCGGGCGGGCTTTTGGCCGCCCATGGGCCGCGGACCAATTTTATACTCTTATCAATGTGAATGTTAACATGTCAACATGAATATTCACATTGTCAACGGCCCGGATCGGGCCGCCCATGGACTGGCGGAGCCATTGGCCGCCACGACGGGCCAATTTTACACTCCTATTAATGTGAATGTTAACATGTCAATGTGAATATTCACATTGTCAACGGGCCGAGCCCACCCCGGCTCGCTGACGGGTTTCGGGCCGTCCACGAACCAATTTTACATTCCTACTAATGTCAATTTTAAAATATGAATGTTCACATCATAAATTGCTAATCGTTCAAAAAATATTTATAAGGGTATCAAAATTAAATATAAGGGCATAAGTGTCCAAGAAAATAGTGTAAATTAAGAAAAAAGACTTTATGGAATAAAACTATATATACATGGGACTAAATGGATTAAAAAATTTCTTCTTGGACTAAAACACTTCTAAATAGGATTTATCAATAATTTTTCCTAAATTGAATCACACATTATATTTCTTAAATAAATATAAATTGAAAGATTTTTAAATAAATTCAATCAAATATCACTACAAATGTGAGTTTAAATAAAATTAATAAAGATAAAATTTAGATCAAAAAAAAAAATATATTTTTTAATATATTATAATTAATTAATTAATTTAATAGCGAGCCGGGTTGAGCCATATTGGGTTAAAAATATAAATTCTAAACCCAATCTATTAATGGCCCTGTTTGGTAGAGCTGTAAGAAAGTGCTTATAACTTATGCCTAAACAGCTTATAATTTATAACTATGAACATAAGCTGATTTCTGACTTTAAAATTAAGTATCTCCTGCCCCACTCAAAGAATAAGTTGATTTCTGACTTCTAAAAAACTATAAGCTATATGCTATAAGTTAAAGCAAACACATTAAAATAATTTAAATTAAGTTAAAAACTGAAATAAATAATTTTTAAGCTACATCAAACAGACACAATATATCGGATTGAAAATGTTGACTTGGCCCAGCCTCATAGGCTAAAACAACTTTTTCAAACCTTAAAAAAAATAGGACTGTGTTGAACAAGCCAACGGGGCTGATATTTATCCTTATATATATCCATTTCTAGGTCCCAAGTTGTGGGACCCTAGTTTTTTTTTTTAATAAACTTGTGAATTAATTATGATACATTCAATAAATATAAAAATGTAATACGAAATGAGACAATATTAATATTTTTTTTAATTCTAATAAAATTAAATTTTCATATACTTAAGTGAGTGAAGAAAAAAAAATAAAATACTAGAGCACATAAAATCTAGGGGAAATTACAATTTATTGAAACTTTTGAAAAGTTTAATATTTAATTATTAAAAGAATTTCAATTTTCATATATTTAATTATTAATATTTATAAAATGTATTATTAATTTATAATTATTTTTTAAAAAATCACTGATTTAATATTTCACCTAAATCTATAAGAATAGTTTTAAAAAAGAGAATTTGGGTGATTGACGATAATATAATAATAATTACAAACACCAAAAATATATATATATATATAATGTCTATATGACTTGACTTGTATTATCTCAAATTTATAAATAAATAAAAAAAAAAGATAAAAAAAAAAGAGGAGAAGAATGATGGAAAGAATAATAATGCACTGTATAACAAACTATTATTCCTAATATCTGAATTCCAAAAAACTTTTAAAACTTTTGTTGGTTTTGTTTGTATTTTTCTTTTCCACATTCATATCACTTTCATCGTAGGAAGTAGAGAGCCCCGTCCCAGATTTGCGAGCATGAATCTTGGTCGTCTGTGTTTAGTGCATTTGCATGAACTGCAAGGTGGACAGAGTTAGAGCGGTGTAAAATACTGTTTAATTCGTTAAAATTATACTAATTTGTATTAATTTATACCGTTTTATCTACTAATCATGATTTAAACTTTAAAATTTATAATTTACTTTTGAACCGCTCTACTATAGTTAATACATATATATTTTTTAATCTATAATAAAATATCAAAATAAAAATAAGTGTGAGAAATATTTAAAATGTGAAATTTATTATAAATTAATAGTTATATATATATATATATAAATAGGGTAAATTACAAATACATCTCCTGAGGTTCGATTAAAATACAAATCACTCATGTGATTCTAAAAATTACATTCCACCTCCTGATGTTTCTAATTTCACAACAAATCACCATTTTTATTAATAAAATATCAAGTCAATTAATAATTTTTAATGATATTATAAATATGTTTGAATTAATAATTTAAGTAATTTTATTATTGTATAGGAGAGTAATTATAAATTTTTTTTTAGTTAATTTTGTTAAATAAATTTTTTTAATAAGGAGATATTTGTAATTTTTCAAACTACTGAGAGTAATATGTACTTTAAATAAACCTTAGAAGGTGTATCTGTAATTTACCTAAAAACTATTATATAAAATTAGTTTGTATTATATATATATATATATAAACTATTATGTAAATTAATATTATATATTATGTAAAAAAGTTGATAATTAATTAAAATATTTTTTAATTTGTCAATCTGTTAAAAATCACAAAAATCACAATTTGTTAATCTATTATTTAATTTATAATTTTACGGGAGATGCACCAATAAATCCCAAATTAATAACTTATGCACTGTTTAGTCCTAAAAGTTTTCTTATAGACTGAAAGGTCCCATTACGATGTTAATAACATCAGATACAATGTTAATAACATCAGAGCCATGTTACAAACATTAGATTTCAAACATCTAATGTTCATCAAATTTCAATAATGTTTGAAAATATAGGATGAAAAATATCTAATGTTAATCAGATTTCAATAAATTTTGAAATTATAGAATGAAACATCAGATCATTTACATCATTTACATCATGTTGATGTATAATGTAAAAATGGGACTAAATGGAACATAAGAAAACTTTTAAGATTAAATGGTTCAATGTTTCAAAAACTAGGACTTATGGATAAATTTTTCTAATTTTACTCTTTATTAATTTATTATTTTACGCACAAACCGTTATAAGAAGAGTACACGCCGGCATGTCGAGCAAAGAAACAGAGGTAGATTGTCCGATGTGTCTGACACGTGGACTTCACTGTCGGATATGATCCAACGGCTGCGTAGGACCATCGCGTCCAAACCGTCGATCGTGAAATGACGTAACGAGGGACTCTGCATAAATGTGAAGTGAGAGAAAAAGAGAAAACGGTGATTGTACTTGTATTAATTAATATATTAATTTTAATTATGATGTTATTATTAATTTTATTTATTAAATAAAAAATAAATATTAAATTTTTTAAAATTATATCACGTTATTAATTAAGATATAATAATTGACACATATAGCATTATTGGAGAATTAAATAATGGGGATGGTGGTCGTTTTGTGATGCATTTATTTGCAGAGAGAGAGAGAGAGAGAGCTTCGGTTTTTATTTGTGTCTGTTGTGCAGTGCATTGATTTCTGAGTTCTCTGAACGGTTTGGAATGTGAAGAGAGATTTTAATGTGAAAAATACGATTTTGATTTTTCTCGGGAACTGAATGAAGGTTCTTCCATTGTTTTCTTTCTTTCCATTTTGCAGATTCTCACTTAATTTTCCCATCCTCTCTCAGTACTTCTCTCAAACTGGGTCCAGATTAAAGATTTTTCATTTTGTCCTTGAAAATGTTTTGGGCTTCTTGTTCTTTCAATTAACAATTTCATGAAAATCCGAAAAACTGTGCTGTGGGAATATCTGGTTTGGGTGGGTATAATCTGTGAAAAGACTGAGATTTATCGGATTCAGTGAACTGGGTTTTGTTCTACGAGATTCGTGGATTAAATGTGGGTTTTTGAATTTATATTCTTTATTCGTATATATGTATATTAAATGAATGAAATCCAGTATATCCACTGTATTTCTCAGCAGTTATTTTTTTCTTGTTACCTTTTTCTATGCTTCCAATCACCTTTAATTTCTTTCTTGTGAGTTCTTTGCGTGCAATCTCTCTCTCTCTCTCTCTCTCTCTCTCTCTCTCTCGTGTGTGCTCGCGCTTTATTTGGTGAAGAACCCGATTCTATCTGAACACAAAGGACGAATTCGCTTTTCTTTCTTCTCTTTTCACCACCTATTTCCTTACTTTTTTGTCTCTGCTTCTTCACCAGCTCTTCCCTTTCTTATCCGGCGAGACACAGAGACAGAGAGAGAGAAGAAACAAATAAGCGCATATATAGAGAGAGAAAACAAAGACACGTATTTATGTTTGGAGAAAGAGAAGCAGAGATATCTGGGCTAACTAAATCGATTCATCATTCTTTTGCCTATCTTTAGTATAGAAGAAAACCCAAACCCCTCTCTACTTTCGGCGTAATTTTCGGTTAGAACTGAAACCAAATGCTGATTCCAAGTTCTTCATATTTTGTTTTCTCTGTTTTCTTGTCTTCATTACCATTTTTTTTCCTCCGTTTCTCAAAGCTCTGATTTCTCTTTTTTTCTGTCATTGCACGAACTTCGATTCTGTAAACAGAGCAAAGATCTGAAGGGTTTGTTTTTGGAAGCATTATCTGAGGTGGGTTCGATCGAATTTTGGGCCGTCGAAGTCGTTTTCAATTCGATGTTTGTGTTTCTGTTATCGTCTCGGAAATGGACAAGAATCGAGACATGAGGCGTGGAGGAGCGAGTCGGTCCTCGCCTGCGAATCGACAAGCTATTAAGCAATCTGGTAATCATTTGACGACAAATTTACATGTTGAATTTTACGTTTTTTTGTTGTAGCTAAACAACAAAACTCATCAACGGCTGTCTGTCTTTATCTGTTTATACTTATTTATTTATTTATTTTTCCTCCTGGTTTTGAGATAAGCATTTGCTGATATTGGGTGTCTTCTTATTATCTGCCCTGTTCTGGGTTGTTCTTTGTTGTCCCTTCTTCGATTTTTCTCAAAACTCATATAATTTCCTGTGAATGTTTGTTTTGATTTGAAGGTATGGATAATAATTTTGAGAAGAAATTGAAGAAAGAAAGAATGAGAAGATTGAGCGTTGTTGGTAAAGTGAATTCTAGTAACGAAAACGGGGAAATGGGTTGTGCTGGGTCTGAATTCGAAGATGAGATTCGTAACACAACAAGTATTAGCAAGAGATTTAGGTTTCCCCAAAAAGTTTTTCAAGAATGCAACACAGTTGATCATGCCTCTGTTCCTCGGAAGCTACGGTCAGGTGTGTAATTTGTGAAACGAGAATATAAATTTTTCTACTTTTTGTTTGATTTCTTGTCAATTGGAGTTTTTTGATTGATTTTCGGGTTAGTTAGTTGGAGCCCACAGATTTTAATTCGGCTCTATCTGGTGGGTCTAATTGGAACTTTCCTCATCTTTGATGCTTTGTTGCCAAACTGTTCCTTTGCTTTTCCTTTCTTTTCCAGATTGAAAGATTCTGTAATTTTATTTGATATTATATACTTTATGCATTCTGCAATTTTCATCTATTTATTTATCACATCTTGTCTAAATCAGAAAATAAAAGGAAAAAAAAAAAGATTGAAAATTGAATGCTCTCGATAGATTTTTAGATTTCAATAATTTATACTTGATTGGATTTTAATGAGGTTGAGGAATTATTCTTTTACATTTGCAGCCATGAAGAAGCGCAACCGTGAATCCATTTCTCCACCATTCCCAGATAAGAAGGAGATGAACCATGGGACCAATGGAGTTGAATTACCGGGCATAAAGAAATCCAGACTGCATGTAGTAGTAATCTCTTCCTCCGAATTTCAGATTTTGTTTTACAATTTTCCTCAATATGCCATTTTGTGTTTAACACCGGAATTGGATTTGCAGCAACCAGAAGATCCAGATGGATCTCCAAGCCGGCCAATCACAAAAGATGAGGAAGAAGTGGTAGAGACTCTGTATGCCTTGGCTGATATGTTCCCAAACAATAACAAGAATGGCTTGGATGGTGAATTGGAAAAACCAAAATCTTGGCCTTTGCCTGAGGGAGAGAGTTCAAGGCCCGCATGTGAAGGTTTGATTCGTATATATGTCATATCATTTTTCTTTCTTCTTTGCATTTTTTGTCTTGTTACGTTAAATTATTTAATTCATCAGATTCTGCAGCTCCTGAAAAGGAAGAGGACTCAAAGTCACTTTGCCTCTCAACTACTTCTGAGGCTGAGGCTGTCAATCTTTCGTTGTTAGAAGGATCGGCTCAAGACAGTGTAGAGGTCAAATGTTTGAAGGAATCATCACAACCCGGTTTTCCCAACAGCACCCAATTGCTTACAGAATTGGATAATACCATTTCTCAAAGAAATGTCCAAGCAATGTTTCCAATGTCAAAGAGCGAACCTATCTGTGGGAAACAAGCCTGCAGTTCTGCTGGTTGCAATGTTCAATCTGAACTAAGCCTGGAAACTGGGTGAGTAGCTTTCAGCTTTGGTACATTAACTTCTATGTTTTCTGTTTTTTTATTTATTTTATATTTAGGGTAAATTACAAACACCCCCTCGAGGTTTGGTGAAAATACAGATTCCCCCTGAGGTTTGAGAAATTACATCCCACCCCCTGAGGTTTATATTTCCATAACAAATTGCCCCATGAGGTTTTTATTTTCATACAGATTCCCTCCTAATTTCCCCTAATTTGTTATGAAAATTTGACCCTCAGGGGGCAATTTGTAATTTCTCAAACCTCAAGGGGGAATCTGTATTTTTATCAAACCTCGAGGGGGTTGTTTGTAATTTGCCCTTATATTTATATGTCTTCTGCTTTATTTATCTTCTTGCAGCTCTAAGCCGCCCAAACATGAGGAAGCTGCAGCTTGTGTGAGAAAACCCGAGATTGCAGTGGGAAAAGTAAGTTTCCAATTTAGGTCACCCTGTTTGGTTGAGTTTTCAGAATCATTTTTTAAACAGAAACTAGTTGGATTGACTGAAAGTGGTGGTTTTGGATTATTTGTTCAGGCTGCAGTTGTCAGTAGTCAACATGAACTACATCACGCCCTGAAGGAGAGTAAAAATAGTGGTACACTTCTCACTTGCATAATAGTTGTTATTTTATATTCACTGCGTGCTCGCTTAGAGTTCAGAACCTGGTTGTTGGCTCTAGCTTTGCATATCCGTGTTCTGACCTTGGCATAAAAATTGGTTTTTTGATCTTTAGGTTCGGCATTGTGGCCAGGCTTGTCGTCAGCAGCATCCAATGGTGATGGCACTCGGAGACCTTCCTTGAAGTAATTTTGTTTCTTAATTTTATTCAATTTTCAGGATACTTTTAATTTCCTTTCCAGTCTCATGCATTTAGTTGTTTTTCAGGTTATCCACCCCTAAGATTCCTGCTTGGTTGGGTATGACAGCTTCTGCAACCCAACCTGGTTCATTGGATAATGGTGTTTTAACTGTAAAGGTAAATAAAAATTATTGTTCTTTCACGGTGCATTTAATATTTACAAGCATTTGATCAGTTTTATGGTTTGTTATATAATAAAGGATTCTAGAGCTCTAGTTGCTAGAAAGAAGAAGTCATGGAAGAGATGTTCAGCTCATGTTTACATATGCCGTCTCATTAAGGTCTTGGAAATTGCTGAGCAAACAGACAGGTTGCCTACGCAGCCTGCTCAGTTGATGCTGAATGAAGGACCAAACCAAGTTCTTTCAACACCCAACAACCTAAACGGGGTGAGAAATGGCCTAAATGGAGCCGTTTCTGCATACAACAAGGTTGGTTCTCCTGCTGAGAAGAATCCAGATGAAGTTAGGAATGTTAATCTTTTCCACACGAGGCTTCTTCAAGATCAGCAACAGGCTTCCACATCGTTGCCTCTTAATTCTCCACAAAAGCAGGTAATGCCATTACTGAATCAATCGAAGTTTCTTCTTTTGTATAATTCTGAACCATATTTTGGTTTTTGCAGTGTTATGATTTCTTGTCCTTGTCAGCTGGAGGTGGTGGTGGTCGTGGTTGTAGTGGGGTGGGAGCTACTAATCGTATTGATCAAATAGGAGGGGGATTGGATCCATTGACACAATTTCACAGTCCTTACCTGCAATCACTCGAGCAAAATCACACAATCATGCAGTTTTCTCTCCCCCAAAATTGGTTTTCCTCCACTCCTTTCAGTGACCATCTATCATTAGCTGCATCAAAGCAGGTGATTTGCTCTCTTTTTAATTCTGTCTATTTGTCTGCCTTGGAATGCTACTGCACTGAAAGCATGGTTTTGCAATGGTCATTTCTTATTCCTCTCATCCTACGTCAGTCCTGTCACGCAATGAACCAATTGATGGACCCTGTTTATAAAAAATCATTGTATCCAATAATTTGGAGTTTGGCGTTATTGTCTGTTTTAGTAGTTATTTGCCTTTTTAGAATCTAACAAAGCTGGTGCATTTGAGAAGTTGGTAAAAAAAGTTGCTTTTTGTGAGTGAAAAAGTTGATTGATTTTTTAACTTTTTGAACTGATGACAGAAGTGTTTTTTGGCATTTTGCCTTATTTAGCTCAGTCCAAACCGGTAGTGAGAGCCAATTCAATAGTAGATGGGTAATATCCAACTCCATAAGCACCAGCGAAATGAAGGTTCTTTTTTTTTTTTTTGAACGGCAGCCAAATGAAGGTTCTTTTGTGGATCAATTTTAAGTTCTTATCCAGTTAGGTTTCTATGCTAGTAAATAATTCATATTTTTCGGTTTATTGAATGTAAACGCCATCATGAGCACCAAGCATTCGTCATCCGTTATTTATTACAGGTCCAGATGCAACCGCCTCCATACCTGGGAAGCTCAATTTTGGGCCCTCCTTATTTGGGCAACGCTGCATCGCCAAAACAACAGCAGCAACAACGGATGTGGACAGCTCAGTTGGCAGCGCAATACAAGCCTGTGGGACTTGCCGCATCCCACACTCCCAGCTGGCAAAACGGAAGACAAGACCCTTCTCTTGCAATCCACTATGTCCAATCCATTCCCCCACCTCCTTCGCATCATTCACTAGAAGTACTTGGCCCTAGGTATGCCCCAATCTCACAACAACAGCTTATTGGTGTCACTTCATCGTTGCCCTCTTCCAGATATAAAGGGCAATACCAAGTGAATGGAGTTGGTTCCTATCCTGATACTGCTCTGCCACTGCAATTGCTCTGCAATGAACACTTCTAAATGAGAGATGGCCAGATGGGTCGTCGTTGGTTTGTTTTCTCATGTGCATACACTTTAGACTAGAAAGAGCAAAACTCAATTGAAGAGGCAAATAAAAAACCTTATGTTTTGTAGCGTGTTTCGACATCTACAGAGAGGCATAAAGAGTAGAAGATGCATAATTTAGTGTTCCAGAGTAGTCTTTTGTAATCTGACATGCTCAGTGCGAAAGAAAAGTGTTTGCTTGGTTCTA
This sequence comes from Camellia lanceoleosa, assembly GCA_025200525.1. Classification (NCBI taxonomy): domain Eukaryota; kingdom Viridiplantae; phylum Streptophyta; class Magnoliopsida; order Ericales; family Theaceae; genus Camellia; species Camellia lanceoleosa. The sequence goes on along the minus strand of CM045761.1, from coordinate 199,566,467 downwards.
AAATGATGACATGATGGATTTATATATATATACCTTTGATATTTGCTTCAATTGTAGCACAATCAATCATAGAAAAAATGCGAGAGCTCTCTCTCTACATTCTTTCCTTTATGCTGTGTTTGGTTGGAGAATTTGGAAAGGGAAAGGGAAAAGTGTGAAACTAGGTGAAATGTAGGTATATTTTATTCACATTTCACATAACTTTTCACTTTTCTTTTTCTAAATCCTTCATCAAATCTCTCAACCAAACATAGCATTAGGGTTTTGCTTGGAACGCCGCTTGGGGAGGGGGAGCGGGAGCGGGCCTCCGGCCACCTCTCTCCTCCCTCCCCTCCTTTTTCTCTTCTACTTCCTTTTTGGTTCAATAAACTATGGGAGCTCTGTCTTCCCACTCTCTCCTTCCATGGATGGTGTTCCTTCCCTCTTGGTGGAAGTTTAATGTTGGAATTCTCCTCTCCCTTTCCCACCAATGCTAGATCTGCCTTGTTCCCTCCGCCGACTCACACCGAAGTTGCCACCAACATTCCGCCACCAGATCTGCCTTGGATATGGCCGTTTTGAGTCTGAGGTCAAGTCATTTTTTCCTATTTTTGCTTTGTTTTCTTTGGTTTTTGGTTGTGTTCTTAGAGTCCATTGGTGTTGTGGTTGTAACTTGTTCACTCTGTGGTTGTAACCTATGATTTATCTGAGACATGTTTTAATGCCGAACTCTTATGATCGGCTTTGTTTCGTAGTACGAGCAAGAGCACTATTGTGCGTTTGGATATTTTCATAATTTTTCGCCTGTGTTTCTTATAATATTTTTACTTTGTTTGATATATGCTTTATTTATTGAATAAACTCTTCTGTGAATGTTGTTTGGCTATGCTTAATGGAATTTTCTTTTGATAAAAAAAAAAGAAAAAGAAAAAGAAAAAGAAAAATACTATTTAAAGTATCTTGCAATCAATCATATAATAAGCTATAACTTGGAAATCTTCCATAAATCTCATTCAACATGCCTCTACTCGTGGGACAAAATTGATTTTTGCTGCAAAAACACACTTGGACATTAGTTCCTTCCTCCTCTCTCAAGAGCATTCACGCAATATGATCATTCACCAAGTAGATGATGATTTTATTTATAATTTATTATTAATTTTTAATAAAACAAATGTAAGAAATAATATTTTTTTGAACATTATGATAGAATATGATTATCCTATTTTATATTTATTTCGATGAACTAAACATCATCTTACACCATCCTTACCCATTATACGGATGAAAATTACCCGTTAAAGGGGAAAAGGGAGGAAGACAAAAAGAAGAGTTATGCATAGCTAGACAAGCATTTGGGAAGTGTACACCTTGTTTGGTTTATTTTTTGAAAATTATTTTTTGTTTTTTCGTGATATTTTTTATTATATACATATATATTGTAAATGCTTAAAAAAGTGAAATATTTGTATAAAAAAAATAATAAATTACACTCAACTCCCTCGAGGTTTAAAAAAAGACATTTTAATATAATTATACGGACCTATTTTGGCAATTGGATTAGAAGTCAAAAAGTTAGTTTTTTGATTTTTTTTTAGATCACATCACCTTTCTATTTTTTTTTTACACGTTTTTAAAAAAAAATAGTTTTTAACCTACTTCTCAAAATAGGTTTTCGTTATTTGTAAATTACATTCATCTCCCTTAAGGTTTAAAAAAAGACGGTTGGTTTTATATTTTTAACATAATTACTCTAATCTCTCTCAAGATTTTAAATCATATAACATTCGGGTATTTTTTTTTATTTTGTTAGTCATATTAAAAAAACAACAATGATTGAGACCCTATTTTTTGGCCACCCCCACAATCCCTTTGGATTTCAACCATTGATGGTGTGGACCCGACACATACATGAGTGAATCTCACATATACATCCATAGTTGAGATTTAAAAGGGATTGTGGGGATCTCCAAAAAAAAAGAGGTCCCAAGCATTTTTCATTAACGAAATATATATTTATCTTTTGTTTATTTGAATGAATGGTTGATATTACTTTCAGTCATTTAATTAATTATATTAAAAAAACTAACATAATTATATAAAAAATATAAGACTAATTATACTTTATTCAAAAGGAAAATAAATGTCATTTACCTTAAAAAAATCTATTAAAGAAAAAAAAAATCAGTACACTTTTACTTGGATTGCGAGGGGAAAGCAAATCAACGAAGCTTTCAACAAAATCACTCACATTTCCAGGTAAAATTTGACAATTGTGTAGTTTTTGTTTTTATTTTTATTTTTATTATTTTTTTACACTTCTTTTTTGACATCCTAAAATATTTGAGATTTATATTACACGTAGGTTCGACAACGCAGAAACCACAATCATCAAGTGCATTGCAACACCTATCAGAGCCTCCTCCCAATGCACATCGTTTCTGGAGTTTAAATCTTGATGAACTTATATTAAGCTCTACAGAGAAAAGTCAGAGACTCTTGATGTGAAGATCTCTGTGATTTTGGACCTTTCATTTTTGTTTTCAATAACAAATAACAATTGGAATAGAACCATACATTCATTATGTGTTTAATGGAGGGATGGCGAATTTATTCTATTCTTGAACCAATATTGAGTGATGATTTTAAAAATCAATTTCTCATTTTCTGAGCAAACAAAAGTTTGTTGCATCTACACATGGAGATGAACAAGTTACAACAATACCTTATTTTCTAACACATCACCAGCATAAAAATATTCAAATGCTGCTAAATTACAAAACTTTGAAGTGAATTCCTAAGCTTGCCTTTTGTTGACTTGGTTTTTCCCTTTATTCCCAATCCAAAGTTTCTGAATCCAAACTACCATAAACATCTAGCTGCCACCCTCCAATCATACAAGGGGGGAAAAAAAAAAAAAAACGTTCTTTATTTGGGATCAGGCCAACGTCCTGTTCTAAAAATTATGTTCATACTTCGAGTTTGTAGCAGCCAAGAGAGCAGCTCCAATCCCAGACCCATCTTTTGTATGTTCTATGACTATGTTCTTTGAAATTTCTGATCCGAGAAGCTCTGTGACTGCATCTTGGAGGTATATTCTGTATTGAGGATAGTGCTCGTACAAGCCTCCATCCATCGCTACCACTGTCCTCTTTCCAGAGACGAGACCTTTTGAATCTGCCATTTTTTGAAGTATCCCAACAATACCAGCACCAGCTAAGCGCCCACCCCGCTTTACAATTGTGTCACAAACTTCCAAGACTATCTTCCTTGCATTCAAATTGGATTTCACCTAGCATATCAAAGACAGAAAATTTGTTAGAAAGTTCCATAACCAGCTTCAACTTGGAAATGCTTGTAAACAAATTTTCAGTGATTTTTTTTTTTTTTTGTACATTTATTTAGTTGCTATTTGGATGTAAATATGAGAGATATAAAAGGGGAGGGTGATGAGTGATTTACCCCGACCGCTTTATATAGGATTGCTTCAACAACTTCAAGATCTTGAGAGTTGTCCTGCTGCATAGCAGACATATCTGGGGTCCTAAAGAACACAGTTCAGAGCAGACTTAGAATATAATCATGCATGGATTGAAACTTAAATGTGATTCCATCAGGGATAATCTATGCAAAAAAGAAAGAAACCCTGAAAAACGGTCGGAATATTTCCAAGAACAACGACCACGACTTTCTTCAAATTGAATTTTTTGAGCAAGCCTTTTTCCCCAATAAAACACACACCTATGAGGAGTCAAACTAATATTTTCACATTGGATTTATTCAAGATTTAAGGTGTTTGTTTCAGCAGTCTAAAGGGTTATTTTACCTGAAATGCTACAGCAAATGAATTTTACATAGGATTTTTATATTTGTGGAAAATAGTCTTTACAGCAGTAATTTTTGCAAGATTTATTTTTATTTTTCTTTCTTCAATAATGAGAAAAGGAAAAGGAAAAACAAAATCGGTTTCTTTTCCTGTACGTGTGTTCAGTTGAAGAAAATGTAGGTTCTACCATAACTGTTTTCTCGTATATGTTGGAAAAGATGAGAAGGTTTGATACCTGAGCACAAATGGAGTGGATAATTTCTCCAGAACAAATTCACCAAACAAAGAACCCGCTTCAGCCATCTTTAGTAGCACTCGTCTTACGATTTCTCCAAGGTACATGCCGGAGATTGTCTTCTCAAATATCTTTCTCCATGGAATACAGAGAGCGAGAGGGAGAGAGAGAGAGAGAGAGAGAGCTTAAACATTACTTGAATAAGAAATAAAAACTAGAAATTGTTACAATGAAACAAGGGTTTACCTGCTCACCAGGATTGATACTCTCAGCATCCATGTCCCTATCAAACTGAGTCAGAGGAAGACCATTTGAAAATGCTCCCCACTCTGTATTGATAATCTGAATCAAGAACATTCATCAAAATATAGCATTGAAAAAAAAACCGTGGTTATTGGTCTGGGTAGGAATTTTACAAACCGTCCTTCCAGATGTGGAATTGTGGCCCTGTAACTTAGGTATGGCATCTACGCATTCTATATAGCATGCATTGGTTCCGGTTCCCAGAATGACAGCAACTGAGACATCGTCATCCCAGTATCTTGCTCCTGCTAGTGTTCCCACAGTATCATTGACCTAAGTTGCCCCAAATTAATAACAATAGCACACCAGTCAACGGACCAGATAAATATAAATAATAACTTCATCGTTCTACGTCCATCCTAGTATATTGACTAGAACATACCAGGGCAGACACCCGCATATCCAGTCCCCGCCTTTCCATAGCTTCATTCAGACAAGCTACTACATCTTTTCCAGCCTGTACAAAATTAAAGTAGCATGGCTCGTAAATTTTGAAGAACTATGTATGAATTGTTAGGATAATAACTCTGTTTCCACTCCTATTTTTGACACCATGAATGTAATCGGATTAGATGCATTGGTTCTCACTTTTGTTTGAATGATAGCACTATGTACTTCATCTTCAAATATATATATAGTTGAAAAGAAAAAGAAAATTAGGAAAATTGTTATGAGAAAGTCAGTTCTTAAATATTTACATTACTTCTGAAATGTGGTCTCCCAATGTTTTCTGAACATTTATTCACCAAATTTGTTCACATTCGGAATTTCATGCATGTTTGTTTGCACTTGCTATCCACTAACATGCAATTTTCCCTAAGAAATACCAACCGTTCCAGAGACTGCAAAGCCCTTTGTCCATTTGATTAGTATGCCAGAGTCAATAGATGTCTGCTTCACCGGGAAAGAAAAGGTGAATCCAATTTCCCTTTTCCTTCCACTAGGCAATTGAAATTTTCCACCCTCCTTTTCGGCAAAGTTTGCTAGCCCAGAAGCAATAAAATCAAATAGCTCCTACAATTGTACCACAAACTTGCATCAATCAACAAGTAAAATGTTTTTTAAAAAAAATTAAAAATAAAGAAATTGACAAGCAATTTTTGAAGATGAAGAACAAAATTAACCTCAGAGGTGCCAAACATGATCTCTTTTGGGATTGAAACTTGCTCGAATTCAGTAGCGGTCACGCGATCATCTTTCCCTCCCAATTGCACCCTCAGCACTCGGAAATTTGTTCCTCCAAGATCCAATGCATAGAACAATCCTTTCTCATTCCTTGTATAGCAAATTCATTGAGTTATTACAATTAATTATATATATAACAAAAGCAAAAAAGTTTATAGCGTTAATTCTCTAGGGTTAAACTCCGCCGGGGTTGTTAACAACTTCGCCGGTCCCAAGCTCGGATTAAGGAGGAGGGTTGTGTGTTAGGTAGCCGACAGCCAACACGTAAAAAAGCCGCTCGAATCCCTTATGAAAATGAATCCTACTTTGAATCATTTAAATGCTAGGTCGTTCCCTTCAAGTGACGCGTTGCGTCTGCCTTCGGGTGTTTTGAAAAGTGAGCAAGGGGCACCGCATCGACGCCTGGGTGCAGTAAAAAATAAGCAAAGGTTTCCGCCTTTTTCTGGACGAGCGCGGATAAAGAAGCTAGTTCAAGACTATAGGTTTTGGGTAGCCACTTGGAACATAGGAACCTTAACTGGTAAGACGATGGAATTGGCAGATGTTATGATTAGGAGGAGAGTTAGTATAGCTTGCATACAAGAAACAAAGTGGACGGGAGAGAAAGCAAGGGAAATTGAGGATACTGGTTTTAAACTTTATTATAGTGGTAAGGATAAACGCAGGAATGGGGTAGGAATCATAGTTGCCAAGGGTCTTGTGGAAAGTGTGGTGGCGGTCACTAGGAAAGGAGATAGGATTATACTAGTTAAACTAGTTATTGGAGGAAATATAATGACCATTATTAGCGCTTATGCCTCTCAAGTAGGGTTAGATGATCAGACTAAGAGGGATTTTTTGGAGCAAATGGATGAGATCTTACAGGAGATACCCGTAGGAGAGAATCTGGTTATAGGTGGAGATTTTAATGGCCATGTGGGCATAGATAAATTAGGTTATGAAATGGTGCATGGTGGATACGGTTTTGGTGACAGAAATGAGGCTGGAGAGAGAATCTTAGATTTTGCATTGGCTTCGGATCTGGTGGTGGCCAATATTATGTATAAGAAGAGGGAGGAGCATTTGATAACCTTTAAGAGTGAATTAGTTAAGAGCCAAATAGATTACTTCTTAGTGAGAAAAGTGGACTGCCTAAAATGCAATGATTGTAAGGTGATTCTTGGAGAAAGTCTGGTCTCTCAACATAGGATTTTAGTACTAGATTTATGTTTTAGAGGGCAATACCAAGCTAAGAAGGATGGTGGGCGTTGTAGGACGAGATGGTGGGACCTAAAAGGGGATAAGCTAGAAATATTTAAGAATCGAATGGATAAGGAAGGTACTTGGGACTTAGAAGGTGATGCTAACACTATATGGAATTCGATGGCCAATTGTATGAGGAGAATCTCAAGGGAAGTGCTTGGAAAGTCGAAAGGAATGGGACCCAGCTCCAGGGAAACTTGGTGGTGGAGGAAAGAGGTTTAAGTGGTAGTTAAGGCAAAAAAAGAGTGCTTTAAAAAGTGACAGAAGGATAGAACTGACAAAAACCTTAAGAGCTATAGATTGGCTAATAAGGAGGTCAAGAAAGTAGTGAGAGAGACTAAGTTGAAAGCTTATGATGACCTATACACTAGACTAGATAGTAAGGAGGGAGAGAAGAGGGTATACAAACTTGTTAAGATACGGGAAAGGAAAACAAGAGATTTTAATCAAGTAAAGTGCATCAAGAGTGAGGATTCTAAGGTATTGGTGAAGGATGATGAGATTAAGGAAAGATGGAAGAATTATTTTGAGAAACTGTTAAATAAGGAACATGGAAGTACGACAATAGGGGAAGAAATAACCAGTAATATAATAAACCAAGACTATAGGTTCTATCGCAGGATTAGGAACTTTGAAATGGAAATTACACTTAAGAAGATGAAATCAAATAAGGCTTTAGGACCCGATGATATCCCTATTGAAGCTTGAAAGTGTTTGGGTAAAAAGGGAGTTGCTTGGTTGACTAGGTTGTTTAGCAAAATTTTATTGACTAGGAACATGCCAGATGAGTGGAGGAAAAGTATTTTAGTGCCAATCTATAAGAATAAAGGTGATGTCCAGAATTGTAACAACTATAGAGGAATCAAGCTAATGTGTCATATAATGAAAGTGTGGGAGAGGGTGATGGAACGCCGATTGCGAGATATAACAGAGGTGTCAGAGAATCAATTTGGGTTTATGCCTGGTAGGTCAACAATGGAAGCGATCTATCTTTTGAGGAAAGTAATAGAGAGTATAAAGAAAAGAAAAAAAACATTCATATGGTGTTTATCGACCTTGAGAAAGCATATGACAGAGTGCCCCGAGATATAATATGGTGGGTGTTAGAGAAGAAAGGGGTGACAAAATGCTACATTGACGTGATTAGAGACATGTACGAAGGGGTGGTGACCACTATTAGATCGCCAGCTGGAGAGACAAATGAATTTCCTATCACTGTAGGGTTACACCAAGGATCTACCTTAAGTTCTTATCTTTTGCTTTAGTTATGGACGAGTTGACGATAAATATTCAGGATGACATGCCATGGTGTATACTTTTTGCAAACGATATTGTGTTAGTGGATGAGACTAGAGAAGGAGTTAACACAAAGTTGGAGATTTGGAGAAAAGCTCTTGAATCTAAAGGATTCCGGAAAAGCAGAACTAAGACAGAGTACATGGAGTGTAAATTTAGTAACAATAACAATGAAAACAGAGGAGAAGTGAAGATTGAGAACCAAGAATTGCCTAAGAGTGAATATTTTCGTTATTTAGGGTCGATTATCAAAATAGCGGGAGAGATTGATGCTGATGTGGCCCATAGGATTAAGGCGGGATGGTGTAAGTGGAGAAGTGCATCTGGGGTATTGTGCGATAAACGAATACCCACTAGAGTAAAAGGTAAGTTTTATAGAACGGCTATTAGACCAGCTATGTTGTATGGGACGGAGTGTTGGACAACCAAGAAACAACATGTAGATAAGATGAGTGTGGCTGAGATGAGGATGTTAAGGTGGATGTATGGTAAGGCTAGACAAGACAGGATTAGGAATGAGTGTATTCGGGAATGGGTAGGAGTAGTACCGATAGAAGATAAGTTGAGAGAGAATCGTTTGAGATGGTTTGGTCATATTCAACGGAGACCAACAGAGACAGTAGTGAAGAAATGCGATGCTGTAACAGTAAATGGAAGTCTTAGGGGACGGGGTAGGCCTAGATTAACGTTGACTAGCGTCATAAATAGAGATATGAATCTACTTAATTTGACTAATGAAATGGCCTTTGATAGGGCTGTGTGGAGAAAAAGGATTCATGTAGCCGACCCCATTTGTTGGAACTTAAGACTTGGCTGGGCTGGGCTTGGCTTGGCTTGGTTTGGTTTGGTTAGGTTAATTCTCTAGGGTTAATTTTCTATTTGTACCCCTTTTTGCCAATCTCTTGATTCTCAGTGGAACTAGATTGATTGTTTGATCTTTAAGTACTACATATATATATATATATATATACTAGCTTTGTTTTAATTAAAAATATGTGTCCATTAATTAAGCAGAAGTTGAAAAGAAAGGAAAAGAAAAGAGAATCGAAATTTTGAAGTTATAATATGATCAGACCATTGGAGAACTAGTTCGGACAAACTAATAATGGTAGATTCAGTTCAACTATAAGCCAAGCACACTACACCAAAGTCAAGAAAGTAGAAAGAAGGAAAAAAGAAAGAAAATTGGGGATACCCAGTTGGCAAAGAATCGACATAGCTGAGAATCATCGGAAGATCACTGCCAGTGTCAGCGGAGAGGCCGGCACGCATGTCGGCGGCCATGGAGTCGGCCACGTGGCGCAAGAGGGGCAAAGGAGTAGCGCAGTCTTTCCGCAACTTTGTCAAGATTGGGGCGACAGTGACAACGTTAGATCGGACGGCCATCCTAAACCGTGGGATTCCCACCTGAGATGGAGAAAGACAAAAAGATCGGACGGCCGGTGAACTTACGGTGACGGACATTGTCGGTAGACGGTTAGATGAAGAATGATGGAGAAAGAAGTAGGAGAGAAAGGGGACTAATGGTGATGTTGAAACAGAGAGAGAGAGAGAGAAAAAAAAAAAAAAAAAAAAAAAAACAGAGTGCTCAATGGGAAGTGTCTTTGAACCGTTGAGTTTTACTTTATTAAAAAAAAAAAATGTGACTTTTTTTAATTTAATTTTTTGAAAAGTGAATTATTTATATATATATATATATATATATTTGTTTTTAGTAAGGTCTTGTTTGGGAAGATTAAATAAGTGCATTTTTTGTCTTTTTGGACAAAAAAATTGAGGTTGAAAATATGGATGTTTGGGTTAACTTTTTGACTTTTTATGGAAAAATGTGTAATAAAAAATTGTGAAAATTAGTTTTTAGAGGAAAATTTGAATTGGGAGTTGTGCAGCCGTAATTGTTGACTTTTGATGAATAGTGTTAACTTTTTAACTTTTTGAGTAACTTTTTGACTTTTTGGATTATTTGGGAGTACCCAAACTTGGCCTAAATATTTTTAAAATTTTAAGTATTTTTTTATTATTTTAGATGCTTCTTACTTACATATATTTAAAAAATAAAATATTTGTAAAAAAATATTTTAGAAAATTAATAAATAACCAAAAATATGAAAAGTATATTAAATTTTCATATTTTTTTTTTATATTTTTGGTATTTAGTAAATTTTTTAAAGATTTTTTTCATGAAAATTATACTTTTTAAGTCTATTCATGTTAGGTGTGTCTAAAAATAAAAATACAAATGAATAAAATATTAAAAGATTCAGTAAAAAAATTTTGAAAAGTGTTTTTAGAAAATCCAAACCAAGCAAAGTGAATACGAATTGTGTGTATTTTGAGGGAAGAAAAATTAAATATACATTTAATTTTTTACATAATAAAATTACTAGATCAAATTTTAATCATTAAACTATAAGGGTTCATTTGGCATGAAGGTTTGGGCTGGGTTGGGATTATTTTAGCCACAAGAATATAAAATAAACTTTTTAACCTAATAAAATAAAATGTCGCATCCATACCATAATCATTTATTTTTTTATTACAAAAGTCAAAAGTCAAAAAAATAAAAAAAAACGAACACACATCCCAAACGAAAACTAAGTCACCCTTTGAGTTTTACTTTAGGATAAATTACAAATACATTTCCTGAGATTTGATTAAAATACAAATTGTCCTCTGTGGTTTTGAAAATTACATTCCACCCTTGAAGTTTTTAATTTCATAACAAATAGTCTCTTTTATTAATAAATCATCCAGTCAATTAACAATTTTTAATGATGTTAGAAATATATTTTAATTAATAATTTAAGTAATTTTATTATTGTATAAAAGAGTAATTATGAATTTTATTTTTTTAATTAATTTTATTAAATAAAAAAATTGAGTTATTTATAATTTTTTAAACTATAAAAAATAATTTATATTTTAAACAAATTTTAGAAGATCCATTTGTAATTTACACTTTACTCTATTATAAGAAGAGAATATATAGAGTAATACTATGAAATAGATAAAGGATTTGCCGTCTCTGGAGTTGGTCATTTTAGTTTGAGAGTGTGTTTAGGTTTTGTAGTCTTGTTTTGCGATCTATTTTGGTGATTTAAATTGTTTATTTTTTAAAATTTATTGAATAAAATATTTATGTAAAAAATTAAGATAATCGAATATCAGTAGTTATATGTTTAAATCAAGTTGGTATTATAAAAAATGGATGACTATTATATTTATTGTCTATTTTTTAAAAATAAATATGATTCAAATATATAGTTACTGATATTCAATCATCTTAATTTTTTGTAAGAATATTCTACTTAACGAGTTTTAAAAAGTAAACAATTTGAACAATTGAAATGGGTCCCAAAATGGGCTTATAAAGTTTAAACGCTCTTTCAAGTTAAAATGACAACTTGAGAGGAACCAAACCCATAGAAAAATTATATTCATAGAGCAAGTTTTGAATACTCCCTCTATCTTAAAATATTAGTCAATTATATCATTTTTCATTATCCCAAAAATTAGTCCACTTTCAAAAAGTAAGGAATAAAATAATATAAATGTACTATTTTGCCCAACTTTTAAATTCATTAATAAAACAAAAAATACAATTATGACAATTGATATTCTCATAAAAATGTATTATCAGAGATTAATTTTAGAAAATTAATATTTTTTAAATATAATAATTATACTATAAAAAAAAGGTTAAATTCTCCAAAAGGGGCCATTATTTTGAGATGGAAAGAGTATAAATTTTTCTAATAACTGGTAATTTTCAATTTATGGACTCAAAATCTTAAAATTAATGACTAGATAAATTTTCAATAATTCTTAAATGACTCAAATTTAAAATTTAAAATTTAATTTTTTAGTTTGAGCATAGTTAATTTTAATCTAAACGTAAAAGTACTTAAATAATTAGGGTTATTTTGGGAAGTTGGTAAAAAGCTGGCTTTTGGCTTTTTATCAAGTTTTTTGGCTTTTTTGAAAGTGATTTGGAAAATTGATAAAAAGCTGACTTTTTGCTTTTTAGTTTAATATTTATTTATGGTGTCAAATCAAATTAAAATGACCAAAATACCCTTACTCAACATAAGAGAGTTATTTTTTTATTTATTTTTCATAGACCCTAATTTGTAATTTTAGGGCTGCGTTTTTAGCACTTGCCAAATGGCTTTTTCGGCATTTTTGGCAGCTACGTTTTTGGACATTTTGTCAAGAAACGTGGCTTTTTACCATGTTCCCAAAATGGCACTAAATAAATAACGTACAGTTGAATGTCTTTTCTTTCAGATAAATTGTAAACACACTCTCTGAGTTTTATTTAAGATACGAATTGTCCCTACAATTGCAGAAATTGCATTCCATCTCTTTAAGTTTCTAATTTCATAATAAATTGTCTATTTTATTAATAAATTATCAAGTCAAGTAATAATTTTTAATGATTTTATAAGTTTATTTTAATTAATAATTTATGTAATTTTATGATTATACAAAAAAAAAAGTTATGAATTTGATTTTTTAATTAATTATATTAAATAAAAATTTCTAATAAAGAAATATTTATCATTTTTAAATCACAAAAAATAATCGCTTTTCTTTAACAACCTAACCGGTTCCGGTTGCATCAAAAAAAAAGTAAATGAAAACAACCAAACAAAACAAAAAAATCTAACCGGCTACCTACACTGTTGTGGGGGTGTCCAAATTGGTGTGAGCTGGTTGGTTGGGGGTATAGTATATAGTATTAGAAAGAGAGAGGGCGGACAAAACGATGTTGACACAACATCTAAGCTTTGTTCTTGTTTGGTGAATCCGATTCGGAAGTCTTCAATGTCGCCTGTCACCATTTGTTTTCATCTTTTTAATGTAATCTATATTTATATTTATATTTATATTTATATTTAAGAAGCATATTCTAGTAATATATGGTGTGTTGACTGTATATTACTTAATTGGGCCTCATCAGTCACTTATCTTGAGTTTTTTCACTTTAATAAAATGTCAAAGGTTCTATTCTCCTTGTAATGTATTCAAAAAAAAAAAAAAAAAAAAATTATTTTCATAAAATTAGAGTAGAAGTTAGGAGAAATTGCAAATACCTAATAGTTAAAAAATAATTACAATGCAAATGAGAATTTTTTTGGGGGCAACTCTGACATAGAGAAAGAGTTGCACCAAATGCAAGAATAAATTTATATTATGCATACAAGAGAATTGCACCATTATAAAAATATAATTTTTTTGTCACTGTTCCACTTAAATGCAATTCACCATAAAAACTATTAGTATAAGGGTTGAGACATCAATACATATCCCTTATCTCATATACTTTTTATCTTCTTTTTAATTAATTACTTTCTTCAATGTCATTCTTTCCCACGACTTCAAGCCAATTTCAAAAGACAAATACAGGTCTAATCTAAATAGGCTAATTGTTTTTAAAACTACATAGTGCATATGACTAACTCAAAACTTAATTGATGTTCTTCACATATCAAATTTAGGAGTAGTTTGGAAAGTCGATTAAAAGTTAGCTTTTTAATTTTTTTTTTATACTTTTTTATTATTTTGTGTGTAAAAAATATGAGAAGTGATGTGATCCAAAATGAATTAAAAACTAAAAGCTAACTTTTTTTTAACTTTCCAAATGACCCCTTATAATATAAGAAAACCTCCTAGACGAGATAGTTATACAAAAATTACCAACACACTTAAGTCACGGAACATGTAACATGTACATTTTAGTGCAAAGCTAGCTGATGCTCACTAAAACCAAAAGGGTCCTACAAACAAATTCACATGCATGGCAACTACGTACTGGTGTTCTGATCAGTGGTCCCCTCCCCTTCCGCATAACTAATATTCAACAAGTTTTATGATTTGGTGGGATCTAATTCTTATAGTTCTACAGTCTATACTTTCAACAGCAAACATGTTTTGTGATTAAGTGCTGGTTTGGGATTTTTTGTTTTTGGTTTTTTGAAGAATTAAAAAGTTAATGTGTTTGGGAAATTATTAAAAAACTGTTTTTTTGTGAGTGAAAAATTTGATATGATATTTAACTTTTTAGCTAATGATAAATAGTTTAGTAATTTTTTGATTTTTAAATTTTTTTAATCAAAAATTAACTTTTTTTAACTGATGATAAACAAAGAAAGATCATAATGAAAAGTTAGTTATGAAATTATCTTTGTAATTCTTTTGTCAATTGCTCCAACTGAATAGGCACTTTTTTTTAATTTGATCTAAAAACTTAAGATGAATCAAGTTTTTAACTACCAAAGTACCAACTGCAAACTGAATAAGCACTTATTTTAATTTGATTTAAGAGTTTAAGATGGATCAAACTTTTAGCTACTAAAGGAACCGAGCGCAAATTTATTCAGCCACCAATGAATATGTGAACATTATACTTGATGTTCATTGATTGGTTTTAGTGTTCGGGTGGAGAGCAACCAATAAGAAAAATTTGCTCTCAAAGGTACCTTAACAAATGAGCCAAATAAGCCATTAATCAAGGGTTGATTTTAGGGATTATTTGGGTAACATTATATAAAAGTATGGGCAAATTACATATACCCCTCTAGATTTAGTAAAATTACAAATACCTCCTGTGATTTGAGAAATTACAGATACCCCTGAAGGTACTATTTGCATAACAAATTATGAAACAAATTGTTATAAAAATATAAACCTTAGAGGACAATTTATTATGAAAATATAAACCTCAGAGGGTATCTGTAATTTCCGAAACTTCAGGAAGTATCTGTAATTTAACTAAACCTCGAAGGAGGTATGTATAATTTGCCCTATAAATATGCTTTTTAATTTTTTATTTTTTTTAATCACATTATATTTTTTCTTATATATTTTTTTTATAAAAAATCAAAATAATATATTTATTTAAATCATTTCAAATCATCCCTTAACTTCTTTGTCACATTGACTTTCACAACCCCCTGAATAATTGTACTACTTTTGTGAGTGAGTGTGTGTTTTGAAAGCGCACCATCAAGTGGGCTCGGATACCTGTTCAAAAAAAAAGGTGGGCTCAGATATTCTTGTGTCTTGGATCTGATGGTCGTTGGAGCACCTCAGAATCTCTGTTGTGCAGTGGATCATCACACACCACTAGATGAAAGCCCACGAAGAGTCCAGTTTGGTGGAGGAATTTCAAGTGAATACATAAATTAAACATAAAAAATACATAGATTGATAAAATTTTACAAAATTTATTGGATAATATTATATATATCAATTAATATATTAATTAATATACTAACAGATAATATGACATAATTTTAAAATTTTTAGATATTTATAATTTATACAATGGATGAGATCAATAAAAATGTTATAACATATGGGAAAATTCTATTTTCAGACACTTACCTCAGTACACATATTTAATAAAATATTATTTTAATAGCAATTATACTCTAAAATAAAATGACTATAATAGATATCAAAATACATTTATAATATTATATCAAAATATTTTCTGTACACATTTTTTAAAAATATAAAAATCTCAACGCATTAAAAAAAATCTAAACCTTAATTTCTCTCCATTGTTCCCAATTGTCTAAACCCCTCAATTTCATTTAAAATCCACCTCATTGTCATTTGATCTCTCTCGATTGGTCAAAATCTAAACCCTAATTCGTCGTCCAAACATTGAAGCGCAATCACGAGTGAAATAGTTTTTGATTTCTTATAATTGTATTCACTTTGCTTGTTTTTAGTTTTCCAAAAACACTTTTCAGAAAATTTTACCTTTTTTTCGTGTTTTTTATTTTTACTGAATTTTTTTAATATTTTAAGTATTTTTTAAAATTTTTAGACACACCTAACATAAATACACATAAAAAGTATAATTTTGTGAAAAAAATCTTTTAAAAATTTACAAAATACCAACAAAAAAAAAACGAAAATTCAGTATCTTTTTCGTATTTTTATATATTTATTAATTTTTTAAAATATTTTTTCACAATTTTTTTTACTTTTTAGATACATCTAAGTAAGGTGCATCTAAAAAAGTATAAAAAAAAATGCTTAAAATTTTAAAAATATTCACTAAAAACAAAAAAATATGAAAAACAAAAAACTCAATTTTTAAAAAATTTAATCCAAAAAAACTCAAACCAAGCACATGCGTTGGTTTCTGTTTCGATTTCGAGGATGTTCAACGAGATGATGGATCCTAAGTTGATGAGAAAATTCATGTGCAATTGAATGTAAATTTAATGAATACAATATATTGGTGGGATTTTAGCTGATAATTTGGATGAAGATAGGTTCTTCTTGTGACCTATTTGATTTTTATTTGTGTTTAATATGAAATTGCTTCAAATTGAAGGAAGAAAGAGATGAAAATTGTCTCCTTTTTATTTTTTCGGTGTTTTATTTTCCTATTGAAATATTTCAGAATCATCATGAGAATATTTCTCTTCAATTTGTTTGCTTTTTTTGGCTTTTGTTTTTGGTCTTTAATTCGTTGGTTCATGGTAATTTTTTTTTTTATTTATGATAGCGCATTCAATGGGGTCTTCAATGGAATAAAAGTCTTCAATGGAAGACTATGGTCTTTTTTGTCTGGAATGGAACTATAGCAGTGGGTCTGCAATTTTCAACAAGTGTGTGAAAGGAGGGTTAAGGTGATATGTGTATAATGATATGAGCGAAGGGTATAATTGAAACATTTAGTGTGTGAATTGAGAAAAATAATTAATAATCAAATTAATAAGTGTGTATATTGAGAAATGATGTACATTGAGATAAGTAAATGTGTGGAAATAGAATTTCCCTAACACATGTAGCACCACCTGTCATGACCCGCTCCCCGTATCCAAAGGTTAAGTATCGTGATGGCCAGTAACCGAGGTTATCTCCGGCCAAATCTTTAAACAAATTAATAAACGCAAGCGGAAGAAATATTTAAATAAAGGTATTAAAATAATCATTAGAGTTTCTATTTTTATTACAAAGTATATTGATAAAAAAGGATGATATTTACAAATATAACAAAAGTGCTTTGTGCCTACCCCACATGCTGGTCTTGACATGTCACCTGAAAGTGGTAAAAAAAACTATAAACACATGGCAGGGTAAGAAATATTATACTAAGAGTATAAGGCATAAAATTCACTATGAATAATTAGTTGGGTCAAAAAGAGCTTGATACATAGCATACGGAAATCTTTGACGTATAGTTCAGATCATTTAACATGTAATACGGAAATCACTATACAACCATAACCACGGTACATCACTAAGTGCCAAGCACTACACTGGTCAATGGATCCACGACAAACACTGGACCACAAAGTGGTCAACCACTAGCTAATGGTTATTTAAGTCTCCCAAAGCATGGGACTCCCGTGGTGGTACTCACAAAATATATTTTCATATAAGGTCATAACCAAATATTCTTTAAAAGTAAAACAAACATATCCATGAGTTTCCTTTTAAGCAAATAGGGTTCAGAAATAAAATCACGTAACTGAAATGTTTATAAAACATAACTTTTATTAATATATTAATAAAACATACTTGTATAAAATAGATTTTGCTAAGTCAAAACATACGTAAAATACATTTTGGTAACTCAAGATATAATATAACTCACCTTAACTTTAATATATTACTATTTCTTTTCACTATCAAAGATCTTCTTAATTTCCACAAATTTTTCCTCTCTTCTTTCTTTCTTCCTTTCTCTTCCTTTTCTTTTTCTTTCTTTCTTTCTTGGTCTTCTTTTTTTTTTTCCTCTCTCACGGAGTCAACTGCTCCTATTTATACAAATTATATTTGTAAGCCCCAAGCCAAAACGCCACGTGCCACCTTCTTATTAGTTCTCTATTAATTCAAAGCTTATCCAAATTAACTTAATTATTTATTTATATTTTGGCTCCTAAATTTTTAATAATTATATTATTTTACAAAATTACGCATAATAATATATAATAAATTATATATTTTCTGAACTGAGATTAAATAATATTAATATAAATTCTACAGAATAATTAAAAATCTGGGTTGTTACAATCTTCCCTCCTTTTAAAATTTCGTCCTCGAAATTTGTTAAATGTACAAACTATCCACTGCGCACTCTGATAAATATGTATTAGATGATTAATCTAATAGAAATAGTACTCGAAATTTGTTATATGTACAAACTATCTGCTGCGCACTCTGATAAATATGTATTAGATGATTAATCTAATAGAATTAGTACCTCAAAAAAAAACTTTACAAAAAACCACTCATTATCTACTGGTCAAAAATTAGTTTGGGCCAAAATAAGAAATAATGAGTGACTTTAAAAACTTTTCACTTGTATTGTTTACGATAAAAATAAATGGAAATAAAATGAGACCACAATAACAGAGTCATATGTGAGAGTTGAAAAAAAATTTGAAATGAACTTTTCATTGATTGGAAATAATTTCAAAATTAGTATTTTTAAAATTTGAACCCACTTTTCAAAAGTCGATTTTTTTTTTTTTTGAATACTAAATTAGAATTTATGTATATTTAATTATTGTGACGCCCCAAAATTTGGGAACATCATAATAAGGTTTGAAACTTAAAATCAATTTTCTTAATTAAGAATCCTCATCAATGTTGCTACCAAATTTACCATCATCCATTAATTACAACACCAAAACTAAAAGTTCTTCAATTACAACTCTAGTCAAACTTAAAACTTTGTCTTAGTATACTAAAAAAAAAAAAAAAAAACTAGAGAAAAACTAGAAAACTCAGAAAGATGGTTCATGGAACTTTGGCATGCTTCAAGCTAATCAGGGCTGAATGTTGCCTTCCAACACCTCGGTGTTTCCTTCGGTTTCTTCGGTACCTGGCATGAAACGCCAGAGTAACGAGGATGCCAATAAGCGACGAGCTCAATAAGATACTACAACCCGAAATACTCACCCCGATAATAATACCCACAATGAATAATGCTTAGTAACAAAATAACAGGTAGCATTTAATAAGCATACTAGGAATGCCCTCAGTTGAAATAATAACAATAGATAATAAATAAAAATGACAAACAGAGACAGTATTTCATCATAAGGAAATTGCCCATTTTTCTTTTTAAATTTTCATAGATTTAGTTTATCAGATAAGTTTAAGTAACTCCCCGCGGATTACTATTTCCACTCAACCGCTAAGCAATGGCCACGGGCAATTCTGACTCCCCCTTGGTCAAATATTCAAATGTTACTTACAGTAACTACCAATGATGCCCACGCACCAGGGTTACATACTCGAGTCGTGACATCACGGTCTGCCCCAAGGGAACGGTCTATGTTGTGACACCTGCACCACCAACCTTATATCGCCTACCGATAAAAGCCGAAATACCTTCCCGTGCCATGTTAGGGTTCAACTCACTTGCGCAAGATTTCGGACAGGGCTCATCCCATCACTTTTAAAAGTGATGTATCATTGGTTAAATTTCGTGTCTCTTTACTCGTTGAGATATTCACAATAATTCAAAATTTAATTACCAATAATGTTATGCCAACTCATTAGAATTCGAACATAAAATATTACACATGTCACACAATAATAAACAATTATACAAAATTTAAATAAACAATTTATTTAAACCATTGTATGAAATAATAATTTAGATACCAAAAAAAAGAAGAAGAAATAAATCATAATTACACATGCATGGACCTTTAATCTATAAGGTTAAACTAGCACAATATTAAATAAACCACAATACACCCATACATGGATTACTAATTTACAATACTTGATGAATTAGACCAACACAATAACTAATTTTTATCCAAATAAATAATTAAAGTGATGGTCTTGAATCTGTCCAGAAATTTTCAAGTTATACCTTAGGTAATAAAAATTATAAATAAATTATTTATACAGTTCTAAAATTCGTGAAAATGTACCGAATATTCAATAAATATGTTTAGGTCATTTTTCAAAAAGAATTTCCCAAAAATAAGTTATAAATAAATAATTGAAGAGATAATTTTTTATTCCTCTTTAATCTGTCAAAATTTTCAGAATATATATTTTGCAAATAAAATTATAAATAAATTATTTATACAACTCTAAAATGCATGTAAATCTAAAGAATACTTAATAAACATGTTATGGTCATTTTTCAGAAAGCATTTTCCAAAAATATATTATAAATGATTCTTAAAAATTCCAAGAGTGTTTATGACACAGATTTATCTCATTTTCTTAAATTAATTCCATACTTAAATTTATAAATCAATTTCATGATCTAAAATTTTATTATGAAACTAGACTTCTCAAATTTAATTTTTTGCTTAGAAATTATAAGATTTGGTTTAATATAAAATTTTTAATATTTTTCAAACACATAATAAAATCTGCCTATAGCTCCAGATTTGGTTTAAAATATGTATAAATTCGTACAAAACTCAATAATTGTTGAAACATTTTGTGAATGAACTAGACACCATTATCAACAACTTTGTAGAAGAAATAATCTTCAAATTTTGAGTATAAAATTGTCTAAAAATTCGTATAACTTTCTGGCAGATTTAAAGGGTCAAATAACATTTTCAATAATCTTTTTAATGGCATAAACTACACATGCAAATCCAAATTCCATAATATTATCATGATTTTCAGACTATCAATATTTAATATACCATCATAATTTATTTCTTAATTTATCCAAATTTAGATTTAATTAAATTTCTTCATATTTATTCTAAATTTAAACTTATAAGTCTTTCACACATGAATTAAAATCTAAAATATTGAAATTTCAACATGCATGTAAGGATGAGTTTCAACTTCATGAAGAATAACAAGAATCATACCCAACTAATTATTCTCTAAATTTATTTCCATAATCTTACACTAAACTCAAATTTTTTTTTTATCATCTTCTTGCTAATTTTTTTTTTTTTTTTTTACAAGATATTGATTCCATTACCTCTTGATTTCAGCTTCTAGATGATTTAACTACGAGATTTGAGTTTTAGTTTCTTACCCAGAGTTCTTGATTCATGAGTTCCTTGATGAATTTCCCTTTTCCTTTATTTAAACCCATGCTTTCTTCAGCTCCACCTTCCTCTCCTTGACATAGAGCAACTCCCCATTTCATTTTATTTTCCAGCAACCTAGAACACTCTCTCCCTCTTCTACACGGTTTCTAGTGAACACCCAAATGAGCCTTCATTCAACATATACACACACAAGCACTCTTCTCTTGTTGACACACAATGCACACGTGCACCTTGGTCAAGCTTCCAGCACACCACTTATACACATGCACACAATCAGATTACTCAGCACACCCACACA
Source organism: Camellia lanceoleosa (assembly GCA_025200525.1). Taxonomy (NCBI): domain Eukaryota; kingdom Viridiplantae; phylum Streptophyta; class Magnoliopsida; order Ericales; family Theaceae; genus Camellia; species Camellia lanceoleosa. The sequence goes on along the minus strand of CM045761.1, from coordinate 199,545,078 downwards.
AGTTTCTCTGCACACCCACAAAATTCTAGTTTGTTCCAATTTTAATTTATGTGTAGGATTAATTTAATTAAACATCGTTGAACCTTAATAAATTTTGATTATCGCAAAATTAGTTAATTATAACTAACCTCAAATCCCATATAATTTAATTAGTCTAACTTGACTTCCATTAGAGTCTGATTAAATATATTATTTATTTATTTATTTATTTTGATTGGGTTTTAGTATATAAAAAAATTTGATCACAAAAAAATATAATAAAAATATCATAAGGTTCAGAAATTTATATTGGGTACTAATATAAAGTCAAAAAAAAATATTTTATTTTATTTTGAATAAATGTTCAGTATAAAAATATACAGACTATTAAATTCAAATTATTGTGAATAATTATTTAAGAAATTTAAAAACATATATTATTTTTATTATATAAAAATACGGGGTTTCACAATCTATCTTCCTTAAAAAAAATTTCGTCCTCAAAATTTGAGTTGTCCTTGGGTTTTGAAAAGTTGTGGGTAATAAATGGGCAAACTTTACTATTATGTTATTAGTTTCCAGTCTTAACTCATTCACATCGTCTCCCATCCTCCATTCCACACCACTGGTGCACATGGACACTAGCACATTTCATTGAGGCTTCAGCACATTACTCACATGTACACATAGCAGATTTCTCAATACACCTACACCCATAAACACTCTCACTTCTAGACTCTTACATAATTCAATTTATGTTTTTGCTTAATTTAATTGTGCAACCCTTAATTTTAATAAATCTTGATTAACACATAATTAAATTAATCAAACCTAACCACAAATCCCACATAATTTAATTGGTCTAATTTGATTTCTATTAAGGCCCAATTAACTTTGCTTAATTTATCATTCTGAATCAGATTTCAAATCAAACCCCAAAAAGGTTCTAAATATCAATTAAACTTATTGAGCTCATCAATTTTGGTTTCTCAAACCTTTAAGGCCTTCAATTTCATATCAAACTCAAAATCTGCATCTATAAATTACATATTCAATTGAGCACCTCATAAATAAATTTAATTCATAATAATCTAAATTCTCAATCCCCACATGTAACGCCCTCAAAATAATACATAAATCTCATTATTCTAGACATGCAATGGTATAAAGAAATCAACACCTTTCCATTCATCAGAGTAGTTCTTACAATAGTATTACATGTTAACAACAAAAACAACTGCCCTACAGGCTTATAGCTTTCCAAGTTAACACTTGGTTACACAAAAGAAGAGTACTAACTCTATACAAAATAAGCCATTGGCTTGATATACACGTAATACAACAAAATAATCAAAAGAAAGTCTTCAACTCTCATATCCATCCAAGCTAAGTCCTTGGAGGTAGCATGCTACCTGTACCTGAAAATAATGTCCCATATAGGGTAAGCCGACGCCTAGTAGAGATATGCTAAACACAGTATGGGCAGTAACTAAGACATTAGCAATTGATAAATGTTTAAATCACATAAGTCAATTCATAATTCATTTCCATTACATGACCGCTATATCTATGTTCCATTTCATTTTTCATTTCTTATCAAGTTCATAATTCACAGCACCGGCTCAGAACCTGGCCAACAACTTGCATAAAACAGTAACTCATATTAAACGATTCCCATTTCACAATAGATAAGCATACTAGCTATATCAACACTTCGATAAACGAGCATATAAGCTATATCAACATTTCAATAGATAAGCATATAAGCTGTATCCACACTTCAACAGATAAGCATATGAGCTATATCAACACTTCCATAGATAAGCATAAGAGTTGTATCAACACATTAACTGACAAGCATATGAGCTGTATCAGCGGAGTCCATCCCCTATCTTCTCCCAAGCAATATCCAATTTAGAGGTCCATCCCCTATCTTCCCCTAAACCGTGGAGTACATCCCCTATCTCCTCCCATATACACAACGTATATACACAAAGGTCATATACTCAATCAAACAATACATAGCGTTAATGTATTCTATCAACCGTCATACTCTATGACACATCCAATTGATTAGTTTTAGCTTGCCTAATCATCATGCATTGTCTACAACAATCACAACTACCCTCTACCGGTAGCCTAAAGTAATTATTTCTAAACAGATAATAAAAGCTCCAACAAATAAAAATATCAATGTTTTAAAAAGTGAGCGATTAATAAATTCAACTCTACCATTCTACCATATAATGAGCCAATTTCATTATTTCCAACTAAAATCCATATAACCACAATTTTTCCAAATTAATTATACCAATAAATTTGTACAACAAATTAGGGTTTTCTACCCCATGTCCCAATATTGACCCAATGGTCTATATATCAACAACCAACAACAATATCATTATTTTAAAATCCAAAATACACATTTTTAGAATCAAAATAACAAAACCTCTTTTTCAACATTTTCAAACACTAACTCCCAAAATCAACCATTTAGCAAAATGTCCAAATATCTATGTCAAAACCCATAGTTGTGAGTAGGAATCCCTACCTCAAAAGATGAAACCCAACGAAGGAGATGACGAAAATGAAGATGCTCCAAATCCCGAGATTCTTGGATCACAAGATAGCCCACGACGATCAACAACTTTTTTGTAAAGACCAAAGGTTTGGAAAACACTCTAACTAGATCAACACTTAGAGAGAAGTGAAGACTTTAGAGAGAGAAGCTCTCAAGTGGTGTTTTTGAAAAGTAAGAGAGAGTGTGTGAATGTAAAAAGTGATTTTAAGATGCCCAGCTGCCAACTGATATGCGACATTCTCGCTCAAGCGGAGAACACAACGCTTGAGCGTCAAGAACAAAAAACTAGGTCTGCTCGAACACAAAAAGTCCAGCTCGAGCGCCAAGACACAGGAATAAAGTACATTCGCTCGAGCGCGAAAACCAGTCCGCTCGAGCGTGGATTTTCCCCTCCCAGAACATATACTAAAAATGTACCACCCGCTCAAGCGCCAATAAAACCGCTCAAGCGCGATCCGCTCGAGCGCAGGAAACCCACTCGAGCGTAGAAAACACACCTGCAGAAGTTTTGCAGGGACACAAAATACTGGAAGAGTGTAAACCCCGCTCGAGCGCAAGAAGACCCGCTCGAGTAGACCATCCAAAAACTGTGCAACAACAATGGGAGCCAAAACTCTACCAACTTGAATCAACCAAGCCCAACACATCCTAAAACCCAAACGAATCGATTTAAAGGATGACAACAAGACAATTACAACTAACAACTTCACGGAACCGAGTCCGGAATACAACTGAACAGTAAAGGAACAACCAGGATCGCTATATCACAAATCAATTAACTCCAATTCAGACCCAATTGATCAAACCTTAGTTTTATTAAACTGGATTGAATATTTAAGTACACTTTCATAGGGTCCAATACTTGAAATTAAACTGATTTAACTTATCAATTTCATCTCCTTGCTATTTTGCATCAATACGCACCCCAGACCTTCTTTGGAAGCATCACAATACACGTTGTACCCAACGTCACGTTTTGGCACTATGAGAATAGGGGCGCTCGTCAATCTTTTCCTGAGTTCTTGGAATGAATTTTCGCAAGACTCGTTCCATTCAAACTTACCCTCTTTTGAGTCAAATGTGTCATTGGTTTGGCCAGTTTTGAGAAGTCTTCAATCTTCGATAGTAACCGGCGAATCCTAAAAAACTACGAATCTCAAATGTGTTCTTAGGTTGCTTCCATTCTGTCACTGTTTCTACTTTAGTTGGGTCTACTAATATTCCCTTGTCAGATACCACGTGATCTAAAAATCTTAGTTCCTCCATCCAGAACTCACATTTACTAGCCTTAGCATACAACTGGTTTTCTCTCGAAGTTTGAAGTACTATTCTCAAATATTATTCATGGTCTCCTTCAGACTTGGAATATACCAAAATATCTTTTATGAAAACTACCACAATTTGATCTAAGTAAGGCGTGAATATTTTGTTCATTAAGCTCATGAACAGGCCTGGTGCATTGGTTAGGTCGAATGGCATCACTACGAATTCATGGTGGCCGTAACGGGTTCGAAACGCAGTCTTAAGAATATCTTCTTCCAGAACACGCAATTGGTGATACCCGGACCTGAGGTCTATCTTTGAGAAATACTTTGCCACTCTAAGCCGATTGAAAAGGTCATCAATCCTAGGTAGTGGATATCGATTCTTAATAGTGACTCTATTGAGTTGTCAGTAATCAATACACAACCTAAATGTCCCATCTTTCTTTTTAGCAAATAAGGTTAGTGCTCCCCATGGGGATGTGCTTGGCCTTGTAAATTCCTCGTCTAATAATTCTTGCAACTGTGTCTTTAGCTTTCTCAATTCAGCTGGTGTCAGACGATGTAGTGCCATTAAAATCGATGATGTACCAGCTTGTAGTTCAATGGTAAAGTCTACTTCTTGCTTTGGAGGTAGTCCTGGTAATTTCTCTAGGAACACATCAGCATACTTGCACACCACACACGATAGCCCTAGTTCCATACGATATTTATCTTCCAGAACTAAGCTGGCTAGCCACCCAACTAGGTGATCGTGCCACTTTGAATTTCCAAGTGTCAGTGATAGGGAATCTTGTCTATCCCCCTTAAATTGGAATCGCGTTCCATCCTGAGAGTAAGCAGTCACGGCCTTCCGATAGCAATCAATGGTGGCTCTATGGGCTGATAACCAGTCTATTTCTAGGATAACGTCAAAGTCTGACATTTCCACGACTCATAGGTCACAAGTTAAACATAAACTAGAGACTCCTAGTTCACATGATTTGCATACGATATCTACTCGAGTTTGACCTCCTAGCGGTGAAGCTACACTCATGGGTGTTTCTAATCGTTCAAGCTCTGATCCCAAGATTCACATAGTTATGGTAGAGAAGAAAGAGTATGACATGGCTACGACAATAGCATAACTAGCATAAGAATTCAAATGGAATTTGAACAGACAGTACAGTCGGATGACATGATGGTTATGAACTCTTAATAGGGTTAAGATTATGGAGCTGGTGACCAAATTAGATATTTGACTTGAAATTGTGTTTGGCCATACACATTTCAAACCAAACACCTAAGATTCTTCACCTTGTAAGGATAAAAAAAAAAAAGCAATTGGTTTTCAAGAGAACAACATACAAGATACAATAATTATGGCTTAAAAATTGCCAATTGATCATCTTAAGGCAATACTTTGTCGAATTGGAAAGGTTCAATGAAGATGGAGAAGTGATGATTTTACATCCGACAAATTTGGCGTCAAGCTAGTTAGGATCAAACAAGGATAGTTACTATGATTAGCATAAAGCTCTCAAAAATTATGAGTTACATAATTCTATTCCTTCTAACACATGACACTACTCCTCAATTGAGGTTAAACCTCTTCCCACCGTCCCTAGGTATTCTAACCTAGAACTCTGATACCATGTTGTGACGCCCCAAAATTTGAGGACATCATAATAAAGTTTGAAACTTAAAATCAATTTTCTTAATTAAGAATCCTCATCAATGTTGCCACCAAATTTACCATCATCCATTAATTACAACACAAAAACTAAAAGTTCTTCAATTACAACTCCGATCAAACTTAAAACTGTCTTTTTACACAAAAAAAAAAAAAACTAGAGAAAAACTAGAAAACTCAGAAAGATGGTTCATGGAACTTTGGCATGCTTCAAGTTAATCAGGGCTGAATGTTGTCTTCCAACACCTCGGTGTTTCCTTCGGTTTCTTCGGTACCTGGCATGAAACGCCAGAGTAACGAGGATGCCAATGAGCGACGAGCTCAATAAGATACTACAACCCGAAATACCCACCCCGATAATAATACCCACAATGAATAATGCTTAGTCACAAAATAACAGGTAGCATTTAATAAGCATACTAGGAATGCCCTCAGTTGAAATAATAACAATAGATAATAAATAAATAAATAAAAATGACAAACAGAGACAGTATTTCATCATAAGGAAATTGCCCATTTTTCTTTTTAAATTTTCATAGATTTAGTTTATCAGATAAGTTTAAGTAACTCCCCGCGGAGTACTATTTCCACTCAACCGCTAAGCAATGGCCACGGGCAATTCTGACTCCCCCTTGGTCAAATATTCAAATGTTACTTACAGTAACTACCAATGATGCCCACGCACCAGGGTTACATACCCGAGTCGTGACATTACGGTCTGCCCCAAGGGAATGGTCTATGTTGTGACGCCTGCACCACCAACCTTATATCGCCTACCGATAAGAGCCGAAATACCTTCTCGTGCCATGTTAGGATTCGCAACTCACTTGCACAAGATTCCAGACCGGGTTCACCCCATCACTTTTAAAAGTAATGTATCATTGGTTAAATTTCGTGTCTCTTTACTCGTTGAGATATTCACAATAATTCAAAATTTAATTACCAATAATGTTATGCCAACTCATTAGAATCCGAACATAAAATATTACACATGTCACACAATAATAAACAATTATACAAAATTTAAATAAACAATTTATTTAAACCATGGTATGAAATAATAATTTAGATACCAAAAAAAAAAAAAGAAGAAATAAATCATAATTACACATGCATGGACCTTTAATCTATAAGGTTAAACTAGCACAATATTAAATAAACCACAATACACCCATATATGGATTACTAATTTACAATACTTGATGAATTAGACCAACACAATAACTAATTTTTATCCAAATAAATAATTGAAGTGATGGTCTTGAATCTGTCCAGAAATTTTCAGGTTATACCTTAGGTAATAAAAATTATACATAAATTATTTATACAGTTCTAAAATTCGTGAAAATGTACCGAATATTCAATAAATATGTTTAGGTCATTTTTCAAAAAGAATTTCCCAAACATAAGTTATAAATAAATAATTGAAGAGATAATTTTTTATTCCTCTTTAATCTGTCAAAATTTTCAGAATATATATTTTGCAAATAAAATTATAAATAAATTACTTATACAACTCTAAAATGCATGTAAATCTACAGAATACTTAATAAACATGTTATGGTCATTTATCAGAAAGCATTTTCCAAAAATAAATTATAAATGATTCTTAAAAATTCCAAGAGTGTTTATGACACAGATTTATCACATTTTCTTAAATTAATTTCATACTTAAATTTATAAATCAATTTCATAATCTAAAATTTTATTATGAAACTAGACTTCTCAAATTTCATTTTTTGCTTAGAAATTATCAGATTTGGTTTAATATAAAATTTTTAATGATTTTTCAAACACATAATAAAATCTGCCTATAGCTCCAGATTTGGTTAAAAATATGTATAAATTCGTACAAAACTCAATAATTGTTGAAACATTTTGTGGATGAACTAGACACCATTATCAACAACTTTGTAGAAGAAATAATCTTCAAATTTTGAGTATAAAATTGTCTAAAAATTCGTATAACTTTCTGGCAGATTTAAAGGGCCAAATAACATTTTCAATAATCTTTTTAATGGCATAAACTACAAATGCAAGTCCAAATTCCATAATATTATCATAATTTTCGGACTACCAATATTTGATATACCCTCATAATTTATTTCTTGATTTATCTAAATTTAGATTTAATTAATTTTCTTCATATTTATTCCAAATTTAAACTTATAAGTCTTTCACACATGAATTAAAATCTAAAACATTGAAATTTTAACATGCATGTAAGGATAAGTTTCAACTTCATGAAGAATAAAAAGAATCATACCCAACTAATTATTCTCTAAATTTATTTCCATAATCTTACACTAAACTCAAATTTTTTTTTTATCATCTTCTTGCTAATTTTTTTTTTTTTACAAGATATTGATTCCAATTACCTCTTGATTTCAGCTTCTAGATGATTTAACTACAAGATTTGAGTTTTAGTTTCTTACCCAGAGTTCTTGATTGATGAGTTCCTTGATGAATTTCCCTTTTCCTTTCTTTAAACCCATGCTTTCTTCAGCTCCATCTTCCTCTCCTTGACATAGAGCAACTCCCTATTTCATTTTATTTTCCAGCAACCTAGAGCACTCTCTCACTTTTTCACACGATTTCCAGTGAACATCCAAATGAGCCTTCATTCAACATATACACGCACAAGCACTCTTCTCTTGTTGACACACAATGCACGCGTGCACCTTGGTCAAGCTTCCAGCAGGCCTCGTTTGGCAAGAGGCTATTTTAGTCAAAAAGTCAAAAAGTTACTAAAAAAGCTAAAAAGCCAACAACTCATACCAAAAAGTCAAAGATTCCCTTTTCTCTCTACTTTTTGCACATCTTTTTAAAGTAAAAAAAGTCATCCCAAACATACTAGTTTTTTTACATCACATTTTAGCCAAATAGCCAAAAGTTACTAAATTAGCCTGTTCCCAAACGAGCACCCACACAAGTTTCTCTGCACACCCACAAAATTCTAGTTTGTTCCAATTTTAATTTATGTCTTGGATTAATTTAATTAAACATCGTTGAACCTTAATAAATTTTGATTATCGTAAAATTAGTTAATTATAACTAACCTCAAATCCCATATAATTTAATTAGTCTAACTTGACTTCCATTAGAGTCTGATTAAATATATTATTTATTTATTTATTTATTTATTTTGATTGGGTTTTAGTATATAAAAAAATTTGATCACAAAAAAATATAGAGAAAAATATAATAAAAATATCATAAGGTTCAGAAATTTATATTGGGTACTAATATAAAGTCAAAAAAAAATATTTTATTTTATTTTGAATAAATGTTCAGTATAAAAATATACAGACTATTAAATTCAAATTAATGTGAATAATTATTTAAGAAATTTAAAAACATATATTATTTTTATTATATAAAAATACGGGGTTTCACAATTATATTATAATTTTTTTTTTTTTTTTGTGGGTGTTTGACATCTTTTGTTTCTTTTTCATTCTTAAATTATATCTAATATCCTTCACAAGTTAGGCACACACAAAAAAAAATTATTATATATATATATATTATAATATAATTAAATCGATGAACAAAATATAATAATTCGGTACTAATTTCCCGCCATCCTACTTCCTAAATTTGCATGTGTCCTATGCTCCAATGATTTTTTTTTTTAAACCATTGCTCTGATACCATTTGTCACGACCCGCTTCCCGTACCCAAGGGTTAAGTATCGTGATGGCCAGTAACCGAGGTTACCTCTGGCCAAATCTTTAAACAAATTAATAAACGTAAGCGGAAGAAATATTTAAATAAGGGTACTAAAATAATCATTGGAGTTTATATTTTTATTACAAAGTATATTGATCAAAAAGGCCGATATTTACAAATATAATAAAAGTGCTTTGTGCCTACTCCACACGATGGTCTTGACATGTCACCTGAAAGTGGTAAAAAAAAACTATAAACACATGGCAGGGTGAGAAATATTATACTAAGAGTATAAGGCATAAAATTCACCATGGATAATTAGTTGGGCCAAAAAGAGCTTGATACATAACATACGGAAATCATTTGACGTATAGTTCAGATCATTTAACACGTAATACGGAAATCACTATACAACCATAACCGTGGTACATCACTAAGTGTCAAGCACTACACTGGTCAATGGATTCACGACAAACACTGAACTACAAAGTGGTCAACTACTAACCAATAGTTATTTAAGTCCCCCAAGGCATGGGACTCTCGTGGCGGTACTCACAAAACGTATTTTCATATAAGGTCATAGCCAAATATTCTTTAAAAGTAAAACAAACGTATCCATAGATTTCTTTTTAAACAAATAGGGTTCAGAAATAAAACCACGTAATTGAAACCTTTATAAAACATAACTTTTATTAATATACTATTAAAACATAACTTGTGTAAAATAGATTTTGATAAGTCAAAATATAAATAAAATATATTTTGATGACCCAAGGTATAATATAACTCACCTTAATTTTAATACCTTACTATTTCTTTTCACTATCAAAGATTTTCTTAACTTCACGAATTTTTCCTCTCTTTCTTTTCCTCTCTTCTTTCTTTCTTTCTTTCTCTTCCTTTTTTTTTTTTTCTTTCTTTTTTTCTTGGTCTTCTTTTCTTTTTTCCTCTCTCACGGAGTCAACTTCTCCTATTTATACAGATTATATTCGTGAATCCCAAGCCAAGCCAAGACGCCACGTGTTACCTTCTTATTAGTTCTCTATTAATTCAAAACTTCTCTAAATTAACTTAATTATTTATTTATATTTTGGCTCCTAAATTTTTAATAATTATATTATTTGACAAAATTACGCATAATAATATATAATAAATTATATATTTCCTGAACTGAGATTAAATAATATTAGTATAAATTCTACAGAATAATTAAAAATCTAGGTTGTTACACCACTGAAATTTATTAGACGAATTACATTAACAGTCCTCTATAGTTTAGGACTTGTCACTTTAGTTCTTGACTTTTCAATTATGATGCATTTAATCCTAAATTTTAAATTTCGTTCTAAATAAGGACAATTGAAAACATTGTTGCTTTATTTGAAGGGTAAAGTCACCATACAACTTATTTTATGTTAGTTGACTTATATATTATTTGAAATATAATGACCTTTTTTTTATACTAAATAATGTTAGAACTTTTTTTATTATAAAGTTTTGTTTGGTTTGGTTTGGCTTTTCGATTTTTTTTTTCTAAGAAACTAAAAATTAAATTGGTGAAAAAAAATTAAAAATACATAATTTTTGTATAATTTTACCTTTTAGAGGGTAGAAATAATCTTTTAAAATATTTTTTTTGATATTTATTTTCATTAAATTAGTTTTTATTCTTTCAAAGTCAACCATGGTAACAACGTTAATATCATTATTAAATCAATCATTTAAATCAAAAAATCCAAAACTAAAATTATTTTATATATTAAACATATCGATTATACATTAAAAGTCTAATAATCATCAATTATATGATAACTATTCAAAAATATCTGTTGATAACAAATACAACCATTTATTACATGATAACCATTCAAAAATACCAACAAAAACAACTAGCCATTACATGATCATTGTAACAACCTAAATTTTTAATTATTCTGTAGAATTTATACTAATATTATTTAATCTCAGTTAGGAAAATATATAATTTATTATATATTATTATGTGTAATTTTGTAAAATAATATAATTATTAAAAGTTTAGGGGTCAAAATAATAATAATAATAATAATAATAATAATAATAATAATAATAATGGTTATGGTAGTAAAATAAATAATTTATTTTTCATTGGTATACGATAAAATAATTCAATTAAGAATTAATTTATTTATATAATTATATTAAAATATTAGATTAAAAGGTAATTATCTTAAATATCTATTAAGAATAAAAATAAATCTATATAATTATGAATTAAATCTGAAGGAAAGAGACGCATAGTCACGTGGAGGCCACGTATGCACTCTCTCCTCCTTATAAAATGAAGAAGGCGTTTCACATGGAGAAAGGAAAAAAAGAAAGAAAGAAAAGGAAAGAAGAAAGAAAGAAGAAGAAAGAAGGAAAGGAAAGAAAGAAAGAGAGGAAGAAGGAAAAAATAATGGAAGCTGAGAGGGTCTTTAGTAGTAGAAAGAAAGAGTAAAGTATTAAAGTTAATGTGAGTTATATTATATCTTGAGTAACCAAAATATATTTTATGTATGTTCTGACTTACCATATTTATTTTATATAAGCTATGTTTTATAAGTTATTATAAACTATATTAACATTTCAATTACGTGGTTTTATTTCTGAATCCTATTTGTTAAAATGAAATTCATGGATATGTTTATTTATATTTTAAAGAATATTTAACTATAACCTTATAAACAATTATATTTTGTAAGTACTACCACGGGAGTACCATGCCTTGGGGGACTTAAATAACCATTAGCCTCTGTTTGGCCACCTTGTAGTCCTCTCTCTGTCATGGATCCATCGACCTCTGTTCTGTGCGGAGCAAAGTGTTGTGCGAAGCTAAGTACTACACTATTGTGGGAGCCACCTCTAGAATCTATACAAGCCACCTCTTGAATCCGTACCTCTGTTCTGTGCGGAGCAAAGTGCTGTGCGGAGCTAAGTACTACACTATTATGGGAGCCACCTCTTGAATCCGTACCTCTGTTCTGATTGTCACACCTATGACCTCTGTTTTATTCTGTACCGTGGTTATGGTTAGTTATTTACATAAAATCTGTATTTCAGTTTCTGCCACCTAAATGATTTATTTACATAATCTTAGTTTTACTACTTAAAGGATTATTTGTTCCAATACTCTTGGTATAATATTTCTCACTCTGCCATGTGATTATAGTTTTTTATCAATTTTCAGGAAACAACACCATTCAGAAATAACTTTTGAAAAGTCTTAGATGCGAGGCTGCGGATTAGACACAAACAGCACTTTTATTGATATTTTTATACGTAAATATCGGCCTTTTTGGTCAATAAATTTTGTAATAAAAATAGAAGCACCAATGATTATTTTGGTACCATTACTTAAATATTTCTTTTGCTTACGTTTATTAATTTGTTTATGACTTGGTCGGAGGTAACCTCAGTTACTGATCATCACGATACTTAACCCTTAGGTACGGGGAGCAAGTCGTGACAATCATCATCTAAAAAATTAATTTGGTAAACAAATAAAAATATAAAATATTTATTATTTTTATATAATTTTATCTTTGGTGAGTAGAAATAATTCTTAAAAATTTTAAAATATTTTTTTGATATTTATTTTTGTCAGGCTAGTTTATATTTTATCAAATTGATAACTTTACCCTTGAAATAAAGCAACAATCTCTTTAATTGTCCTTATTTGGAACGAGATTCAAAATTTAATGTTAAATGTATCACAATTGAAAGGTCAAAGACCAAAGTGACATAAATCCCAAACTCTATAGACCGTTAGTGTAATTTACACAAATTTATTGGTGGATCCATTTCTCAAAAAATCTCGTCTATTAAAATTATAATTTTATTTTTTCATATATAAAAAAGTAATACTACATATCATGAAAAAATATAATAAAAAATCTTCATAAAACTAATTAAAGAATAATTACATAATATACAATAAAGAATAATACTAGGAATTATAAAAAAATATATCATGAAATACTTCATGAAGGTTTTTTATCCTTTAATTAGTGTGTAGTGTTTTATTATATGTGTAATCTAAGGGTGAAATTTTTTTCATAATTATCTTTATGATATTTTTTACATGATCCCTATCATTACTCTACAATAAAACACTATAAATTATCTAAAAATAAATAATCTTTATGATAATTTTTCATGATATTTATTCCATCATATCTAACAATATTGATATAAGAGAAAAGTTAGGGATCATAAAATTTTTTTCATGAAAATAATCATGAAAGATTTATGATCTTTGGATTATCTTGATTAGTATGTGGTGTTTTTTTTCTAAGTATAACCTAAAAGTCACAAATCTTTTATAATTATTTTTATAAATTTTTTTTATTTATGATACTTAGCATTGCTAGGGTTGCAAGACCCATTAAACCAAGACCCAATAAGGTCCAATGACCAGCTTCACATAGAAACATAAGCACAGTTAACCGAGTCTCTCAATTCACCCAAAAACAGAGAATCTCTCGACACAGTGTCTCGCACACACCAAAAAAATTACAGTGAAGTGGACGCGAAGAAACGAAGCTCCCTCTCTTGCTTGTATGTATCTCTGTCTGTCTGCTCTATGAATACGATATATATCCCTCACTCAGTCACTCTCTCTCTCTCTCACATCAAATTAAAAGAGTCATCTTTGTTGCTACATTCATTCAATCCACCTACATTACATTAATCTTCTTGTTGATCTTGTCTATTGTTAACAACATGAACGGCGAAGATGGAGTGATGAAGATGATGAAAAGAGCAGAGATAGATACCAGGGCACCGTTTGGGTCCGTGAAGGAGGCTGTTATGTTGTTTGGTGAGAGAGTTCTTGCTGGCCATGTCTATTCCCCCAACAAGCTCAAAGAGGTATATATAAAAATAATATTACGTGTATAAAATATATACATATACATATATATATATATAGAATTGTACACAGAAATTATTTGTGGAACTGGACTATACATTCAAAATTTATTTATTTATTTGTATAATTTACTTTGCATTTCCATTAGACATAGAATGATCATAGATTTTAATAGGTAATGAGTCCAGTAGTAATTAGTACTGTGATATTATTTTTCATCCCATTAAGTGCTTATAATTAAAGAGTTTTCTATAAGGCTTGTCTCCACTCTACCATGTTCATTGTTTAAATCTATAACCTTGTCCTTAGCCATACTTTGATGATTCAATCTATTTATTTTCTAAGTTATCGTGTTTGGGTCATTTATGAAAAAAGTTAACATTACAAGAAAAAACACCTTTGGCGACTAAATTTTTAGTCGCCAAAGGTCCTGTTTTTAGTCGCCAAATGTTGAAATTCGGCTTTTCCCGACTAAAAATGTTCGTCGCCCATTTTGTCGCCAATATATGGTCGCAGACTCCTTTCGTGACTAAAAAACAGTTAGTCGCCAATTCTATGGTCTTCAGCGACTAAAGTTTTTGTCGCCAATACTCAATTTCGTTTTTGGGAATTTTACCTTTGGCGACTAAACGGTTTGTCGCCAATAGTTAATTTTTTATTTTATTATTTATACCTTTGGCGACTAAAGTATTTAATCGCTGAAAGCATTTTCGAAAAAATTTTTTTTTTTGCCTTTTGCTACTGCTCAGTTTCGAACTGGTGACCTCCAAGTTTCCAACTTTGTCAAACTTTAGTAACACTCTCTCCCCCACTATGCCACTACAACCTCACGCGAATATTAATGCAACATATATTATTTATATACTATTTATCCCGGTATTAATACAAACTATATATATAAATAATTATTTTTATTTAATGTATTTTATGTCAAAAAATAAAGTATTTACTAAAAAAAATATTAGAGCACTTTGGGCGACTAAAATTCAGATTTAGTCGCCAATTCTATGCCATTTTGCTACTAAATGTTGGTTTGTCGCAAAAAAAGATTAATTTCCGCCCAAAAAAAGTACTTCCGGCGACTAACCTCATTTTCCGTCGCCAAAACACCCACTTTTGCCGACTAAACTCAGTTTTAGTCGGCAAATTGTCCACTTTTAGCTACAAAAAATATGTTTGTCGGTGAAGGCCCTATATTCGGCGACCAAAGTATTTTTTAGTCGCCAAAACCTATAGTTTTGGCGACTAAATGGTTTTAGTCGGCAAAAACCGTTCCTTTTAGCTACTAACATTTTTTCAGTCGCTAGAACTACTATATTTGGCGACTAAACTGACTTTTAGTCGCTAAAGGCCCTATATTCGGCGACTAAATTGCTTTAGTCGGCAAAGTGCTCAGGTTTGGCGACTAAACTGATTTTAGTCGCCATTTGTACTACTTTCAGCGATGAATATGCTTATTTTAGTCGCCAATTGTGCATTTTCTTGTAGTGTAAATTAATTAGATAATTATAGTTTTATGATTTTATCTTATTTTAAAAAAAAAGAACAACAAATATAATTTTAAAACTAAATTATCTATTTTTTTTTTTATAGACAAATATGATATTTTTTTTAGATCGATCTAATTTTTTTTCCATTGAAAATCTACTCACAATAGACTTAAAAAAATAAATAGAACAATCAAATTATCAAATTGAACCCATAAACCTAAATAATACTATCTAAAACATATGATTAACGGGAGAGAAGCCTAACTCTCGGTATATCTAGAACTAAAAGTTCAACTTAATTGGACATGGATTTTGCGCCCACAACAACTATAGTCTTACATTCTTAACTACATGTACGGGAAAGAAATAAACATTCTCGTATAATCCTGTTGATCAAGTCTGCGTTCCTCCGTACGTCGTTTTTTTATCACCTGAAAACACAAACGTGAACTAGCCGGCGGGTATGTGCCGGAAACCTCTTCGATGCCTGAGTCAGCAAACTAGACAAATAGAGAAAAGCTCTGTGTATTTGGAGATCAAAGTTATGTTACCTCTCCATAGGTGATATTTGTGAGCTTTTATAGGTTTCGCGTGGCACAATCCTAGTAGGACTTTCACTCCTCTATGCAGAGTCTTCATAGGATTTATACTCCTGAAGGATAATCCTTATCCTTCAACACCCCCCTCACTGCTTAAACCAAGTGAGATGGTTTTACCATGGCCGGACTACTATATAACCGAAATAACATTGCCATGCTAGACTAACTGGAGTAACCGATCTAACTGTTAGTTTGGCTCTTCTTTTCCTTTCTCCTACCTCGGCTTCACATGCCAAGATCGAGCTATCCATAAGAGAGTTGAGCCGAACTAACCCCCCATAACCAAGTCCTTAAGAGGGCTTAGCATACCTTGGTTCCATATGTCATGATCGAACTAACTCTGGCGACCGAACCATCCGTAGTACTCTTCTGAACCGGGCTAAAAATAAGGCCTTCCGTGACCGGACTAATTATTAAGCCTCCCACGGACCGGTCTAACTTCCGGGCTTTGGGACTGAACTAACTCCAAAGGCCCCTTCACTCTAACTTTCTTACTTTGGCCTATTAACGGCCCATTACCCAGCTCGGCCCAATTTAACCATATAAATTACCCTCTCACTACAATATCTCCAATTTGTTTGATTGGAGAGAAGCCTTACTCTCGGTATATCTAGAACTAGAAGTCCAACTTAATTGGACATTGATTTTGCACCCACAACAACTATAGTTTTACATTCTTAACCACAATATCTCCAATTTGTTTGTTCATATCTTTTTGAGGATTAATTTGGAAAAAGCAAAACATCAAGACAGATATTTACTAAAGTTAAATTGATTGGCTTTAAGATTTAGATGATTAATCTATAAGTAAAGCATTCATGCATCTATGAGGTATAGTCCAGATTGTAGAACACACAAAAATATAGATTGAAAAATGTTTGCTTAAACATGAATTCAAGTATTCTTCTAGTACAATTGGAATGTAGCCCATTTATCTAGATGCATGCAGTAGGCTTATCCTTTTTCCTTTTTTCTTAATTTTTTAATAATCAAGTGTGATAGAATAAAGGTACATAACAAATAAATATAATGAAATTATTGATTGTGATACAATATATAACAACTTAGCTGTAAGCTTTAATAGAGAATCATCAATTGCTTTGGTTTCATCCAATAACTTAGCTGTAAGCTTTAATAGAGAATCATCAATTGCTTTGGTTTCATCCAATAGAGATGCCAATTCACATGACCTGCTAAGTGCCTTCCCTAGCATTGGGAAAGTACTAAGGAAGCCACTAGAGAGGACTAGAACTGTACTTACAGTAAGTAATGTACTATATGCTCATGATTTTAAATATCAATCATTTTTAAATTTTTAAATATCGAGTTTTAGATCTTTCGGTATTGATACATTTTAATATACATAAAAATTACGTGTCGATTCATAATTATTTAATCGGTTCAACTACTATAACGGCACTTTCTATAGCTGATGATTTTAAAATTTTCCCAATTGTCTCACTTGATTTTTATACATATGACTCAATAATACCACTACATGATGACTTATATCAATTTGTAATCCAATACTGCATTTAAACCTTTAGTTTTGCTTCAAACCTAAATTTTCATCAACAATGCTAGGTGTTATGAAAAATCTTTAATGAAAATAATCATGAAAGTTTTGTGACCATTGGATTACACTTAGAATAAAGCACCACACATTAATCAAGGTAATCCAAGGATCATAAATCTTTCATGATCATTTTCATGATCCCTAATTTTTCTCAATTTTCATTGATAGAATACACTAAATTTAGTGTAACTTTCTAAAAATTTACGAGTGAAGCATGAATTGATTGGATGTAAATTATAATAGTATCAAATTTTCATCCACCGTTTGCATGCCCATCCAAAATTAATGTTTCTAACCCTGTGACTGATAAATATCTTCTATATAATAATTTGTTTTCTCGATTGGCATAATAGATGCAAAATGAAGAAAATCATGAAAATGGCAATGGCCCTTCAGAGATTGGGAATGTTACAGCAGAACTAGAAGAAACAAAGCAAAGCCTCCAAAAAGCAAAACAAGAAGGTATGCTAATGGCTACTTGCCTGTCTTCCTTACAAGAAGAGCTCGAACGAACTAAACGCGAGCTCCATAAACTGAAGGAAAGAGAATCAGAAAAACAAGTAATCATGGAAACAGAGATCGATGATGAAGACATCAAGTTTGTCGAAGATACTACAAAATTTGAAGCCAAATCACATACTAGAGTTGAGTTCCAAAAGAAGAGATATGTGACTTTTGCTAATCCTCCATCATTTGCGAAAGTCATGGTACCACAAGGTGATGCAGTGCTTCAAAGGCACCCTTCTCTTAGGAAGAAGGAGAAGAAACCGTTGATCCCTCTAATCCGGGGAATTTTTTCGAGAAAGAAAGGAGGCTCTGAAGTTGCATCGCTGCGATCTTAATTAAATTTGATGAGCACACATAAATATGAAGCGAAAATTTCAAATTAACTTCAATAATCATTATCCAAACATCATCCAATTTTACCATGTTTAATCAAATAATGGTATCATGTTCCGCAAAATAAAGTTAGGATTTTATGAGCAATGTATGAAATGTTTTGATGGAAATCAACTTTGGGTTGCTTCTTCTTGTTTACATTATGTGGAAATGAACTTTCTTTGATATTTTGTTCTATGTCCAATTGTCTTTCCCACTCTTGCTGTACTTGTGATGTCAAAAATTTAATACAAGTTAATTATTTTTAAAAATAATTTTGGATTCAAATTTTGATGAGTTGCAGGGTTGGGACAAAGGAATACTGGATTCCAATCCACACTTTACACTGGATTCAGTTTTTTTCAACTTCTTTTTGCGGCTACGAATTTTGTGGGTTGCCCCAAAGAAGTTGTAAGTTGGACCCATGGATCTTGGTATTTCTCAAGCCCATGAAATTTATGGGCCTCAAAGCCCACTCCAGTCATTGATAGCGCCTCTAAACGAGAGCAAACAAAATGCAGAGAATCCAGGACATCAATCCATTTATACAATTGACACACTATCATACAGTAACTAGTTATACGGGAAAAAGGCTCTTTACTGATGAGAGGTTTACTTGAAACCTGACATTATGCAAGCGCGGAAAACACATTTTAGGACCTCAACAATTATTATCTCACCAAACTCATAGGTAGTGGTGAAGCTGTAACTTTATTCCCTTAAATGGCACAACATCAAGCACCATAAGTCGATTATGTAGTTTTGTTGACAGCTTTGTCTAGGGCCGACTCAAGATAAATTGAGACTTAAAGTAACAAATTAAAATGTGGCCTTTTATAATTTTTTTTTATTATAAAAATATTATTGAAAAATTATTTTTCTAAGATTTTAATATACAAAATTACTAATTAAATCTTCATATCAAGTTTTGTTACATAGTTTAATGCTTCAATTAATTCTAAAATTCTTCAAAAAGTGTGTTGTCTAATTATCAAAATTTTCATCAATTTACAAGAAAGATGTCACATCAAAGAGTAAGAAATTTTTGTAAAATTTGTTAGTTTATTTATCATTACTTATATTATATATTTATTTCAGTTAGTAAAAGAAACTAGTAAAAAAATATTTATTTGTATAATATTACTCATTTGAAACAACAATTTTAGGCCTTCTTTCTTAATGGGCAGAATTATATAAACCTTAACTATAATTTTTAAAAAATTGAGGCCTTAGTAACATTTGTGGCCTAAAACATTAGCTTTAATGACTTAAGAATTAAGCCGGGGCTGGCTTTGTCTAAATCTTAATAGAGTGGTAGCTTTTGAATTAGAGCATCCATTTTGCACTACTTTACGCCCACTAAAGACCCGTCTTGGTGATCTAAAATAATTAGAATTGTAAAATATATAGAATAGATTATCCATACAAAAAAATTAAGTTGATTGGTCACAACAACATGATCGGATCAAAATTCTTATTAAAAATAAATAAATAACAATTATGATTTTAAAATATATCCGTTCATTTTTTTCTTCCAAATATAATTGATCATGTAACTACTGAAAGTTGATTAATTTAAAATTTTATATAAATAATCTGCTCAACGGGTTTTATAATTTAAACAATTTAAATTACTGAGGCAAATCCATGATAAGCCCACAACAATGCAAAGCAAACAACACCATTCAGTTCAAAAAATAGTATGGTTCACACTCAGGATTGATCTATATACCATGCAATTTTTATTTATTTTTTTATAATAAAATTGTATGAATTGTTGGTAAGTATCTAGATTTATTAATCTATATTGGAACTTTAATAAGTTTAATTTTTTTTTTTTTATATTTAAGACCAACAACAACAGGGCGCACACACATGAAACTTCTGTGTCGATTAAGCCCACAATGTAACAGAAGCTTTGAAATTCATCTCAACCACTGCATGTATTTTATACATATATCTTTTATACAAATAACCTTAAAGCTTGAGAACACACACACAAGAACCTCTTAAATCAGACCATAACGTCTGATTTCCTGCCAAACAAAACACCCTCCTGCGATGATTTGTTAAAGAACTCAATGCAATCAGCAATGGCTTCATTATAATGCGAGCTCGAAGAGTAATACGATGAGCTGCACGAAGTCTTCGGAGGCTCAGGCCGATCACAAGATCTTCTTCTAGGACCCGACGTCCCTGCCGCGGCCTGAGAAGAGGATCCTTTTGATGGAATTGAGAAGACAAGCCTCATTACTATCTTACGGAACCGATCAAAGAGCTTCATGGCTGAGAAGTTGAGCTTTGGACTACGAGAAAAAGAAACCCTAGTTTTAGGGACTTTGAAGTTGTTGTTTTCTTCTTCAGAGTTGTCTGATCTTACTTGTATGACAAAGCTCTCAGACTCTCCTCCTTGAGGCCTGTACATTTCTCTTCTATGCCCTTTGCCAGGTGGTCTCTCCGGGAAGTGTAATGCTATCATTTGTGTCGTGAGGGATTTAAAGACAGTGATGAGGTCTCCCAAAGCCTTTTTTTACATTAAATTAACGAATATAAAAACTGATTATAAAATTATATACAGATGAATTAGATTTTTTAAACATAAATTCAAATAAACTCTCGATAAAATCTTATTTATTCGGATGTACTTTGTATCTAATTTTGTAATTAATTTTTATATTCCTACCAAATTTGTGAAGTTTATACTTATATGAGTCAGACTCAATGAGCATAATTGAGAAGAAAAGAAGAATGTTGTCTCAACCATGTGCCCAAATCATTTGCATGGGCTTCTCTTGTCCTTACCAAGAGCAATAGTTTAATTGGGTTCTGCGATTATCTTCATCTCTAAGCAGCGTTTAAACATATACTACTATAAACATTGAAATTTTTTATATGATTAGGTGGGTCGAGGTTCACATTAGTTAGGGGATGAATTAAGCTAGCTAACCCATTGTATTAATGACATGAGATTCTAACTAACAATCTGACAACATAGCTATGAAACGAACATGAGGAGTAGCCAACTCTTTTTTGTTTATTTTTTCTATTATTATTATTATTATTGTTATTTTTCTCAAATGATAAAAAATGGTAAAAAGCCGTGACTAAAGCATAGCAATTCTTTTTAGGCGTATGATCACAAGAGCTACTACTTGTTGGGATGCCAGACAAGCGAGCCCAAAGAGGATTAGAAATTCACACATGTTTACCTGACCCAGTCTTATAAGACATAATAATAACAAAGAATCTGTGTCTCACTAATAACAATATTATAAAACGAGAAAAAAAATTATCTACAATAGTACATTCATAGATCATAATTATTCATGATATAACTCGTATCTTACTAACTTTAAAATTTACACCATGCATCAAATTTTGGGATAAACTTCCATGATTCATAGCATTTTTTGACTCACTGACAATGGGCAAGAGTCTTGACCCCAAACGTTACCCAAAGACACATGTTCTCCTAATTATGAGTTCCCAACTTAATCATAATCATATAAGAAGTCCATTTATCAAAATTTCATTATGTATGGACTCTAGGGAAGGTACGATAATATTCATGCAAGAGCAAAATTGTTGAAAACGAAGAAAGCAAAAACAAAAAGGAGGAAAGGAGAGAGAAAAGGACTGAGGGATTCCCTATCAATATAAAGCTTGCATTATTTCATAGCTTTAAACAAATTTTTGATGGCTTTAACTTCAAGGACGACGAGGTGCTTTTTTAAAAAGTGGTGAGGTACCAAAGATAATATATTGATGATCAGTCAAAAGCCATAAAAAATGGGCTTCTTAATTTTCATAATCACACAAGTATTAAGTAGGTAAATCTGTCTATCTATGATTATTTGACTCCCTCTCCTCTAGTTTAAAATTGGAATTTAAAAAAAGTGTTTAGTAACAATTATGATGGGTGGCCTGCTTTGTTTTCTCATGAATCCTTTAACTCTTATGCTGTGTTTGCTTCACTAAAATAAGGTTGAAATGAAATAGTTATTTTGTCATAATATCAATTATCGTGTTTGTTTTGATAAAAATTACATGAATGTACACTGCAAATGGAATCACAAATGAAGAAAAATGCTACGACACAGAAATACACCATGGTTGGTTATTTGGTTTATTTATGTGACTATAAACTTACTGCAATCTTACTTCTTTTAAGAGTTGTTTTTTTTTAGCTTTAGGATTTTTTTTCCTATTTTGAGTTACGTTTTTTCTTTATTTTTTAGGTTCTTCTAGACTAGATGATCCTAAAATTTTTAGAACATTTTTATAAAAAAAAGATTTCAGATGATATTTTTTACATTTTTTTTTTTTTTTTTTTGGGTCTCTAGTAAACCTAGCTTAGAAGAAGTTACCCCCAAAAAAAATGACTCAAAAAGAAAGTTAAAAAATAAAAAGAAAATTCCCCTAGAAATGAAAAAAGTAAAAAAAGAGAAAAAAAAAAAAACCAACAACAGCAACAACAACTCAAGAGTTGAGAGCCAAAGAACTGTGAATAGTAAGACTCCAATGATACATATTTTATTAGAACTAAAGAGTGAAAGGGCTTTGGTTGAGATAATGATTTTGGCTTAGGGGCATTATAATTGTGTCCCATAACTTTCTTCCCAAAACATAAAAAGTGATATTGATGCACTAACCAATGTCCCACGAAAGTTTCTTAATCATCCAGAGTCAGGTTGTCATTACACAATTAAACAATAGAGTAGCAACTTTCTCGTTTTTCCTATTTTATGTCATTAAGTGGCCCATATGGTTCCCTTTGCTTTGGATAACGACAAACGATATGAATTTAGAGCATACTAAACACTCGTAAAAGGTTTTAAATTTTACATCCAAAACCTCTAATCGCTGTATCAAATCCATTGCACCAGTTGAAGCAGCTCTAATTAGAAAATCAAAAAAAATACACTAGCTGAAATAAGGTGCTTTAAAAAAATTGCACAATTTCAAAAAAAGTTAAATTAAAATGTTAATTATTTCCAAATTGGATTGTCAAAGAGGTCCTACATCTTGTCAAAGTCAGGAATAAAATCAACCATATAATTAACAATCATTACAAGAAATTTCACTTTTAGCGAATAAAATTTTAGTCACTAAAAGTCTATTTTTATTCGCCAATCACTTTTGCTGACTAATATATTTGGTCGCCAATAGATCATCAAGGAAATAATCGGTGACTAAAAATTTTTTGATAGCAAAAAATGACCTATTGGTGACTAAAACCTTCGTCGCCATATATTTTTTAAAAATAATTAAATATATATATTTTACTTTTAGGGACTAAATTATTTAGTAGTCAATAGAGCATGTATGTTTAGCGACTAAATTTTTGGTAGTCAAAAGTTTCACTTTTTGAGAATTGACAACCAAACATTAGTAGCCAAAAGTTTCCTTATTATAATTGGCGACTAAAAGTTTAGTAGCCAAAAGTGTCACTTTTTCACAATTGACGACTAAAATTTTAGTAGCCAAAAGCCAACTTGTGATATTTGTTTAGTTGCCAAAAGGTCTCATTTAGTTTTTATAATTTGTTCTATAATATTTTTTGCGCCATATGAAACCTGTGCATATATAAAATTATTTATCTATTCATTCATTCAATTCTCAACCATTCAATAAAAATATTTCTCTACAACTTGTAGCATTCAATTTCTAACCATATACAAAATTTAACTATTAAAAGCCATTCGAATGCCTTATTTCAACAAAATGTAATAAGCAGTGAAGAACAGAGACATAGACAATATAATAACTCTCAATCATTCTTAGCCCTTTGATCTCTTAGTTGCTCAAGCTCTTCAATCAACACCGTCAAATTTCTATGAGATGATCCACCTTCTTTAATAGCTTTCAATGCCATCTCTCCCAGCACTTTAGCCTTCTCTATCATCATCACCGCCGTCCATCACCCTCCTAATGACGGCCTCTATATTCTCTCTCGTCACCACATTCTTTCCAGCATCAATCCACAAGTTCCAATCGTTCTTCTTAATTATTGAATTGGAACTGTCAAAAGAAACATTATAAACATTGCAGAATGAATTTATGAGACTATATCCCCGTTTGGTAGAGCTGTGGAAAAATATTTATGGCCCCCTTTGGTAGAGCTGTGGGAAAGTGATTATAGCTTATAGTTTAACAGCTTATAGCTTATAACTGTGAACATAAGCTGATTTTTGACTTATAAATTAAGTTTCTCCTCCCCCACTCAAAGAATAAGTGATTTTTAACTTACAAAAAGCTATAAGTTGTATTGTTAAGCTGAACCAAACACATCAAAATAGCTTAAATTAAACTAAAAGTTAAAATAAGCTAGAAATAAGCCCTACCAAACAGGGTCTATAGATTATAGCTTAACAGATTATAACTTATAAATGTAAACATAAGCTGTTAACCTGTTTGGTGCAGCTATGAGATTATGGATTTAAGTAGTAGAGTAGTATTTGGTTGATAAGTTGTAAAATAACTTTTTCTATATAATTGACCTTTTTGCCCTTATATGATATAAAAATGATAATTTTGTCATTTTTTTTCAATTTTAATTTTAAAAAATTATTTCATTAATGAAAGTTAATATAATTAGTATTAAATAGTATCAACTAAAATAAAAATTGATACATTTGATAAAAATGTAATGGAAGTATTATTGTAACAATTTTTTCCATTATAAATTAATTAGTATCAATTAATTGCTTAATCAGTATCAATTAATACTAAAATTATTAATTAGTATCAATTAATATTAATAATTAATTAGTATCAATTAATATTAATAATTAATTTTTATTAGTATCAAATAATATTAATAATCAACAATTGTTATTAATTAGTATCAATTAATTGCTTAATCAAGATCAATTAATACTAAAATTATTAATTAGTATCAATTAATGGCGTAATTAGTATGAATTAAGACTAAAATTATTAATTAGTATCAATTGATATTAATAAGCAATTTTTATTAGTATCAAATAATATTAACAATCGACAATTGTTATTAATTAGTATCAATTAATTTCTTAATCAGTATCAATTAATACTAAAATTATTAATTAGTATCAATTAATGGCTTAATTAGTCTGAATTAACACTAAAATTATTAATTAGTATCAATTAATATTAATAATTAATTTTTATTAGTATCAAATAATATTAATAATCAACAATTGTTATTAATTAGTATCAATTAATATTGATTTTTTTCTTTTTCTTCAAAAATGCACAATTTTTTTATTTTTTAATTAATATTAATATTTATTTTTTCCTTGTTTTTCAATTTTTTTTCTAAGGTTTCAACGTCGCCGGCGAACAACCGCCGATGGCTAGGGTTTCAACGCAAATCACGATCGCGACGGTGACGACCACAAACAACGCAGATTGACATAGAGAGAGAGAGAGAGAGAGGGATGGCGGTGGGTTTCAGATCACAATCACGATCGCAAAGAGAGGGAGTGAGCGACGGAGCAGATCGTGATTAGGTTTCAGATCGCGATTGTGATGGTGGTGGTGACCAGAGGTGACGACCGAGCTCTGGTTCGTTGATGAAATGGCGGTGGTTCCCCGATCGCGACGTTAGGGTTTCAAACCGCACGAACCAAAGAGAGAGAGAGATCGTAAAGAGAGAGAAAGAAGAGATAACGAAAAGAGAGAGAGAGAGAGAGAGAGAGAGAGAAAAACCAGAACGTCGCCGGAAATCGCCTCTCTGGTTCTTGAGAGAGAGAAAAATGAGTGTGTTTTGGTTTATATACATGGCACATTTGTAATGACTTGAAATTGTGAGGGGCATTTAATTCATTTTGCCCCTCAAATGGGAGCTTCCCGCTTAAGCTGTTTTGGGAAGCACCTCCTCCCCCCACTCAACCAAAAAGCTCAATTTTCACTTATAAAAAGCTATAATCTACCCCCATAAGTTACACCAAACACTCTAAAATCATTTATTTTAAGTTATAAGTGGATTTAAGTTAAAAAAAAAGCTGTGCCAAACAGGCACTATGGTTCATAAAAAAATTAATGAGAGGCCAAAATTGTAGGATAATCTTATTGATGAACAGGTTTCATCATGTATCAAAATCATGGTCACTCGGAAAGGCCAAAGTACATCTCAAAATTGTCAGCCAACTGTGTATTTCAAACAATTTGCATCTTACCACCTCAGTGTTCCATACAGTTCCATTTGAGAACGAGAAAAAGCTATAAGTAGAAGTTTATCTTCCATACATGTGCTTATATGCGCATTGACCAAGAAAAAAAAATTAATTAACAAAAGGCATTCCAACCCAATTCATAACTGAGCTTAGAGAAACTCCAGAAGAGTAGGCAAACCCCAATTTTTGTTAAAATGTCCAGCCAAAATCTACCAAAAAAACTCCAGCAAAGTAGTCAAAACACTAGTCAAAACAATTAAATCTATAGTGCCTCGCCACCCTTATTGAGGCACTGTACACTAGTCATCAATTATTTTATTCTTAACTCTTTTCCTTTTACACTTGAGGGGCAAAAAAAAAGAAGTAAAGAAAGAAAGTTGGATTGAACAAGATAATAAAACCATTGAGAATGTTGTTCACTCTACTCCTTTAAAATTATATATATGTATATGTATATATATTGAAATTTGTTCATAGCTCATCTCTTTTATCATTTTCAACAAAATCCCCCATAGTTTATCTATTCAATTTCTAATTTGACTCCTCAAGGGTTTCACAAGAAAAATCTCAAAAGTATCACATTTTATTAAATGTTTTGTATTGCCATTTTATATTTTTTTCATACACTTATGGCAAAGTTCAATAGCCCACTCTTATCCCTATTCTTGAAGGAAAATAGTCAACTCACTCCTCTTTCTTCCAAAATGAGAATCAAAAGCTTTTACAAATACAAAATCAAAGCTGTTACAATATGTAAACATGTAAACTAAGACATATCTCCTTTTCTAGCTCAATCTTCTACAAGACTACAACCAAAAAAAATTGAAAAATTTGGCAAAGAACAAGAATGCTATATATAAGAAAGCATCACTACCATGTCCAATGCTGCTGTGATGAAGTCAACAAGTTCTAGAACAATAAGAACCTAAGCTCCCCTTTCTTCCTGGGCATAGCAGATGAATATTGAAACCTAATTGACAATCATTAAGCATCAACCTAAACAATATTCATAAGAGTACATTAAGGACGATAATAGTTTCTTGATTAGAAAAATCAAAAGATGCTAGGTAATAAAAAAGGAATCTCAAAAATTGAGCAAAATTATAATTAAAACATCCTCTACCAACCTAGTTTCTAGCAAGGATTATCGTACTAGGGATCCATTGTCCATTACAAGTATCGGTGACCAGTTTAAATGAAATAAAAAATCTTTACAAGTGTTATTTTGTTCTGATGATGATGATGATGAATGCATATCTCAAATTAATTGGAGATGATACCTGCAAGATAATATCCCCCAACTTCTCCATAGCAATCCCTATACCAAGAATTGTGCCAAGGAAGTCACCATGAGAACAAGGGTGAAACCCAAAGTTTCCCATGATACTGGCAAGAGTAACCATTTAACAAACAAGGTTTTTTATTTCAAAAAATAAAAAATAAAAATACACTCAAAGAATAATGCACATTGAATGACTTGCCTTAATGTCGCAACAATATCTGGATCAGTTGTAAATGCTTGTAGATGTCCAACTGAAAGCCGACAACACTCAACCTGGAAGACTTAAAAGATATTTAACGTATAAGTATGGAAAATATTTACTGAAACAAAATCCAACACAAATTGTTGATTCAATTTAACCTGTGGGTATCCTCCTTATGCCACTACTTTGATGTCAGCTAACTTTCCCAATACTATAATAGATTTGTTTAGGATGGGTGGTGTGAGAAAATCAGTATGAAGGACTTCTCTCCTAGATAATGCCCATCTTGCCTAAGAAGCAGAGGTAGATCAATAAATTAGAACTATCGTTCATGCATATCAAACAGCCAGAAATTATTTAATATTTCATACCTTGCCACTGATAACACTTTTATTTGATAATTTCTATTTTTGAATACATGAGATTACATACAATGGATTAGGGCTTTGAAACTAATTAGACAGAAATGAAAAATAGAGGAAATGTATGAAACCCTAAATTCAAACCCATTTACAACATTAAACCCATAAAATCTAGTAATGAAACCACTTCAAAAAAATCCATTTCAGAAATGAAGACAAAATTAAACTAAATGGGTAGAATAAACAACTCCAGAGCAAGAGTTCATAGTTGGGGAAATAGAAGAAGGGGCAGAGAGAGAGAGAGAGAGAGAGAGAGAGAGAGAAAAAAAAGATAGAGAGAGTCAGAGCGAGACAGACAGCGAGAAAGCAACAAAGCGAAAGGGAGTGAGAGAGCAAAATCAAGAAGTGTGGTGGCGGTGCCGATTTATACAGACGGAGACCAACAAAGGCTGAGGATGTGATCGTGAGGTTTGATCACCGTGAGGTTTGTTGATTTGCGGTGGTGAGGTTTGCTGAGAGAGAGGTTCTGTGGTTGTGGTGTATACACAGAGAGGGTAAAAGTGTGAGACAGATGAGCGAATCTGAAATTATTCCCTCTATAAAATTTTGAGCTTCCACGACTAAATGATTTATTTCTCGGGAAATGTATATAAGGAGTAGATAATTTCATGCCATTTGGCGACTAAATATTATTTTGGTCGCTAAAAGGGTACGAAAAATCTGACTAAATATTATTTTAACCTAAATTATATACTATTGCCAACTAAAATTATTTTAGTCGCCAATTAGTTTTATAAATCTCTTCAAAATTTGAAATTTTCCCTCCAAATATTTCAATTCTTTGGCGACTAAAATATTGTTTAGTTGCCAAAAATAAATTTTTGGCGACCAAGATAAAAAATAAATTTTTATTTTTTATTCAATGACAAAAAAATTTAGCAACCAAAACTAGCTATACAGCAACTAAAACACTTTTTAATCGCTGAAAATAAATTTTTGGCGACCAAATTTGGTCGCCACAACTCTAAAAGTAAATTTTTATTTTTCATTCGGCAATTAAAAAAATTTAGTAGCCAAAACTATCTGTACTAAAACATTTTTTAGTCGCCAATTGTGAGATTTTTAGTGACTAAAACTTTTTTTAGTCGCTAATAATCAATATTTCCTGACTAAAAAAAATTAGTAGCTAAATATTGTACTTTTGCTAACTAAAAATTTTTGGTCGCCAATTCCACAAGTTTTGGTGACTAAATTTTTTTTAATCGCCAAATTTAGTGGCAAAAAGTGCATTTTGTTGTAGTGAATACAAAAAGTTTGTTGGTCCACTTGTGTGTAAGGTTTTCATTTACTGTACGGGAAGCAAATATTCATCGTTGTCTGTACTCCTCGTGTCAAAGTTTTGCTTTGCTTTGCTTCGCTTAGAATAACTTGAGAACACAATGACGGTGAGCTGCCCGGCGGGTGTGATGCCGGAAAGCTCTTTCGACAATCAAGTTAGCACCCTTTTTTTAAGAGAGAAAGAAAGAGAAGACCAAAGAGAGATCGAGCTCCGGGTCGCCAGAAAATCAAACCTGCTGTATGGAGGCACCGCTTAGTCTATATAGCCTCTGCACGCTACTCTGCTCATCCTTTCCTGAACGCGAGGCTGTACTGCTCTGTCTATTCTTTACACGTGTACCTGTCAATACCGCTAAATAACATTGGCCAAACTGCCAAATAGTATTGACGCACACCATTGGCGGGTTTCTCTTCTCGCACTCCAATTGGACCACTTGGTAATTTCTACCGAGCTAAGCATAGCCCGGTCAGTTCCAGCCTCAATTCCGGCCGACTTTCAGGGTCGAGCTCAATAACTAGCTCGATTTTCCCAACTCCGTTCGTTCCCGCTAACCTTGCTCGGCCTTGGACCATCACTTCACCTAGCTCGGTCCAACTTTCGACCCTTGAGCTAACTTAGCCGCAGGATCTAGAACTTTGACCAAATTGCCTTTGCCTATGCCAACTTGATCGCATAATTCAACGGTAAGGCCCAAGTCACAACTAGCTCAGCCTGTTTGCTTGGAGCAAACTCCTCCCCTAATTGTCCCTTAATTCTGTCCTTATTGGCGTGACCGAAATTACATTACTAGGCCGGGCTAGACACTTTTCTCGGTGGTTTGCTTTGCTCGGTCATTGGCCTTAAATCCCTTCTGTTATAACATGAATGAGATTACTCAACCTTAGCTCGGTTTAGGAACTTCAAAGTTGATGAGCAAAGTCAGCTTGGCAACTTGCTTTTTGGTGAGTATAATTAACTTAGGAACTTCCTTGGCGAGCACAATCAGCTTGGCAAGGACCTTCAAAGTTAGCGAGGAAAGTTAGCTCAGCAACTTGCTTCTTGACGAGCAAAATCATCTTGGCAAGAAACTTCAAAGTTGGCAAGCAAAGTCAGCTCGGCAACTTACTTCTTGGAGAGCAAAATCTTCAGCTCGGCAACTTACTTCTTGGCGAGTAAAATCAATTCGGCACGGAACTCCAAAGTTGGCGAACGAGGTCAGCTCGGCAACTTGCTTCTTGGAGAGAAAAATCAACTTGGCAAGGAACTCCAAAGCTGGTAAGCAAAGTCAGCTCGGCAACTTGCTTCTTGGCGAGCAAAGTCAGCTCGCCAAGGAACTCCAAAGTTGGTGAGCAAGGTTAGCTTGGCAACTTGTTTCTTGGCGAGCAAAGCCAGCTCGGCAAGGAACTTCAAAGTTGGAGAACAAGGTTAGCTCGACAACTTGCTTCTTGGCGAGCAAAGCCAGCAAAGCAAGGAACTTCAAAGTTGGTGAGTAAGGTCAGCTCGGCAACTTGCTTCTTGGTAAGCAAAATCAGCTCGGTAAGGAACTTCAAAGTTGGAGAGTAAGGTTAGCTCGGCAACTTGCTTCTTGGCGAGCAAAATTAGCTCGTCAAAAAATTTCAAGGTTAACAAGCAAAGTCAGCTCGGCAACTTGCTTCTTGGCGAGCAAATCAGCTCGACAAGTAATTTCAAGGTTGGCAAGCAAGGTCAGCTCGGTAACTTGCTTCTTGGCGGGCAAAATTAGCTCGGTAAGGAACTCTAAAATTGGCGAGCAAGGTCAACTCGGCACCTTACTTTTTGGCGAGAAAAATCAGCTTGGCAAGGAATTCTGAAGTTGATCAAAACCATCAACAACTCTCTTGTCGAGCAAAATCAGCCCGGCAAAGAATTCCAAAGTTGAAAAAAACCATCAACAAACCTCTTACCGGGCAAAATCCACTCGGCAAAGAATTTTGATCTTTCCGTCAAAATGATTGTTAGTTGCCCCTTGGACCCCGCTAAATCTGCTTGGTGGGACGAAAATACAACACTTCTCTAAAAACGATCTACTCTTTCATTACATCAATAGTAGAAAGGGTTACAAAAGTAAAACTAAGAATAAAACTTCATATTGGTAGTATTTGGCGTTCCGAAAATAGATTGACCATTTATATTTTGTGAGTGTTATACCGCTTTTCCTCGCCTTTCATCGACGCCTTTCAAAACCAAACTCCTTAGATCTCTTCCATAGTTATTTGCACGGCTATCTGCTTGTCCGACTGTTTGAATCTTTCCCGCTACTCACTTATCTTCTACTATCGAATTTGCCAACACAGTTGCTGCAGTTGTATCATTTTCGACTCGGATATGCTCATTAATGTGTTGCATGAGCAGTTCCATGGTCGATGGTTGATTCATTGTGAGTGAGTCTCTCAATTGATGTCTAATTGGAAGACCGCGCTTATACTGAGTGATTGCAAGGTTGGTTGGAAAATCAAGGATCTTGTTGAACGTCTCCCAATACTTAGCATTATACGCCTTCAAAGAGTCGCCCGACTCTATCTTTATTCCCAAGAGATGGTCAACTTCCTTGGGCGTTATGGTGTTTGTCTTGAAACTGATGACAAATGCCTCTGCCAACTGTTGTCACCCCTCAATGTTCTCCTTCGGCAACCTCTCAAACCATTTTAGGCCCAATTCTCCTAAACTCAATAGAAAAATAAGGCACATCAATGCTTCATTCCACCTATGTCCAGCCATACCTTGCCAAAAATGGCTCACGTGCATGTAGGGATTGGGATTTTCGTAATAGAACGTGAACTTGGGCTGGTGGAACCTAGTGGGGAGCGGTGTGTTCTCTATCCTAATGGAAAAAGAGGTGGCGCTCAACCTTGCTAACTCTTTGTCTAGTGGCATGGTGACCTTTTCACTACCTCGCCCTCTAAGGGCCAGCCGCCTCAATGCAGGCATCCTCTGTGCTTTCTGCTGGTGAGCGCGCCCCTCCAACACATCCTTCAGGTCTTTCGACCGATCAGAGTGTGAATATCTCGACGCCGTCGTTGGATGTGAGGGGTGGTAACTACTGTCTTGTGTACAAGATGTCACTGTCGACGCGACGTAGTCTCCAACTCTAAAGCTTCTCATGATGGAGAGTGAAATGGTACGGCGTCTATTCTGACTGCAAAAACGATGAGAATAGGCGTGCTTATCATGGTTTCCCACTCCAGCGACGCCAATTCCATTTTTCTGGCGTTTCATGGTCTCCATCTCTGTCGCCATTTTCTTGATGATGATATCCTGGTCTCTCAGCTTGTCTTCCAAGTACTGAGTGTGTGAGTTCGTCATCAGCGACGCACTTTTGGGCTGACAAAGCGCCCACAACTCCTTGGGTGCTTGTCTCGCGCATCTTTGAAAAGTCCTTGCACGGAGATCTCCAAACCAACCATCGTCGGAATAACGAACAGGCCATCTTTGCGCCAAATAGACTTTCCTGTGATGCCGTCGATAGCGGACAGCGGAATGTCATCGTGGTTCGCCATAAAAGATAACCGAAAAAGCTTAGAGGACAAGGTTTTGTCTATCGGATTCCCACAGACGACGCCAATTATACAGGGAGCAAATATTTGTCGTTGTCTGTACTTCTCGTGTCCAAGCTTTGCTTCGCTCCGAATAACTTAAGAGCACAATAACGATGAGCTACCCGGTGGGTGTGATGCTGGAAAGTCCCTCCGACGATCAAGTTAACACTCTTTTTTTGAGAGAGAAGACCAAAGAGAGATCGAGCTCTGGGTCGCTAGAAAATCAGATCTGCTGTATGGAGGAGCCATTCAACCTATATAGCCTCTGCGCGCTCTACTCTGCTCGTCCTTTCCTGGACACGTGGCTGTACTGCCCTCTCTATTCTTTACACGTGTACCCGTTAATACTGCCAAACAACATTGGCCAAACTGCCAAACAACATTGACGCACATCATTGGCGAGTTTCTCTTCTCACACTCCAATTGGACCATTTGGCAATTTCCACCGAGCTAGGCATAGACTGATCAATTCTAGCCTCAATTTCGTCTCACCTTCAAAGTCGAGCTCAATAACTAGCTCGGTTTGCCCAACTCCGTTCGTTCCTGTTGACCTTGCTCGGCCTTGGACCATCGCTTCACCTATCTCGGCTTAGCTCGGTCCAACTTCTAGACCTTGGGCTAACCTAGCCGCATGATCTAGAACCTCGGCCAAATTGCCCTCAGTTATGCCAACTCGATCACAGAATCCAACCAAGAAGGCCCAAGTCATAACTAGCCCGCCCCGTTTGCTTGACGCAAACTCCCCACTCATTTATTATTGAAGAAATCAAGTTTGGTAAAAGATTTGTATTCATGCCCACGATGTAAAAGCATCCACATCAGGTTCAATAAATTTTGAATTAAATTACAATTAAAATTTTACTTTTTCTATTTTATCTAATATTTTTTTGTATATACACCTCCATCGGACTCTCTATTCTAAAATTCAATTCTTTAAACTATTCATTTTTATGATCCGCTCGATTATGCAAATAATAAACCCAAACATCTACTAGAAGCTTCTAGGAAAATTTGTTGCCATATTCCTCAACAAAAAAAATGGGGCACTCACTACAAAAAATAACACTTTTGGCGACTAAATTTTTTGTCACCAAAAGTCATGTTTTAGTCAACAAAGGTTTTTATTGACTAAAAGTTTTGGTCACCATGTTTGTCGGTGACCAATTGTCGGGAAAGGTTTTTGACAACTAAAAAAATTTTAGTCACCAAAAGTAATAAATTGCCGACCATTTTTTGAGTCGCCAAAAGCCTTAAAGGAAAATTATCTACAACAGTTTCAGCGACTAAAATTTGTTGTCACCAAAAGTTGAGAATTATTTTTTACAACTAAAATTTTAGTCACCAAATAACTTTTTTATGTCATATTATTGCTTTTTAGCTACTAAATATTGTAGTCACCTAAAATTTGATTTTTTTTTTTTTGTTACTAAACTTTTAGTTGCTGAAAGTTTGATTTGTTTTTAGCTACTAACTGCTCGCCAAAAATGACTTGTTGTTCAGGTTATTTTTGTTTAGCTACTAAATAATTTAGTCACCTAATATTTGATTTGTTTTCAGCTACTAAACTTTTAGTAGCCTAAAGTCTAAATCGTTCTTACCTACTAAACCTTTAGCCGCCAAAACATTTTTGTAGTTTGTTTGCAATTTTGTAGCTACTAAACATTTTAATCGCCTAAAGTGTGATTTGTTTTTTTGGCTACTAAACTTTCGATCGCCAAAAATATTTTTAAATTTTTTTTTAGCTACTAACTATTTAGTCGCTAAATTATATACTTCCTTTACGTCTATGAATTGTTTAGTCGCCAAAAAAAAAATTTATGCTTTCTCTCCAAATTTTAATTTGTTTACAGCCTGTATGTATTCCGTGCAACATGTACTACATATATGAACAAAGCAATACATATATTATCAATCATTCCACAATAGATCTGTATCCATTTCACTTCTAACCATCCAAAAATGTAAAATTGTAAATGTAAAATTTCATACAAACCATAATCCAACATGTACTATATAGTCCAAACTAAAATAATAATTCCATACAAAACATAACTGCAAAAGTTACAAAAATCAAGCCCTTTGTGTACAAAAAATGTATAGTACCATGACAGCCATACATTGGTTCGAGGGTTGTTTTGCATTTTCACTCCCGAAAGCCCTTTTTCAAATACGAGATGTTACCAAACAATGCAATGAAGCATCTTTACCAAATTTATTTTTCTTTTGTTTTTTGTTTCATTCCATCTTTGCAATTAAACCAGAGAGACCCACGACTAGGGATAATGGAAAAAGCGCAGAAAATGAAAAAAAAAATATAGAAAGACTTTTATTCTTATAGTTAATAGTGACATATTTGAAATTCAAAAAACATTTATTACGAGTCTATAAACACATCAACAACAACAACAATTTTAATTTTATTCCCATCAGCAAGATATTTGAAGGATCAACAAAAACACTTCATTAGCACTTAACACGCGGGGACTATTTTCATACTTTGTATTCTAAGTAGGTATGGCAATTTGACCCCGGCCCGACGGGGACTCGATCCCCCGACCTCGATTATAATGGTTTTTTTCCTAAAAATACCCCCGTAGGGACAGGGATGGTATTCGAAATTAAATCCCCGATCAGTTTCGAGCCGGGGATGGTGATCAGTGTTCAAGCCCCGGCCCATCCCCGTCCCCGTCCCCGGCCCCGAATTTTCCCAAAGTGAAATTACTAGTTTACCCCTATATACACACATATGGTACAAAACCCTCGTTTTTGTCTTCCTTTCTTCTTCCGTGTCTCTCTTTCTCTCTTCTCTCTACTCTCTCTCTCTCTCTCTCTCTCTCTCTCTCACTCTCGTACTATTCGCGACGCCGATCGGCTTCCTCTGTCGTCCATGGCTTCCGTCGTCGCAGTCACAGCCATCCATCGCCACTATTCTACTCTATCTCTCACTCTTGTACTGTTCACGACGCTGATCGTCACTCCGCAACACCGATCGGCTTTCTCTGTCGTCCATGGCTTTCGTCATCGCAGTCACAATCATCCATCTCCTCTATCTATATGTGTTGATGATCCAATCATCCTCTCTCTCCCTCTCTTTCTCTCTGTGACATAGATCTCAGATCTATTTGTGTCTGTGATTGTGTGTATTTATCCATTTTTATTTATTTTTTGGTTTATGATCTATTGATGATTTTGTTGATATGTTGATGTTGAAAATGATAGGTTGATATTGATGATTCTGTTGACGACGTTGTTGATGTTGTTGTTGTTATTGATGATGATGGTGGTGTTGAAACAAATTTGAGGGGCGGCAAATTTTCGAGGTCGGGGAAACCCGATCCCCGTTAGGGGGCAGGGATGGGGACGGTTGTAGGTTCCCCGTCGGGGATCTGGGCTCGGGCCGGGGAGATTTTCACATTCGGGGATCGGGGACGGGGAGTGTGATCCCCGGCCCCGCCTCGCCCCATTGCCATTCCTAATTCTAAGTCTTCCATTGTTTGATACTCTTTTTTTTTATGGTTAAAAAGAAAAAGTATAGAGGCAAGATTGAATTTAGTGTTTATCAGTAACAACAATATATAAGGTGTGGGTGACAGGAAATGTGAAGAAAATGAGGAGGAGAGAGGAAGGGAGGTAGCTGATGGTGATGGAAAAAGTGGGTGGTTTAAGGTTAGGATTTTTTCCTTCTTATTTTGTCTTTTTGGAGAAAAATGGAAGATGGATGACTAAGAGACCTAGTGAGAGGGGCAATCTTTACTTTCTGCAGAAGTAGACTACTAGGAGAGCTAACCAAGAAGGACATCAATCTAAAAGCAGCAAATAAGTGGTGTTAAATTTTGTTATATAACTGTCTAAACACAATGAAGTGTCATTTATTCCCTTAAATACTAATGAACATGGAAAACAGGAAAAAAATAAATTTAATTGAAGAATGTGCCCTTAACCTTATTTGATTTTGATGATACTAAAAGTTAATTTTATAAAAATTGAAAGTACAATAATTAAAAATTGATAATACAACAGCCATACAAAACAATCCTCTAAGATCCCGACTTAAAAATTAGACTCCTCTTATCAATTTAATGCAGTGGTAGTTTTTATTTATTTTTATTTTAACAATATTACAAACCTATATTTTACAACTATAAATATATTTATAATGATGTGATAAGGGTGGTGAATCCCATATTATTATGCCAGTAACTAATTAAAAATTAACACATACCAAATTAAATCATTGTAAGTTAAATTATGGGAGATTAATGGGGTCTCAAACATTTTCTTTTTATTTTATTTAAATTATCTACAATGGGTACCCATAACAACAAAACTCCACATAATTTTCCATCACCACCACTCCAAAATGAGCAAATTTCACAAAACCACTAACTCTCAAATCTATAACCCATTAAAAAAACCAAACAAAAATATAGAAATTTCAATGAAACAAATTGATACCCACTTCATCAAATTGAACATATCAACCATACAAATCGAAATCAATAGAAATCATCAATTAGGACATTAAACAAAACATATAAAGCTAACCTATAAGTGAAGAGCATTCCAGCACAGAAGCATCCAATAGTTAAAAAGCTTAATTGAGAACCATTTCAAACCATGAGTCAATTCAGGTCAAGAAAACTCAGAAACAGATCCTAAGAACTATCTTTCTCTCAATTAAACACCAACCCACTTCACAGAGAGCTCTAATTCAGAGAAAAAATATAAAACAAAATAGAAATTAAGTTATAAGAGAGCTCTAAATTCGGAGCTTTGAATTGGGAATTTAAAGCAGAATAGAGAGAGGAGCAGCTATATATTTAATGTATTGTAGTAAGGTTTGATTCAAAGGAGGCAAATTCTAAATGAAGTTCTTATAGCAAATGAAATCATAGATGTCCTACACTTAATAAGTAACAAACTAATTTTTAGAAGAATAACTATCTATTATCTAGAAAAAGAAAAAAAAAAACCCCCATAAAAGATTAAAAAAAACATGTCACCTTTTAATTTTTTTTCAATTATCTGCCTAAATCTTGAATCTGGAACTAGAGTGAAATGGGAAAATCTTGATTCTGGTTAAAAAAAACCTCAATAAATTACTTGTTCCTTCAATCATTTTATAGAAACCCATTTCAATCATTGGTTCATTAATTTCACATAAATCAAAATCCTACACCATAAAAAAGCAAACCCTAGATGAGAGGGTAATTTATATGTAAATTGGGCCGAGCTGGGTAATGGGCCGTTCTCTGGGCCACAGTAGGAAAAGCCTTGTAGTTAGCCCGGTCCAAAGGAGCTTTGCAGTTAGCTCGATCATCACGGTCAGAGTGACAACAGTTAGCTCGGTCATACCATGCTAAGCCGAGGTATTTTTGGCTTTCCTGAGGACCTTGCTCATTGATTAGCTCGGTCCAAACTTGCCATGGGATAGCACGGTCTCTACGGAAGAAACCGAGGTAAAAGCAATAAAGGAAGAGCCGAGCTATTTGTAGCTCGGTTAATTCTGCCAATTTAGCATGGCCGTGTTATCTTAGTCATTTTGCCGTGCTACCAAGGTAAAACCATCTCACTTGGTTTAAGCAGTGAGGGGGGTGTTGAAGGATAAACATTATCTTCCTAGAAAGTGATTCTTAGGAGGACTCTGCATGGAGGAATAAGAGTCCTACTAGAATTACGCCACGCAGAACCTATAAAAGCTCACAACATAACCTATGGGAGAGGTAACACAACTTTGATTCTCGAATACACAGAGCTTTTGTCTATTTGTCTATTTTGCTGACTTAGGCATCGGAGAGGTATCCGGCACACACCCGTCGGCTAGCTCATGTTTGTGTTTTCAGGGAGTAAAGCGATGACGTTTGGAGGAGTGCAGACTTGATCAACAGGATTATATGAGGACAATATTTCGTACTCATACAATTGGCACCGTCTGTGGGAATCATAGAAAGAACAAAGCCTCTTGATCAAGTTTTTCCTTTCTAATTGAAAGTAATGGCGCACAATGAAGATTTACCACAGTCCGCCATCGACGGACAAACCCCAGAGGGGAGTGGGAGGCACGAAGGTTTGCCTTCTATCCCTCCCATGGCGAATTTAGAGCCCCAACAATAGAACCCCCGGAGGGATGCAAGGGGGAGGCGAACTAATAGCCCCCATCGCTCTCAAAGTCCAGAAAGACAGAGGCGGAGGATCGATCCTCAAGTTCTGGAGGATCGCGTAAAGGAACAAGACGAGTTAATAAGAAAGAAGGCGGCGGACATGGAGTCTATGAAATGCCAGATCAAAGGAAAATGGGTGACGACAGGAGAGGGACGCAAAGGCAACATGCCCCCTCGCCACTCAGAAGATCGTGGTAGGCATACCACACTATCACAAGCAGAGAGCAAAAGCCTGAGAACATGCGACACTCAATCAAGGAATACCAGGACTCGTTACTCCAGGACTGAGAGAACGAGGACTGAGAGGTCATGTACTGAGGGAAGCACCTATCGGCCCTTACGCATACACCAGATTGCATCCAGGCAAACGGAGTTGCCTAGATCATTCGACCTATGAACTGTGCTTGAAGAAAAGGCACGATGGAAGGAGGATACCAGAGCACGTGACCCACGTAGAGTTTCATCCCTTCAGCGGTTGGCTCCTCGAACGCATGGAAGCGTTGAGGTTGGAATACCAATACCGCGTCTAGCTTACGAACCAACGGACAAGGTATTAGCCAGATTGCAAACCTCGCCGTTCGTTCCGGCAATAGAGAATTCACCTCTACCTTCAGGCTTCAACCAATCTAAGTTCACCACTTATGAGGGGAAGACAGACCCCTACATGTTCTTAAGCCACTTTCGCCAGGTTATGGCGGTATACCGACGGAACGAAGCTTTAATGTACATCCTATTCCCATCCAGCCTTGGCGACCTAGGTTTAACCTGATTCGAAAGGCTACCGTAGGCAAAGATCGCCTCCTGGGCACAATTGGCAGAAGCATTCGTGACCAGGTTCAAAACGAACACCAAGACGCCAGTAGAGATTGACCAGCTACTCTCCATTGACATGGGCGACAAGGAGACGTTGAGGTCGTACAACAGTCACTATTGGGAGACCTTCAACCAGATAGGAGATTGCCCCACAAATCTTGCCATCGCACAGTACAAAAGAGGTTTTCTAGTCGGTAATAGGCTGAAGGACTCAATCACCATGACGCCCCCCCTCACAATGGAAGCCTTAATGGAGAGGGTATGCTAGCACATTCGGGTGAAAGAGGATGGCGCCCGTGCTAAAACAAAGTCTGGTACAACCGCAATACCAGATAAAAAGACTTCCGTAAAAGTCAATGCGGTAAAATGTCCAAGCAGAAACGGGCAAGGCAGGCAGAACAAAGGAGAGGACCAAGATAAAAGGTGGTTGAGAGTCCGGACTGCTATTACCACAGTGTTCAAAAACCGATCTATCGGATTCTTAGTGAGATACATGATGAACCTTTCGTCAGGTGGCCAGCTAAGTTAGGAGAAGCGCAAAAGGACTATGACGAAAGATCTCGGTGCACCTTCCATAAGGAAAAAGGACACCGCATTGAAAATTGCACACCGTTGAGATAGCACCTAGAGGAGTTAGTCGCAGCCGGGCGCCTAGACCAGTACATAGAAGGAGGGACACAGCCAGCCTCCCAGAACCACGATCACCCAGACGGAATGCCGATCGACGCCCCACCTCAAGGCGTGATAAACGTAATACATGGGGTATTCGAACCTGAACGAGTATGTGAGCTCAGGGGAATGATCAAGAAGGCTGAGCACTTAAGGGAGGTATTAAGTGCACAACCTACCATTAAAAAGGGGAGAACAGAGGCCACGAACGTCATGTCTTTTTCAGACAGAGACTTTGCAAGGATATATTGCCTTTACAATGATGCACTGGTCGTCACTCTTTGCGTCAAGGATTACGACATCAAGCGAGTTTTGATTAACCAAGGGAGCTCATGTGAGATAATGTATTACGAAACCTTCAAACAATTGAAATTGGAGGACAAAGACTTGGCACCTGCCGTATCTCCCCTGATCGAATTCAACTCAATGCCAGAGTGGCTAGTTGGCAAGATAATCCTCCCAATCAGAGCAGGAAGCATGACGAAACAAGTGGAATTCCGGGTATTGAAAGTCCCTTTCACTTACAACATAATATTGGGAAGGACATGGCTGCATGCCATGCAATCGGTAGCGTCAACCTACTATCAAGTAATGCGGTTCCCCAACGAAGCCGGAGTAATTGAAGAGGTCTTTGGAGATCAGATCATATCCAAACAATGTTTCGTCACCGTAAACGACAACCATGCTGCCAAAGGGTTTGTTCAGATAGTGGAAAAACCTGAGAGCAATGAATTGTTTGCGGATATTGACAAAGCCGCTGAACAGAAGGCAGTGGAAGACTTGGTACAAGTAAGAATAGATTAAAAGAACTCGAAAAAGTTCTTTTTGCTTGGCTCATCTATGTCCAGCACTAAAAGGATAGAGGTCATGGAATTCTTGACCTCTAACATCGAAGTGTTTGCCTGGACGCCGTAGGACATTCCTGGCATTGACCCAAACTTCATCTGTCACCAATTGAACGTCCACCCAACTGCCAGACCAATTATACAGCACACTCACAGATCAACACTCCACTACGCCGAGATAGTGGCAGAAGAAGTGGGGAATCTTCTAGAGGCAAGAGCTATCAGAGAAGTGCACTATCCTAAATGAATATCTAATACAGTAGTGGTGCCAAAGAAGAATGGAAAATGGCGTGTTTGCGTGGACTAGAAAACAGTCAACAAGGCGTGCCCAAAAGACAGCTTTCCCCTACCACGGATAGACCAACTAGTAGACCTAACGGCAGGACACAATCGACTTAGCTTTCTTGATGCGTACAGAGGTTACCATCAGATCGCTATGTATGAACCAGATCAAGAGGTCACATCCTTTACAACGCCAAGAGGACTGTATTGCTACAAGATCATGCCCTTTGGCCTAAAAACACAGGGGCAACATTCCAGCAGATGGTCACCAAGATGTTCGAACCATTGTTAGACAGAACAATGGAGGCTTACATCGATGATATGGTAGTCAAAAGCAAGGATGAGAATGACCATCTCAGGGACCTAGGTAAGATGTTTCAGATCCTAAAGAAGCACAAGTTGCGCCTTAATGCATCTAAGTGTGCGTTCGGCGTAAGATCAGGCAAATTCCTAGGCTTCCTGGTGACCAACCGAGGTATAGAGGCAGACCCTTCTCAGATCAAAGTAGTTCAGGGTCTAAAGAGGCCCAACTCAGTAAAAGAAGTACAGCATCTCACCGGTATGGCTGCTGCGCTAAACCGGTTCATAAGTCGGTCGTCAGACAGATGTCGACCATTTTTTCAAGCATTAAAGGCCAAGTTTGAGTGGGATGAAGAATGCGACCGCGCCCTAGAAAGTTTGAAAGAATACATGTCTTCTCCACCATTGCTAGTGACCCCAATACCTGGAGAAGAACTATTTTTGTACCTGGCAGTTTCACAACATGCAATTAGCGTAGTGTTGGTCTGAGCGGAAAGAATCCAACATCGACCCATATTTTATGTCAGCAAGACATTGCTGGGCACATAAACCAGGTACTTACCATTGGAAAAACTAGCCTTAGCCTTGATGATGGCCTCAAGGAAGTTGTCACATTACTTTCACGCCCACACCATAATCGTCCTCACAGCTTTTCCATTAAAAACTTTGTTTGAGAGGGTGAACTTTTCTGGGCGAATCTTGAAGTGGGCAGTAGAGTTGGGACAGTTTGACATCAAGTTTCAGCCCCGAATCGCAATAAAAGCCCAAGCTTTGGCAAAATTTTCACCAGAAAGTCATCACATCTGCCCAGTCGATTTAACTGGTATAACTGATATAGCGATGGAAAGTGGTGTCGGAATAGCGTAACCCCTAATACAGGATACCGAGCCACATCCCAGGATAGACCAGAGTAAACAAAGGAAGGAAGAAGCAAACCATACTGCACCAAGCAAAGACTCATCAACAAATAAAGACTTGGTACAGTCAGATAGTGAGGGGCAAATAGCAAGTATGGACCCTGAAGAAAACGCTAGCAACAATCATGACCCCAAGGCATCATCCGATCCCTCCACTTGCTGGAAGCTGTTTGTTGAAGAGATGTGGAAGCTCTTTGTGAATGGAGCATCCAACAGGCACGGTGCAGGACTTGGCATAGTCCTTATCTCGCCAGATGGCCTAATAGTGGAACAAGCAATCAATCTTGACTTCCCAGCATTAAACAACGAGGCGGAGTATGAAGCACTTTTAGCAGGACTGAAATCAGCATTCTACATGAAGGCAACCGAACTAATGGTTTACAATGACTCCCAACTAGTTGTAAACCAAATTTCAGGCGACTACGAGGCAAAGAATGAAAGGATGGCTAAGTACCAAAATTTAGTCAGAAAAGAGATCAAGAAATTTGAAGTAGTACGGATAGAGCAAATCGGTCGTGAAGAAAACAGCAAAGCAGATGAACTAGTGGGCTTTGCCTCGATAGCAGACACATCCATCCCGCATCCATTACTGATTGACTTCCTACTAAGACCAAGCATTGAAGAAGCTGAAGCAGCAGAGGTATGTTGTGCCGAACTAGGCCCTTCATGGATGGATCCCATTATAGTGTTCCTAAAAGACAGCATTTTGCCCGAAGAGAAGAACGAGGCCAACAAAATAAGAGCAAAGTCACTGTGATTTTGGCTCTCTCCATCAATGGCCTTGTACAAGAAATTCTTCACAGGACCTTACTTGAAGTGTGTCTATCCCAGCAAGGTTGAAGCATTCCTGTTCAAAATTTACGAAGGTGTATGCGACAGCCACCAATGAGAAAGATCTTTAGCCTACAAAGCAATTTCACAAGAATATTGGTGGCCTTACATGCAAGCAGATTCAAAGAAGTATGTCAAGAAGTGCGAGAAATGTCAGAAGTTCGCACACCAAATACATCAGCCAGCTAGAAAACTACTACCATTAACTAGCCCATGGCCCTTCGCAATGTGGGGCTTGGACATAGTAGGACCACTTCCAACAACACCCGGCAACAGGAAGTTCTTTCTTGCAGCAATAGACTACTTCACGAAGTGGGTGAAGGCGG
Organism: Camellia lanceoleosa; assembly: GCA_025200525.1. Taxonomy (NCBI): domain Eukaryota; kingdom Viridiplantae; phylum Streptophyta; class Magnoliopsida; order Ericales; family Theaceae; genus Camellia; species Camellia lanceoleosa. The sequence continues at coordinate 199,500,456 of CM045761.1, read as the reverse complement.
AAGCACTCGCTTCAATAAAAGAGAAAGATGTGAAGAAGTTCGTCTGGTAGAATATCATTACTCGGTTTGGCATACCCAAGGCTCTAATATCAGACAACGGCACTCAGTTCGACGGCAAAATTTTTAGAAACTTTTGTGAGGAATATAAGATAAAATTCTACAATTCTAGACCGGCATACCCCCAAGCAAATGGCCAGGCAGAAACATCCAACAAAGTCGTCTTGGATGGATTGAAGAAAAGATTAGAGAAAGTAAAAGGAAAGTGGGCGAATGAGCTTCCTCATGTTTTATGGGCTTACCGTACCATACCTCGGCGATCAACTAGAGAAACACATTTTTCCTTGGCCTATGGCATGGAAGCAGTAATCCCACTGGAAGTTGGCCTCTCCACCATTAGAAGCAAGAATTTTGATCCAGACATAAATGGAAAAGCCATTGCATTGGAGCTCGACCTTACAGAAGAAAGAAGAGAAAGAGCACTGGTTTACATCGCTTCATACCAACAAGAGTTATCCAAAAAATACAACAAAATAGTACATCCAAGGCAATTCAAGGTTGGAGATTGGGTACTGCGCAAAGTAATGGAAAACACCCTGGTACTCGGAGACGGCAAGTTAGGGCCCAATTGAGAAGGACCTTACAAAGTAGTTGGGTTAGCAGGAAAATGGGCATACCACTTGGAAGACGAGGACAACAAAGCTATTCCCAGGCCATGGAACACTGCTAATCTCAAACTATTTTATATTTAGCTTTTCTTTAAAGTACTTGTAATTTTTCTTTTTCTCAATAAAACAAATAGTTTTCTTTTCAGCATAATTGTGTTATTCTGTAAAATTTGTTTTAGTGAGTTAGAGGCAACAAAAGTAGAGTTGGCCAGAATAACCAACTTAGAAGTTGGCTGGAATAACCAACACCCCTCCTAAGCCCAGGATAAGGATCTAGGCTACAGGACGTTTGGCAGGAATAACCAAACACTTCACTCAAGGTTGGCAGGAAAAACCAACTTTTGGCTCCCTCCAGCTAAGATTATGATCTAGGCTAAAGAGGTTGGCTAAAAAAACCAACACTTATTGTTCTTCAGCCGAGATAAGGATCTAGCCTGAAGAGGTTAGCTGAAATAACCAACACCCCTCCTAAACCCAGGATAAGGATCTAGGCTGCAGGACGTTTGGTAGGAATAAATAAACACTTCACTCAGGGTTGGCAGGAAAAACTAACTTTGGGCTCTCTTCAGCTAAGATTAGGATCTAGACTGAAGAGGTTGGCTAGAAAAACCAACACTTATTGTTCTTCATCCGAGATAAGGATCTAAGCTGAAGAGGTTGGCTGGAAAAACCAACACTTATTGTTCTTCAGCCGAGATTAGGATTTAGGCTGAAGAGGTTGGCTGGAAAAATCAACACTTATTGTTTTTCAGCCGAGATAAGGATTTAAGCTGAAGAGGTTGGCAAGTATGGCCAGTTAGATTACAAAGTTAAGACCGGATAAATATCTCGGCCAGGTAATTTACTTCATTCAGATTATATTGGGAAAGTAAATACAAGCATAGAAGTAAACCAAACAGACAGTCGAGGAAAACAAAAGATGATTTCATTGATAATGCAAAGTCAAAGTACAAGAGATGGGGCCATAGCCCTGTTACAAAAACTTCCAAAAGTTAGCACCTAAAGAAAAGAAAAATATACAATCAAGCAAAGAGGTCATCTAAATTAGCATCCAGAATAACCCGGTCTTCACCCAGAGGTAGCTCGGTTGTGCCTAGGCCCCCTTGGTTGAGCTCGGACGAAGGCACCGCATCAGATACAGCAGACAAAGGAGGGATGGAGACCACTGAAGCTAGAGAGATAGACTGGCGGTAGGGCTGGGTGTTGTCTTCTGGAGCAGAATCCTCGTCCTCTTCCTCTTGCAGAAATTTTTACTGAATGGCAGCAGCGTACTCCACCATACAGCTCGATATGAAATATGGGGGAGGGTTGAAGACCTCGGTCTCTGGACCATGATCGAGCTGCGCCACAGCCGCCTTCCGTCCGCATTTGAAGAAGAGATCTTTCGTAGCTTCGCATTGCTTATATAAGTGGTCTCTCCCTCCTTGTAACCCCGGTCCTCTATGTCCTCTACTTTCTTCTCCAGCTTGGCAATTTCAGCGTTCTTCTTGCCCTTAAGCTTGGCCAGCTCGCACAGGTACTTATCTTTTACCACGGCCGCGGCCTTTTTCTTATCGGCCTCAACCGAACTGACAAGATCGGTCAGGCGTGCCATCTCGGTTTGTAGCTCAGTTATTTGCTTCTTTGACTCTTCCAACTCGGTGGTTTTGGCATTAGTTTATGCCATGGCCTGCCTTGTGGTTTTGCGCAGTTCCAGCACTCGCTTGTGAGTGATGTGGTTTTTCTGCATGGCCTGCAAAAGGATAGTAAGAAACTTTTAAGAGAAACCGAGTGGAAAGTTGTTCAAATTAGAAAGACAAGCAAGGGGATAACTTACCAGCACCATTGATTTTGTGGCTGAGCGAATGGCTTTCAGCTCGGTTAAATGGTTGTGGTGCTTCATGTCGACTGGAAGGCAAACGCTTTTGGCGAGGTTGAACGCCAAGAAATGGTCCTTTTCTGTGATCACGGCGTCAGAATCCTTGATAGCACGATTCTGAAACGTGATCTTTGGTGCCCACTTTGAAGAGCTAGCTCGGTCAGAGCGCTCAGGGAGAGGGCTTGGTGGAGTGGTTTGAGGAACCACAATTTTATCCTCGTCGACAAGGCGTGGCTCGGTTGTAGAAGTCTGAGCACACTTGCTTGCCCAAGATGATGAAGGCTGGTGGGATGGTAGGGCTACCATGGTCTCCTGTGTTTGATCGGCTGGTGGTACCTCGGGCTAGTTTGTCTTAGTCAGAAGGGCCCTTACTGCTCTTTTCTTAGCCATCTCTTGCTCCGCAGTCAATGAGATCAAGTTGACTTGTGAAAGAGAAGGATCAGGTTCTGGGGATGGCTCTAAGAGGAAATCGGTCACCCTGGTCTTCCTACGGCTACTATATTGGTAGGTCGGTTCAAAATTCAGTAGCTCGGCCTAGCTCCTGTTTGGATATCGGAGTGCGGCGCGAAGTGTGTTTAAGTTAGGGTAGCTGTACTGGGACTTAAGAAAGTTCAAATCTGCATGAAAGAAGGAGACAACAGTTAGTACGATTAAAAGTAAGTACCGAAGTAAGAGAAAGAACATGAAATTGGGCCGAAGTAGTTATACCGACGACTCCTTTATTTCAATTAATTCGATCGCCCGGGATCTGAGCTTCGTGGTCTTCGAAGTTCCCAGAAACCCAGAAGAAATCATCATCATTTACATCCTTGTCTGGGGTATTCTTTATTATCTTTTCACGACGGCGCCTTATTCTTAGATAGTAAACCCAGCCATCTTCATTTGATCCTATGGAATATTGGTAGAAGAGCCCAGCTAAACCAAGATTAAGGCCAGCCCGGCGGTTTAGCTCGGCGATACCATTTATTATGCGGTAAGAATTGGTGGAAAGCTAGGTAGGGCAAAGGTTTGTTTGTCTGAGGAATTCACAGAGAAGAGGTTGTATAGGGAATCTTAGTCCGGTTTCTACAATGGAAAGAAGGGTAAAGGGAACAAAGCCAGGGTTTCCCCAATGTGTGGTATCTAGTTCGACCAAGGTAAGATGGACATCATCAGGGATATGGTAGTCCCTTCGGAACTTGGCCATAGCACTTGGTGTGTTTACCAAAAACCTATATTTACCCATGAGGTCTTAAGTTATGAATAAATTAGATAGTATTAGCTCGGTCGAGAAATAACGCTAAGTAGCTCGGTTAAGCGCTCAAAGGAGTGTCTGGCCAGCCTAAGTCTGCAAAGTAAAAGAAAAAGATGTTAAGCATTGATCGTTGGATCGTGCTAAAAGCACAAAGGCAAGATAAATGAAGTCCTAGCTCGGCTACGCGGGATGCTATCCAGTCTTAGCTCGGTTTGAGCAAAGGGCTTTAACCCGGTTAAGCCTTTGGGGCAACATTCTTAGTTTAGATTGAACTAAGGAAGCTGGTTTAGCCCCAAGTCGTAGCTCGGTCAGTGGGTGAGGCTTTCTAGCGCGGTATTGCGCGAACTTAAGACAGTTCGTTAGCCTGGCTAAAGTATAGCGAAAGGTACTCAGGGTTATTGATACTTCGAGTTCTAGTTCGGTTGTTTAGTTTCGCTAAGCTTATACCTAACACAAACAGTATCCTAGTTTGGTTGAAGTAAGATTTTGGATTAAAGGGAAAATAGTTCAGATTGTTCATATATACAGTGGTCATATTACAAGGGTTTTTTTTTTCTTCAGAAAACACAAGGCTAAGCAAAAATGGAACATATGTTTTGAAAAACATACAACTAAGCATGCTATGTATTACAAAACATGGACAATATCAGCAAAAAGGAAATAGATTTGAGTTACTTACCAGTTCAAGATGGGGGGGACTGAAGATAAAAGCAATCTTAGCAAAGAATATGAGCTTTTGCAGAAGCAATATTGAAGCAAAATAAAAACTCAGAGGGTAGAGAGAGAAAGAGAAGATGAACAAGGGTATTGTGATCTGAAGAAATGGGGTTTTTTGTATAAACCTTGGTTTTTGGCGGGACTGTTCAAAAGTCACGAGGTACGAGAGCGGCATGACAACTGCATTGGGCCAATAAGAGCCTGCCACGTGTGCAAGGAATGGAAATTAATTTAGTTGGAGACTGAAGAGACATTTTGACCGGACAGATTGATAGCACGATGTGAATCTAGCTCGGTTGGAAGGTTAAAGTTTTTTAGCTCGGCTTGTAACAAGTAATCCCTATCATGCTGCGCAGATGGAATTAAGGGGCAATTGAGAGGGTAATTTATATGTAAATTAGACTGAACTGGGTAATGGGCCATTCTGTGGGCCACAGTAGGAAAAGCCTTGTAGTTAGCCCGGTCCAAAGGAGCTTTGCAGTTAGCTCGGTCGTCACGGTCAGAGTGGCAACAGTTAGCTCGGCCATACCATGCTGAGCCGAGGTATTTTTGGCTTTCCTGAGGACCTTGCTCATTGATTAGCTCGGTCCAAACTTGCCATGGGATAACACGGTCTCTACGGAAGAAACCGAGGTAAAAGCAGTAAAGGAAGAGCCGAGCTATTTGTAGCTCGGTTAATTCTACCAATTTAGCATAGCCGTGTTATCTCAGTCATTTTGGCGTGCTACCAAGGTAAAACCATCTCACTTGGTTTAAGCAGTGAGATGGGTGTTGAAGGACAAGCATTATCTTTCTGGAAAGTGATTCTTAGGAGGACTCTGCATGGAGGAATAAGAGTCCTACTAGGATTATGCCACGAGGAATCTATAAAAGCTCACAACATAACCTATGGGAGAGGTAACACAACTTTGATTCTCGAATACACAAAGTTTTTGTCTATTTGTCTATTTTGCTGACTTAGGCATCGGAGAGGTATCCGGCACACACCTGCCGGCTAGCTCACGTTTGTGTTTTCAGGAAGTAAAGCGACGACGTTTAGAGGAGCGCAGACATACTTGATCAACAGGATTATACGAGAACAATATTTCGTGCTCGTACACTAGAGATACAGTAAAATAGGGAAATAGAGAAAGAAAGACAGAAAAATAGAGACCGAGAGAGAGAGAGATAGAGAAAGGAAGAGAAAAACATCAATGTTAAAGAGATGCGATGCAAGAAGTTGCAAGGTGAACGGCGAGCGAGCGGCGGTGGCAGTGGCGACGTGCGACACTAGAAGATCGAAGGTAAGCAATGGTGAAAGATCGACGGTGAGTAGGAGAGAAGGAGACAGAGAGAGGAGAGAGCAAGAGTCATCTTGTTTTTGTCTAGGTTAGAGACTAATAAAACCAAATATGAAAAAAAAAAAAACTAATAAAATATAATTGCCTCTATATTTGAAAACGTTCCCACCAAAAAATTCTATACCATTGCTAACTAATGTAAATTTAGTTGCCTATAGTTGTACTTTTGGCGACTAAAAGTATTTTAGTCACCAAAAAGAAATATTCACCGACCAAATATTTTGTCACCGAAGATAAAAAAAATAAAATTTATGCTTTTTATTTAGCGACTAAATTATTTTAGTAGGCAAAAATACTAATTGGCAACTAAAATAATTTTAGTCACCGAAAAAGAATATTTGTCAACCAAATTTTTGGTCGCCAAAGAGTAATAGCAAACATTATGCTAGTTATTTGGCAATTAAATTCATTTTAGTAGGCAAAAACTGATATACCATGACTAAAACAAACTATAGTAGCCTAAAACATGGACTAATGCCGACCAAAAAAACTTTTGGTCACCTATTGTGCCATATTTAACGACTAAATTATTTTATAGTCACCAATAAATAATATACCGTGACTAAAAAGTTTAGTAGCTAAAACTTTAGACAATACCGACTAATTTAAATTTTAGTTGCCAATTTTGATCGTCAAAAATATAAATTATTGTAGTGAGTCATCCGATAGGATGTTCGTGTCGGATGACTGGTAATAAATGATAAAATATTATATCTTATATTCTAAAAAAAAAAAAATAAGTGTAGCAGTCAATCGTTCGGCTAGATATCTAGTCAGATGACCAGCATAATCTAGGGAGACTGATGGAGAAGTGATGTTAAATCTTTCCTTATATTAATAACTTAACTATTATAACAAGCCTGGTGTGGATGCTGTAACCAATAGAGCCAAAATGTACATGATTGGGTTGCACTTAGGCACATCATATGGGCCATGGGTCTATGGGCTCAAAAGTGGGTCAGTATATAAAGGCCTAACCTATCTATTTCATACTGCTAGTTGGGCTCCAAGCTCATATGGGCTCAAAAGTGGGTCAGTATATAAAGGACTACTGTATCCATTTCATACGACTATTTGGCTCCAAGCTATCCCTGAAATTAGTGGGCCTCCGTCTTTATAGTGGGAAGAAATGGGGAAACAAGGCCTTGTAGTAAGAGCCATCCTTAAGGAATCAAATTATATATTTGTTTAGTTATGTGTTTATTAAATTTTGAAATCGAAAGGTCTGATAAGTAACATAGAATGAGTTAGCTATATTTTATGATCTTTACTTTTTGGGTAATTATAAATACATTTATAAAATTTACTTAAAATACAAATTATTTTATGTGATTTAAAAAATTATAAATATTCCATTGTTAGAAATTTTTTATTTAACAAAATTAACTAAAAAAATAAAATTTCTTACATATCTATTAGACAATAATAAAATTACTTAAATTATTAATTAAAATATATTTTGGATATCAATAAAAACTATTAATTGACATAATAATTTATTAATAAAAATAGTCATTTAGTATAGAATTAAAATTTTTAAAACTATAAAACATCATTTATACTTTAAATAAATCTCAAAAAAATCTATTTATAATTTATCCTTACTTTTTAAACTTTGCAAAGAGAGGATACCTTGATTAGGAGCGAAGGGCAATGATCAAATGGTTAACGCGTGCTTATTATTTGATAGTTGCCATGTACATGCGAATCTCACTAATCCACCCATCAAACCCAATCTGAGATTTGTTTTCTGACAACACCAAGTTTCTTATCTTACTTACTTCTTGGTATAACAAATTCATTATTATGGTTCTCGTCTCGACCATATATTATTTTTATAATTTTTTTTTTTTTTTATATATTTTTGTTAATGTAGTTTTGCTTGCAAGATATTCGGTGGTAGACACCTTAATTATAAATAAAAAAACTCTAAATATACAAAATTTAATCACAAAATTAGACATAATTTCTTAAATGAGAATAAATTTTTATAAGTATACAAGTATTCTTTAATATAAAAATATTATATCTAATTCTATAATAAAATATTGTGTACATAAAACAATTAAATTTTTGCTCACACATCATATGCATTTTAAAACCATCCAGCCTCCTCCACCCCTTTTTAATACTTTAGGATCCCATAACTATTGCCGGTTAGTAGTCACCAACTATAATAATAAAATGGGTAATGCTATAGTGTGCAACTTACACCTTACACCTTTTTGTGTTCACTTACACCTTACACTTACACCTTTTTTACCTTGCACTTACACCTTTTGTGTAAGTGGCACATGGTGTGCAACTTATACATTTCATTTATACCTTCCACTTACACCTTACACTTACACCTTACACTTACACCTTTTGTGTGAGTGGCACATGGTGTGCAACCCACTTACACCTTTTGTGGGTTGCACACTTAAGAAGAAGCCTAATAAAATAACTTTTTTAAAGGGTAATGATAGAGACCACTAAAAGTGATGTTCTAAAGCAATCACTAATGATGTGACGTCTACTTTTTTTTATAAAAAAAAAAAGACACAACAACACTGTGACAATAATTAGTGCACTCACTCATTTTTCTTTTTTAAAATTAGTCTAAGCACTTGAAAACAATAAGAATCAATGGACTTGCATAAATACAAGGTGGTATTTTCCTAGGCAAAACTCCACTTTGTCATGAACCAATAAACTTGTATATGCAATAGAGATCAAAATCTCTAATTAACTTTCTTTCAAGGTCATTGCAAGAACAAACAATGATTATTAGTCACCACCAATTTAATTTAATATTTTTTTGAAAAAAAGAAAAAGGACTGCACTTAGAGCAGTTGAGCTAGACCACCAAATGAAAACTATGTAACCATGTGACAACATATAAAAACAAGATTAATATATACAAGACAGTGATACATGGGCCAGCTTGGTTTAGCTAATTCCATACAAAAACAAAGTTACAAAAAGAGATGCTTCAATTCAACCACTACATTGGAGAGCTTTGTAGATCACTACGAAACATGGAAGGATAGCCCTCGGATTAAAAACATATAGCTCCTCGAGATTTGAGTAAATCCCAGCGTAACCGGCTACAGAGTCATACGAGCCAGCCGATACACTTTCCTCCTCGTCCGCCCCATCATCCGCCATACGCCTCACCCTTCCCGCAATCACACGACACACCAGCATTGCCCTGCGAGCATCCCCACCGTTGATGCAATCGTGGGCCCTACCACTACTTGCCGTTGTGCGTACCCCTTTACCGTCTGATGCTTTTCCTGAGAATCCATGCTTGATAATCGTACACACTCCGCAACCTGGCGTTAAGCCGCACAGGCTCGATGAGCCGCGCGCGCCGAGAGTGCACGACAGAGTCGTGGAGTGGAAGCGTAGCAGCTCGTTTCCATCGGCGGCGCACCTGGGGTTTTTCTTGGTGTTGGCGTTCACACGGATCTTCACCGCATCTCGACAGTCTTCAAACCGTTGGATGGTGCGTCGGGTGTTGTGGACTTTTAATATCCGTTCGATCTTGCAGACTGGGTTGTCTTTCTTGAGCCAACTTGACTTGAATATTATTTCCACTATGTTCCGACCCGAATCTTCCGGACCTAGCTCCGACACTGTTTGCCAGCAACAAATTGTGATTATGAAATTTTCCCTATGGAAGTAAATGGCAAATTTATCCAGAATCCCAAATGATTTTTTGATTATCTTGAAATGTTATTTCATATCACTTATTATTTCACACTCATGTTATCACTTACTTTTTTAACAAAAAAATATTAAATTTTATAATTTTAAGCTATTAATATTAAATTACGATATCATGTTAATTTATCCGTAAATCATTGCCTAATTTTTTCAAATGAAAAAAATTATCTCTAGTCCACATAGTGAATTAGACCGTGCTGTTCACGCTTAGGGGATTATTACGAATCTTATTTCGATAATTTAAATTGTTCCATATATAAAATTTGTCGAGTATTTTATCCTTAAAAAAATAAAAATTTACTTTGATAGAAAAAACACTTTTGCACGTTGGAAATTTCTTTAGCAGAGTTTTGCTCAATCTGTCGGTGGGGTCAAGGATGATTCCACGATTACCGTTGGATGATTTTATGATATGACCGGTGGGATTATATAAACACAGTGGAGGTGGAGGCTACTTTTCTTTCTCTATTATGAAACAGCTGGAAATAAGTCCTAGGTAGGTCCAATTGGCAAATGAATTTTTGGTTTTTCAATCACAATCATAGAATTGAATATAAATTAAATATTAATAATTAAAATTTAATAAAATTTGATAATGATGCATACTTTTGTATAAAAAATTTATTTTTTTATATATATTTTTTGCCTAGTTGTTTTGTGTGTTTGTAAATTTATTGATGATTTTTTAACTTTGGTTTGGGATGTCCTAAAAAAATGAATTTTTTGACTTATTGGTGGGTTTGGGTTGAGTTTGAGTTGGGTTTGATGTGATGTGTTAGAGAGGTGATGTGATTTAAATAAGATGATGTGACTTAAATAAGATAAATGACTTTTTGATTTTTTGACTTATTTAGGTTATACCAAACTTCAAATTATTTGCTTTTTTTTTGAGTTGTCTTATGCTGTGTTTGATTGGGGGATTTGGAAAGGGATTTGGAAAGGGAAAAGGAAAAGGTGTGTGAAACTATGTGAAATGTAGGTATATTTTTTTTACATTTTACCTACCTTTTCTATTTCCCTTTCCAAATTTCTCTTCAAATCCCTCAACCAAACACAACATTAATGTGTGTTTTATTATTGTATCATATGTAGAAATTTTGACATATGTAATTTTTAAAACATAATTCATTGGTTGAAATGCATTGAGATAACAATAGAGGAATTTGCAAATAGAAAGAAAAAAAAAATGCCCCAAAAATGAAATGAAAGATAGTGTATATTATGATCTCGAGACAAGTTAGGTAATTTGGATTTGTTGGAGACATAAAAAGTTAAAAAGCCACGATGGCTACTTTTACAATAATTTTACGGACAATATCTAAAGTTAAATCATTGGTCAAGGTAAACTTTGTTTGAATTATGTTTATTTTAACCTTCATTTAACATTACATATACTTTTTTGAACACATGACTTTGTACAAAACGATTTTATGGTCTAAATAAATTTAAAAAATGTTTGCCAAATGAAATAGTTAAAAGTTTTTAAGATTATTGCATCGTGGAATAATGGTAGGTCCTGATTTTCGAAATTAAAGGGAGAACAGGCATAATTTGAACTGATAGCAGATGAGTAAACATTTGCTGATATCAACTTGGAATTTAAATGCGTGTGCATGTATTAAAGAAAGAGAATTGCAAATTTATGAAACAAAATAAAAAATAATTGTAAAAATATGAAACTATAACGTTGTATTTGGTTGGAATTTGGGAATGAATTTGAAAAGAAAAACGAAAAATATGTTAAATTAAGTGAATTGTAAGTATATTTTATTTATATTTCACTTACATTTTTTTTTTTTCCTTTCAAGTCCATTCTCAAGTCCCCAATCAAACACAACGTAAGTGATTAAATTGTTGTAACCTTATTTGTACCGGACACCATTTACATTTTCATATTTTTTTCACTTTTTCTAACTAATTTGTAATTTTCCTAAAATATATAAGTAAGCCTTCGTTTGGAATGTGGGTTGAATTTTTTGACTATTTTAGCCTAGGGCTAAAAAATCTTATTTGGATAGCCTTTTTGACTTTTTTGACTTTTGTGAGAAAAAAAATAAAATGATTATGATTTAGATATGATGTTTTGTCTTATTTTAACCAAAACCTTATATGCCAAACAAATAATAAAAAATAGATGTTAAAATTAAAAGATACACATGAATTATAAATAAGAAAGAAGGAGACTAGACAAAATACCGGCATGCCTAACTGCTTGATGAATCTCTAAGCTTTCCATGGTTGGGAAGACCTCTCCACACTGTGAGCAAGCACATAGTGTAGTCCTCGGAGATGTGTACCTTTTTTCAGTACATAATTTTAGATAAATGCATTGCTCTTCTTGTACAATTAATATAAACCATTCAACCAAAAACCAAAATAATAATAATAATAATAATAAAAAATTGGAACAAGTACTCAAAATATATTCTAATTTATTTAGGACCAAAATAAACCTGGTCAACATATTTTATTTTGGAAAAAATACAAATCAACAAGAAAAGTGTATCTAATTGAAAAATAAGAAAATGCTAGTAAAGTTTAGTGCAAAATAAAACCACAATCTTGCCGTATTTTTGCATCGAAATTGTTATTTATACAAAATTTATCACTAGATTGATGTGAGGTGTTTGGTAAAAAAAAAAAATTTTTTTTGACTTTTTGAATTAAAATACATAAAATGATAAAATAGACTAAAATAACTAGTAAGACAAAATTTCATATTAAACTCATAATCATTTTACTTTTTTTCTCATAAATATCACATCTAAATATAAAAAAATCAAACTATTTTTTTAAACAAAAATTTTAACCTACTAAAATAAGCAAAAACTAAAATAACCTACTAAAATAACAATTTACCAAACACCCAATCGTTTTGAAAAAATTGAAAAAAAGAAAAAATACCTGCTGGGGTCAACGATGGTGCGACATTCATAGCACCCAGAAAGCTTCCTCAGCTGCATGGCGCTGGAAGAAGAAGAAGTGTGTGTCACACCGTTAGCGTTGGATCTTGCAGAGCTCAACAAAGACTGATTGGAAGTCGAGCCATTAACAGCTTTGCGACTGAGCAGCCTGGTTTCCTGACCCAGCGAGCTGCTTTCAGGCGAGTTGTCGGCTTTGTGAACCACCCTGCTCGTGTTGCCAATAACCACGTCCTTGAAGCTACACATTTCGAACTACAAGACCCCAACTTCGCATACCTACCAGAGGCCTTTGATGGGTCGTGAACTTTTGAATGTTCGATCTGCTTGCAGCTCAGCAAGTTCTTGATCTGGTCCCATGAGGATGGTTGATTCTTATGATGCTTTCGCTTTGGCTTGGAGGTTTGTTTTTTGGGCTTTGAGGAGTCTGGAACGAAAGTGAGGAGTGCCATGAAAAGCAGAGCAAGAAAACAGGAGAGAATTGCTGCAGTGGAAGCTCTCTTGTTCATGGATGAGAGAGAGAGAGAGAGAAGCTTTTTTTTTTTTTTTTTTTAGGTCCTGCCACCCGGTATCCGACCCATCGGGCCGACTAATCCGGATCGGGGCTGAGTTCTGGCTGGTTAGGTTCAACACCCCTCCCAATTGGCGTTGCGGGGGATCGAACCGTAGTCCTCCCTACCAAGCCGAGCGCCAATCACCACTCGGCCAACAACCAATTGGTCAGAGAGAAGCTTTTAAAACTTTGAGAGAGCTTTTTTTCTTTTTTTTTTTTTTTTGGCCCTTTTTCTTTATTGGAGAGAGGGATGATGAGAGATCCAAGACGAGGAATAAGGAGGAGGCAAAGCTGGGTGATGGTGGTGGGTCTTTGCTCCTTTTTCTTCTTTTGTTTATTATCCCTTAATTCTCTCTTTTTTTTCTTTTTCTTTTTATTTAACTTAACACTAACCCACAAAAGAAATGTCACATATCAAGGACAAAGAATTGATAGACCACACGCTGTATCTTTTGAATTTTTCTGTGTATTGATTTTTGATTTCTTACTTTACAAATTCATAAATTCTACTCATAGTTTTTAATATGTGGTTTCGGTTTTATTTTTTGAATTGAGTGTGTTTTCAGACTAATTGTTATTTTTTTGTCATAATTTTATATTATCACTTATGTAATATTTATGATTTTTTCATTATTTAAACATAACTATTAAAAAATAATAAAATCAAATAATAAATAGACAGATAGTTAATGAAAAGATTATTAGATAATCTGATGCTTTGAAAAATGAAACTTCACAATTTTATAGGACATTTTTTACTGCATGTTTGGTTAAAACATCATGTGAACAATAGTACATCATACTTCTACTTAATGATATAAAATGGTTCAAAAAAATAAAAAATAAAAAGAAATAATATATTATCAATTCTTTATAAACAAATCATATAATAGAATACAAATACTATATGCAAGTGCCACACGATGTGAGGCTTTGTCTCATCGTGTGATTTATTTCTGGATAAATAACATTTTTATAGCTTCAAACAAAGGATGTGTTTGTCTTTATGTGTAATTATTAAGGTTGAGTAGCTTCATAATATCTCTACTTGATATTTGTTTTGACTTTTTGTGTTCGACTTGGTCAAGTGAAAGTTAATCGAGTGGAATTGGGAGGATCTGGGGTGATGTTTGGATCCACTGGTTTTATTGGATCATGTGGGAGTGTTTGGGCGGCCGATTTGGCTCATATACACGAGTAACATGCATGGTTGATTGCATATATGATGATGATGCTGTTTTTTACATGTTGGAGTTATTCTCTTGTTTCTTTGCTCTTCTTTTCTTTCTCTGAAGAAGGATCAACTGGGAAAAGCTTATTCACCCAAAAAGACTGGGAAAAGCTGAAACTACTAAGGCACTCCACTACACACTGTTTCATATGTGTTGATTTGGTATGATTTGGTATATGAGTTAGTTTTTTTGTTTTTTTTGACTATGTTAGTCATAAGTTAAAAAGTATAGTTTAAAATAAATTTTTTAAGTTTTTTTTTTGACTTTTATGAGTTGGTTTGGTATATGGGTTAGTTTTTTGTTTTTTTAACTATATTCTTAAGTTAAAAAGTCTCGTTTAGAATAAATTTTTTGACTTTTGTAAAAAAAATAAAATAATTATAAATTGAATGTGACATTTTATTTTATTCGGCTTAAATAACTTATTTTATTATACATGGGTATTTTAGCTCCAATCTTTATCTTAAACAGGGCCATAGATTGATTCTATGTTATTAAGAGTATTTTATAACGGAGTTCCTTTTTCTTTTTCTTTTTTTTTTTTTTTTTTTTAAATCGAGTTGCATTATATAAAATTAAAATGAAGAATACATAGTTTTGGGACAGCTAATTCCTCTGACATCATCATACAATTGAACTGCAATACATTGAGGAAAGTTGTGAAAAATATGCAATCCATCAATTGAATTCTGATGTCAGCACATCAGAGTTCTTTACTTTCTAGTCTTTCTTGGTAAAAATTTTAAATTGAATTATTTGAATTAAAAAATAGTGGAATATGTGTTTGGCATAACTTATTACGGCTTCGTTTGGAAAGTGGGTTGATTTTTTAACTTTTTGACTTTTTTGATTATTTTAGCCTAGGACTAAAAAGCCTAGTTTGGGAAGGACTTTTGCCTTTTTTGACTTTTTTATAAAAGAAATAATGTAATGATTGTGGGTTGGAAGTGATATTTTATTTTATTAGACTAAAAAAATTATTTTATTTTTTGTGACTATTTTACCCAAAAAAGTCTCAAAAATCACTTCCCAAACATAGGCATAGCTTATCTTATTGGGCTAACTTGTATAATTTAAGCAGCTTATCTTTATTTTATTATTTTTATTTTAAAAAAGCTTCTTTTTTTTTTTCCAAACAACTCGGGTCTATTTTTAGTTTAATTTTTTAAACTTTTGGAAATTGGACAAAAAATCCGTCAATGTTTTCATAATTACAAGCATACCTGTTAAAAAAATAGATAAATATTTATAATAAATAAATAAATATATATATATATATATGTGTGTGTGTGTTTGAATTTTACATTTCAAAAAACTGTTATTTGACTAGTAATTTCAACATTTTCACATGTTTTTCAAAAACACTGCACCAAATATTTATAAAACTTATTTAAAGTATTTTAATTTAATATTTATGATCTTAAAAATTAATTTTAAAATTTTGCCAAACGGAGGTGTGAATCATATTTATCAATTTTGGGGCGTGGGAAGCAGAGGGCAATTTGGGGCCTGAAAACAGGGTTAGTGCGTATCCACAGATTCCAAGAGGTAGCTAAAGAAAAAAAGTGCAACAGCCAAACAGTCATAATCTGTTTCATATACAATACAATCCCAATAAAGGAATTGACTGATGGCAACTACTAGGCCCATTTGCGTTATCCCTAGCATTGCTCCTATCCATTCATGTGGACAATAACTAACCAACCCCAGCATTGTGCTCCCTACTTTTCTACAAACACCCCCAATTTAGGAAAATTGGTTTTTGTTCTGTCAATGACACTAAACATCATTACTCATGGCATAGGATTGTTTGTCCCTAAAATGATTTATGTCCCCTTATTTCTTATTTATGCCTCATGTTGGTACTAAATTATGTAATTTAGCCTGTGGATAGAGGTGATATTGTGGGCAAGGAGACATGCTAATGGTTCAAAATGCTTTGAGGTAAAGTGGGCAAGTGTCTTGAAGTGAGACTGCATCTGGAGCACGTGAATAGACAAAGGAAGG
Source organism: Camellia lanceoleosa (assembly GCA_025200525.1). NCBI lineage: Eukaryota > Viridiplantae > Streptophyta > Magnoliopsida > Ericales > Theaceae > Camellia > Camellia lanceoleosa. The sequence continues at coordinate 199,484,218 of CM045761.1, read as the reverse complement.
CATGTAAAGAAGGGGTAATTACAAGCACTTGAATTAGATGGACAGTTGACTCAAACAAGGCGCAAGGGAGAGAGAGTGCATTTGCAGAAATCATATTCATAAAGGCACGTGTGGTTGCAGAGTTCGTAACCAAGTGGAGGTTCAAAAGCTAGGAGATTCAAAGAGGAATCATAATCAAACACATTCACAACACTTGTGAAATTAGAATGCTTAGGAGTAGTTCTTTTGTAATTTAGTGTAGCATTTAGTTCTTTTTTCTTATTCTTGTTCTCATGCTTGTAACAAGTAATGATTTCGGTTATATAATTTCAGTTTTAGTTTGTTTCTTTCAATTGATTGACTTTAAAGAAGTCTTTTAATCTGTTACGTTAGGTTTGACTGAGGGATTTGAGAAGAGACTTGCGTTATACTTGGTTAAGGAATTTGAGAAAGGATTTGGAAGAAAAATGTAAAAGGTGTGTGAAATTAGGTGAAATATAAATATATTTTATGTATATTTCACTTACCTTTTCTATTTTCTTTTCCAAATCCTCCAACCAAACAGAGCGTTCAAATATAAAACTCAACAACAATTGCTTGATCTTTCATTTTGTTTTTGGGAAATTTTAGGTTATTTGTCAATTGGCATCTATCAATCAATCCCAAACCAAAATTTTACTAACACCTTCATAATTATGCAATCTGATTTTTAATTTAAATAATAAAATGGAATCATACAATCAAAATTAATGAGAGAAAAAGCATGCAGATTTTTTTATTTCAAAGAATCTCAGCCTATTACCCATCTCAAATCTGGCCTCTTTCTTACCAATTTCCCAGCACTTAGCAAGAGGGCTGCGAACGAATCGAACCGAATCGAGTCGAGCCGAGTTTTCCTGAGCCTGAGCTTGAGCTTGGCTCGTTTACTTATCGAGCTCGTTTATTGAGCTCAAGCTCGACTCGGCTTGGCTCGATAATTTTTTTTTAATATTATTTATATTATTTAAATAAAAAATATTATTTATATTATTTAATATATAAATAATATATTTATTATATAATTTAAATAAAGATAAACAAGCCAAGTTTAACGAGCTGAGCTTATGAGAGTTCGAGCTCGGTTCGTTTACTAAACGAACCGAGGAGCAGAGTTGAGCCAAGCCAAGCTTGTTTATGAACAGCTCAATTCATGTGAAATAATAATGTACTGTACACACGTTCGTAGGAATGGAAGAAAAATAGAACACATTCGATTGCTTAAGGGTTCGTTTAGGAAGTGGCTCATTGGGCTTTTTTGGCTCAATGAGCCACAAAAGACAAAATAGCAATTTTGAGCCACAAAAGACAAAAAATCACATCCAACCCATAATCATTACACTCTTCTCTCACAAAAAAAGTCAAAAAACCAAAAAGTCCTTCCCAAACTAAGCTTTTGAGCCCAGGCTCATATAGCTAAAAGAGCCAAAAAGTCAAAGAGCCAATCCACTTCCCAAACAGAGGCTAAGATCAATAGAAATTTTAATGTTTTGATCAATTTTTTTATAAGAATTTATTTACTAATTGAAATTTTATATTTAAATATTTTCAAAATTTTAATTAAAGTGATCAATGCTACATATATTACAATAAAAGTTACGATAGAGGCCCTTATAGAGTAATCTCAGCCTCTCTGTTTCGATTCCCCAATCAATAGAATTGAAATATTCAGCTCGTTATATTTTTTTTCTAATTCCGACCAAAATCGAACTGATTACATTTACAAGATACACGTATTTATTTATATCTACAAAACAAGAGCATCTTAATCAGAGAGAGTAGTTAGAAGTCAGATTGTTGGGCTTGGTTTGGCCAACCATTCTCTAAACAAATATGGAGCAAACGGTGTTCACTTGTCGTCTGTATATTCGGGAATCAAATTAACTACTCTAGATCTCATATATCCACCACAGGATCATTGCTAAAATAACTAGCAAACGATTCCACTAAAACGCAATATATTAATAAGAAAAATATTATATATTGTTATGCTGTTCATGCGTAAACCTAACCACTAAGGTTAAGTTTGGGATGTCTAAAAAGTCAAAAAGTTACTCAAAAAGTTAAAAAGTTAATACTATTCACCAAAAGTCAACAATTACGGCTGCATAACTCCCAATTCAAATTTTCCTCTAAAAACCAATTTTTACAATTTTTTATTACACATTTTTTCATAAAAAGTCAAAAAGTTAACCCAAACATCCATATTTTCAACCTCAATTTTTTAGTCCAAAAAGACAAAAAGTGCACTTATTTAGTCTTCCCAAACTTGGCCTAAGTTTGGGAAGATTAAATAAGTGTATTTTTTTTGACTTTTTATGAAATATGGGGTAGATTTGGATTGGGTTTGAAGTGATGTGTTAGAGAGGTGATGTGACTTAAATAAAATGATGTGACTTAAATAGAATAGTGACTTTTTGAATTTTTTGGAGGATGTCAAACTTGGCCAAAGATTAACTTTATAAATTCATTCTATTATATAAAATGTGAATGCTATCAAACATTTTATTTTTTCATAAATGTTTTCCACATTTAATTACTATAATCTTTTTCTCATTCATCAAACTATCTGGTGAATGCCAATCAAGCAATACATAGTCAATGTTGATTCATAAATGGACAAATCTGAATACTTTAGCAAGTATTGACTTTACAATTGAGATAGTGTACGGGAAAGATTTACACCTTCTCGTATAATCCTGTTGATCAAGTCTGCGTTCCTCGTACGACATTGTTCCACCACCTGAAAATACAAACGTGAGCTAGCATGTAAAAGGAAACCTCTCCGATGCCAAAGTCAGTAAGCAAGACAGGAGGGCAAAAGCTCAATGTATTCAGGGAGCAAAAGTTGCATTACCTTTCCAAAGGTGATATTGGTGAGCTTATATAGGTTTCATGTGGCACAATCCTGGTAGGACTCTTACTCCTCCGTGCATAGAGTCCTTCTTGGATTACTCCTCCTTACGTAGAGTCCTTCTAGGATTCATACTTCTAGAAGATAATGCTTATCCTCTAACACCCTCCTTACTGCTTAAGCCAAGTGAGATGGCTTTATTATGGCCGAATTCTCTCAGGACCGAAATAAACACTAGTTCGGCACTAACCTTCCTCTCCATTACCTCGGTTTTCCCATGCCACAACCGAGCTAACCATAAGAGGGTTGAACCGAACTATGGCTTGGCCAAACCGGTCTAACACATCCGAACCGGTCACTCCAAGACCGGTCTACTCCTCCCCGAAGTATCATAAACCGACCTAACTTTCGTCTTCTCTTGGACCGGACTAGCTCGTGATATGTCATCGATACACGAGTACCCGATTTGCAACCGAACTACCCATACTCCTCCTTTCTTAATGGTGTATTCACTATCTTCCGTACTTGGGCTTACCTCGGCCCAACATCTAGCTCGGCCTAATTTTATGAATATAAATTACCCTCTCAATTGCCCCTTAATCCCATCTGCTCAACATGATAGGGATTACGCTCACAAACCGAACTAAAATTTTATCTTATCCAGTCGAGCTACAATCCTTTAGCTACTCCGGCCGAGCTGAAATACCTTCTGAGCTTCTCTAGCCGAGCTAAGCTTAAGCCGAGATAAACACGTCCGGTCAAACGTCTCTTCAAGTCTGTAGAAACTGAATCGATTGTCCTTCTAATGACACGTGGCATGCCCCGATTGGCTGTGGGCAGCTGTCAACGCTGTCTTCGTATTCCGTAATTTGAACAGTTCCCGCCAATTTTGCCTTTACACCAAACAACCCTTTCATTTGTCCATTCGGTCTGCCACGAAGTCCATGATCTTGGTAAGCACCACTGTTCACTTTTGTTTTTTTCCAACTTCGAGCGCGGTTAAGACTGACCATTATTATACTTTCAGGCCCTCCAGAAGAGCACGATAGCTCACAGGCAAGTAATGGAGCTTCGAAAAAAGACAAGGCAAGCCATAAAGGAAGCTGAAGCAAAGGCAACCAAACTGACACAGTCTCACCAACGGATGGCCGATCTGGAGGCCGAGGTGGCTCGTCTCACCGGACTAGTTGCCTCGGCTGACAGTGATAAACAGCGCGCTATAACCGAGGTGAAAGACAAATACTTATGGGAGATGGTGGAGCTTGAAAACAAGAAGAACACCGAAATAAAGGAGTTGGAGAAGAAGATGGAAGATGCTTCCAAGGAAGGCTTCAAGAAGGCGAAAGTGCTATACTCGCAATGCGGCAAGCGAAGAATTTGTTCTTTAAGTGCGGTTGGAGAGGTGCAATGGAGAAGATCGGTTGTGGACTAAACCGAGGTCTACAACGCCCGAGCACTTCATTCGGTCTCACCGCAAAGACTACGCCGATGAAATCCGTAGCAATTTCTTGGTTCATCGATGATGATGATGACGATGAAGAGGCAATGAGACTCAAGTTATCCAAGAGCAAGGTGGCGATCAATTTCGGTTGGCGCCCACGATTGAAAACGCGCATACCGAATCGCCAACCGAGACTACTTTTAACGCAGACACCGAGTACGCTTGACCTTGGAGCCGATCTCGATACCGAGATAGATGATCTCTTTGATTGAACTTGTGCTTTACTTTTTTCTTTCTTTTATTTCGGTATTGGAACTATGTAAATCGCCACGGCCCCACAATTGTACTTCCTTTGTCTTTCATGAAGAATCTTGAACTTTCATTCCTAGTACTTGCATGTTTGTACTTGTTTTGTAATGAATTTATTTACACAATGTGATCTCGGTTAGCTATCTAACTCACTAGCCAACCACTCTTCACCGATAAAAATTACTTACCGAGAGTAACAAGAGTTAGGCTAATCCGACAACCACTCTTGAGCCGATATAACTTACTTACCGAGGAGTACCAAGAGTTGGTTTAATCAGGCCAACCACTCTTCACCGATATAACTCACTTGGTCAAGAGTACAAAGAGTTGGTTTAATCGACCAACCACTCTTCAACCGATATAACTCACTTCGGCTGAAGAGTACAAAGAGGTGGTTTAATCGACCAACCACTCTTCAAAGATATAACTCACTTTGAAGAGTACAAAGAGTTGGTTTAATCGACCAACCACTCTTCACCGATATAACTCACTTCGTCAAGAGTACAAAGAGTTGGTTTAATCCACCAACCACTCTTCACCATAAACTTACTTGGTGAAGAGTACAAAGAGTTGGTTTAATCCAGCCAACCACTCTTCAGCCGATATAACTCACTTCGGCTGAAGAGTACAAAGAGTTGGTTTAATCCAGCCAACCACTCTTCAGCCGATATAACTCACTTCGGCTGAAGAGTACAAAGAGTTGGTTTAATCCAGCCAACCACTCTTCAGTCATAAACTTACTTCGGCTGAAGAGTACAAAGAGTTGGTTTAATCCAGCCAACCACTCTTCAGCCATAAACTTACTTCGGCTGAAGAGTACAGAGAGTTGGTTCAATCCAGCCAACCGCTAAGTTGGTTTTTCCAGCCAACTTAGAAAAGTGTTTGGTTATTCCGACCAAACGTCCTGCAGTCTGGATCCGAATCCTGGGCTTAGGAAGGGTGTTGGTTTAATCCAGCCAACCTCTAAGTTGGTTTTTCCAGCCAACTTAGAATAAAATGTGTTTGGTTATTTCGGCCAAACGTCCTACAGCCTGGATCCTAATCCTGGGCTTAGGAAGGGTGTTGGTTGAATCCGTCCAACCTCTAAGTTGGTTTTTCCAGCCAACTTAGAAATATTTACAATGCTACTACCTTACTAAAGCTTACTTTCTACGGAAAACAAATATACTAAAAAGAATCGACTTGTTTTATTGAGAAAGTAAAAAATTACACAAAAAAAACTAGAAATAAAATAACTTGAGGTTTGCCGTGTTCCAGGGCCTGGGAATTGCTTTGCCATCCTCATCTTCCAAGTGGTATGCCCTTTGCCCGCTAGTCCGACCACTTTGTAAGGTCCTTCGCTTAGGTCCCAACTTGCCATCTCCGGAGCCAATGTGTTTCCCATCACTCATGGCACCCAATCACCGATTTTGAACCTTTTGGATGTCTTGCTTTTGTTGTATTTCCTGGACAATTCTTGCTGGTAGGAGGCGATGTGAACCAATGTCTTTTCTCTTCTTTCTTCTGCCAAGTCAAGTTCTAATGCGATGGCTTCCCCATTTAGGTCTGGATCAAAGTTTTCGCTCCGGATCGTAGGAAGGCCAACTTCTAAAGGGATGATCGCTTCCATGCCATAAGCTAAGGAGAATGGAGTTTCCCTGTTGACCGCCGTGGTGTGGTGCGATAAGCCCATAAACGCGGGGAGCTCTTACGCCCATTTGTCTTTGGCTTTTTCCAACCTTTTCTTCAATCCGTCCAAGACTACCTTGTTTGACGCCTCACGACCATTTGCTTGGGGATATGCCGGTGTGGAGTTGTAGAACTCTATCTTGTACTCTTCACAAAAGCTTCAAAATTTCGCCATCAAACCGAGTGCCGTTGTTCAAATCGCTGCTTTTGGTATGCCAAAGCAGTAATGATGTTCTCGCTGGACAAACTTCTTCACATCTTTTTCCTTGATTGACGCCAAGGCTTCGCTTCCACCCACTTTGTGAAGTAGTCTGTCGCAAGAAAGAACTTCCGCTGTTCGGTGTCGTTGGAGTGGTCCCACTATGTCTAAGCCCCACATTGCGAAAGGCCATGGACTAGTGAGAGGTAGGAGTTCTCTGGCAGGTTGATGTATTTGATGTGCAAACTTCTGACACTTTTCGCATTTTTTGACATACTTCTCCGAATCCGCTTGTATGTACGGGCACCAATACCCTTGTGAAATAGCTCGGTATGCCAATGATCTTCCTCCTTGATGGCTGCCACAAACCCCTTCGTGTATTTCGAACAAGAATGCTTCTACCTTGCTGGGGTGGACACATTTTAAGTAAGGTCCTGAGAACGACTTCTTATATAATGCCAAGGATGGAGAGAGCCAAAATCGTTGCGACTTGGCTCTTATTCTGTTGGCTTCTTTCTTATCTTCCGGTAGAGTGCCGTCTTTCAGGAACAATATGATGGGATCTATCCAAGAAGGACCTAACTCCGCACAACATACCTCTTCAGCTTCTGGGTCTTCAATACTTGGTCTGGGCAGATAGTCGATCAATAGAGGATGTGGGATGGAGGTATCTGCCATTGAGGCGGCTCGCTAGTTCGCTCGCTTACTATTCTCCTCCTGCCGACCGTTTCTATCCTCACCACTTCAATTTCTTGATCTCGGTCGACTAGTTCTTGGTATTTAGCCATTCACGTTTCTTGCTTCAGAGTCGCCGAAATTTGATTTACCACCAACCGTGAGTCATCAGAGACCATGAGTTCGGTGGCCTTCATGTAGGCACGACTTGAGTCCTGCAAGAAGCGCCAGACTCGCTTCATTGTTTGATCTTTGGGAAGCCAAGGTTGATCGCCTGTTCCACTACTAGGCCGTTCGAGAGATGAGGACTATGCCAAGTCCTGCCCATGCTTAGATGCCCCATCCACAAAGAGCTTCCACATCTCCCCAACGAACAGCTTCCAACAAGTGGAGGGGTCGGTCGATGCCTTGGGGTCTTCCATGCTGGTGCCTTCTTCAGAGTCCATAATTGCAGTCTGCCCCTTGTCTTCTGATGGGCCCAAGTCATTAGTCGCTAGTGAATTTTGACTTGGTGTAGTAAGGTTGGCTTCCTCCTCGCCCTCTCTACTCAGGTCTGCCTTAGGTTCTGACTGAGTAGCCTGTACTAGGGGTTGCGCTATTCCGGCGTCAATCTCCATCCCTAGTTTGGTTATGTCAGTCAGGTCGATTGGGCAGACTTGGTGGCTTCCAGGAGTGAACTCTGCGACGAAGTCTGCCAAAGATTGGGCCTTTACTGCGGTTCTGGGTTGGAACTTCACATCATATTGTCCCAACTCCACTGCCCACTTCAAAATCCGCCCAGAAAAGTTTGCCCTCTCAAACAAAGCTTTTAGTGGAAAGGCTGTGAGGACGACAATGGTGTGGGCGTGAAAGTAGTGCGCCAATTTCCTGGAGGCCATCATTAAGGCCAGTGCTAGCTTCTCTAGAGGCAAGTACCTTGTTTTGGCTCCAAAGAATGTCTTGCTGACATAGAAGATAGGTAGATGTTGGATTCCTTCTGCTCGAACCAACACTGCACTTACCGCGTGCTGAGAGACTGCTAAGTAGAGGAAGAGTTCTTCTCCAAGTACTGGGGTGACAAGTAGTGGTGGAGAAGACATGTATTCCTTCAAACTCTCCAGAGCTCGGTCGCATTCTTCGTCCCACTCAAACTTAGCTTTTAATGACTGAAAGAATGGATTAACTGTTCAAGACCTACTGATGAATCGCTTAAGTCACGCCGCCACGGGTGAGTCAGACTTCTTTCACTGAGTTAGGCCTCTCTAACTCTTGAATTGCTTTGATTTGGGAGGGGTCTGCCTCGATACCCCAATTGGTCACCAGGAAACCCAGAAACTTGCTAGACCCTACACCGAATGCGCACTTAGAAGCGTTAAGGCGCAGCTTGTGTTGCTTCAGGATCTGGAACATTTCATCTAGGTCCCTTAGATGGTCATCCGCATCCTTGCTTTTGACCACCATGTCGTCGATGTAAGCCTCTATTGTTCTGCCTAACAATGGCTCAAACATCTTGGTGACCATTCTCTGAAACGTCGCCTCAAGATTCTTCGTGCCAAAGGGCATGACCTTGTAGCAAGACAACCCTTGGAGTGGTGAAGGATGTTACTCGATCCGTTCGTGCATGGTTATCCGGTGGTAGCCTTCAGATGCGTCAAGGAAGCTAAGCTCGCCAGTGCCTCAAGTTAGGTCCACCAATTGATCTATCCTTGGCAGGGGGAAACTGTCCTTTGGGCACGCTTTGTTGACCGTCTTGTAGTCGACGCAGACGCGCCACTTGCCATTCTTCTTTGGTACTACAACGGTGTTGGAGATCCATCTTGGGTAATAGACCTCTCTGATTGCCCCTGCTTCTAACAAGTTACCCACCTCTTCTGCCACTATCTCGGCGTGGAGTGCCGATCTGCGTGTGCGTTGAATGACCGGTCTAGCAGAAGGGTGGACATTGAGTTGATGGCAGATGAAGTTGGGATCAATGCCTGGCATGTCGTATGGGGTCCAGGCGAACACTTCGATGTTGGAGGTCAAAAATTCCAAGACTTCCAATCTCTCAGTGCTGGACAACGACGATCCAAGTAAGAAGAACTTTTCCGGGTTCTTCTCATCTATTCTGACTTCTACCAAGTCCTCCACTGCTTTTTGATCAGCCGCTTTGCCAACATCCGCGAATAGTTCATTACTCTCCGGTTCTTCAACCGAATGAACATATCCTTTGGCAGCTTGTTGCCATTTGTTGCATGACAATCGCTTGGACATAATCTGGTCCCCATATACTTCTTCAATTACTCCGGTGTCGTTGGGAAACCGCATCACTTGGTGGTAGGGGGGTGCCACCGAGCGCCTGGCGTGCAGCCATGTTCTGCGTAAGATGATGTTGTTGGTGGAGGGACTTTCAAAGACCTGTAACTCCACTTGCTTCGTCACACTTCCCGCCCTGACTGGAAGGATGATTTTGCCGACTGGCCACTCCGGCATAGAATTGAATCCAATCAAAGGGGAGACGGCAGGGGCTAAGTCCTTGTCTTGCAGCTTGAGTTGCTTGAAAGTTTCATAGTACATGATTTCGCAGGAGCTACCTTGGTCAATCAGAATCCGCTTGACGTCAAAATCCTTGACTCGGAGAGTGACGACCAAGGCATCGTTGTGTGGGCAATATATTCTGTCCAAGTCTTTATCCGAAAAGGACATGATGTTTGTGGCTTCGCCCTCCCTTTTGACGATCGTTGGGCACTTAGCACCTCTCTCAAGTGTTCGCTTTTTGATTGAACCTCCGAGCTCGCATACTGCTCCGGTTCAAAGACTCCATGGATCACGTTGATGATGCCTTGTGGCGGGCGTCCGATCGGCATACCTTTGGGTTTGTTGTGATCTTGGGGCTGGCGCGCCTCCTCTATGTATTTATCCAGTGGCTCCGCCGCCACTCTTCCAGATGTTGCCTCAACGGCGCAGCTTCAGCGGTGCCCCTTTTCCTTGTGGAAGGTGCATCCGGATCTGTCATCATAGTCTCGCTGGCCTCGCCTAACTTGGCAGTGCCACTTGACGAAGGCTCGTCTCGAATCTCACTAAGTATCTGAGATCGGTTTCTTGAACACCGTGGTTATGGCGATTCGGACTCTCAACCATCTCTCGTCCCGGTCTTCATCATTGTCTCGCCGCCCGTCTGCTTTGGTTTCGGCGACCATCAGATTGACCTTTGCGAGGTCTTCTTCTCGTGTCATGGCTGCGCCGCTTTTTGTTTGGCACGAAGCGCCATCCTCTTCCACCTGATGTGCCGATGCACTTCTCCATCAGGGCCTCCATGGTGAGTGGTGGCGTCATGGTGATAGAGTCCCTCAGTCTGTTCCCGACTGGAAGGCCTCTTTTGTACTGCACAATGGCGAGGTTAGTTGGGCAGTCCCCAATCTGGTTGAATGTTTCCCAGTAGCGACTGTTGTATGACCTCAGGGTCTCCTTGTCTCCTATGTCGATGGAGAGTAACTGGTCGATCTCCACCAGAGTTTTTGTGTTTGTTCTGAACCGGGTTACAAACGCTCGCTAATTGCGCCCGAGGCTATGCCGCCTCGAAGCTTCTCAAACCAAGTTAAGCCTAGGTCGCCGAGGCTTGAAGGGAATAGGATACACATCAACGCCTCATTCCGCCGGTATACAGCCATAACCTGGCGAAAGTGGCGAAAGTGGGTGTAAGGGTCTGTCTTTCCTTCATACGTCGTGAATTTGGGTTGTAGGAAGCCTAACGGAAGGGGCGCATTCTCAATCTCTGGGACGAATGGTGAGGTCTGCAGCCTCGCCAATGCCTTATCCGCTGGTTCAGATGCTGCGCGGCATTCCCACCTCGACGCTTCCATGCGTCCGAGGAGCCAATCGCTGCAAGGCAGGAATCCTGTGGGGATCGCGCGTCCTGGCGTCCTCCTTCCATCGTGCCTTTTCTTCCAACATGGACCTTAGGTCGGACGACCTAGGTAATTCCGTCTGTCTGGACCTCGTATGATGCGTATGTGAGAGCCAATAGGTACTCTCGGTGTATGACCTCTCGTGCCTCGCCTCTCGGACTGGAGTGACGAGTCTGGAAGATACGGATCGTGTCGCTGCCCCGAGGCTTCGCCCTCTGGTTGAGAGGGTGTAGAATTCCTACCACGACCCTCCGAGTGGCGAGGGGCGCTTCTCGTTCGCCCTCTCCTGCGCCACTTCTTTTCCTTTATCTGGCGCTTTAGAGACTCCATATGTCCGCCGCCATCTTACGGATCGATTCGTCTTGCTCGACGCGATCCTCCAAAATTTGAGGATCAACTCGCTTTTGTCTTTTCTCGGACTTTGCGAACGAGAGGGATGAGGGTCGCTATTCCTCCTTCGCCCCTCGCATCCCTCCCCGAATTTCGCCTTTGTGGTTCCGTGTTCGCCATGGAAGGGACCAAAGGTAGGCCTTCACGCTTTGCACCTCCTTCGGGGTTTGTCCGCCAATGGCGATCGAGGCGCTTCTTCGTTGTTCGCCATTGATGTTCGAGAAAACTTGATCAAAGGTTGTTCTGCTCGCTATTCCCACAGACGGCGCCAATTGTACGGGAAAGATTTACACCTTCTCGTATAATCCTCTGATCAAGTCTGCGTTCCTCAGACGACGCCGTTCCACCACTGAAAATACAAACGTGAGCTAGCCTGGCGTGGTGTGCCGGAAACCTCTCGATGCCAAAGTCGAAGCAAGACAGAGGGCAAAAGCTCAATGTATTCAGAAGCAAAGTTGCATTACCTCTCCAAAGGTGATATTGGTGAGCTTATATAGGTTTCATGTGGCACAATCTCGGTAGGACTCTTACTCCTCCGAGCATAGAGTCCTTCTTGGATTACTCCTCTTTACGTAGAGTCCTTCTAGGATTCATACTCCTAGAAGATAATGCTTATCCTCTAACACCCTCCTCACTGCTTAAGCCAAGTGAGATGGCTTTACTATGGCCGAATTCTCTCAGGACCGAAATAAACACTAGTTCGGCACTAACCTTCCTCTCCCTTACCTCGGTTTTCCCATGCCACAACCGAGCTAACCATAAGAGGGTTGAACCGAACTATGGCTTGGCCAAACCGGTCTAACACATCCGAACCGGTCACTCCAAGACCGGTCTACTACTCCCCGAAGTATCATAAACCGACCTAACTTTCGTCTTCTCTTGGACCGGACTAGCTCGTGATATGCCGCGATCGATACACGAGTACCCGATTTACAACCGAACTACCCATACTTCTCATTTCTTAATGGTGTATTCACTATCTTCCGTACTTGGGCTTACCTCGGCCCAACATCTAGCTCGGCCTAATTTTATGAATATAAATTACCCTCTCAGATAGGTATTATTTAAAGACGTTAAACCTATTCAATATATAACAATATTACTGGCATTAACTAAAACGTGGCAAAAAGTATCAAATACTATCAATTTATGAAAGTTATGTGCCCATATATATCATGTGATATGAGATTCATTAAATTTTTGTGGGTGAGAAGTATTTTATGTAGTGATTTAATAGGTGTATATTATATATATATATATATATATAATTAAAAGTAGTGTTTTTCTCATGTTTATGTGACCATATAAGGACTTACTTTTTTTTTTTAAGAAAGCCACATCAACATGTATTTTCTTAATTACATATAGAGTTCTACACAAAGTCAAACCTAATTTAAATTATACTAACTTTACCTATTTTATATGGACTCTATTTGACAAATATTCATTTTCCACATATTTTTGATTGTAAATTGAGATAATCCACAAACCCAATACCAATTTTGCATTTCACGTTTTTCTTCTTAATTCTTTCAAGGATATCAGGATTTTTTTTAATGCTAAATTGCTTTCTTTTTCTTTTTTTTTCCCCCCTTATTTTCCCGTGCATTATTCTATACCCAACACCAATTCTATATTATTCTATATTATGGATTTATTGTTTAAATTTTATAATGATTCTATATATGAAATTATACTTCATTTCCTACATTATTTTATATAATCACAACTCACAGGAGAAAAACCTGCACAACAACGATACTCTTGAAAAATCTCTAAAGTTTGGATTTACTGCTTGAATTACTTTTTCAATTATTGAACAATAAGTTCTTTTATATTTTGACATCATATTATATACTATGATTAATCACTTCACACACTGAGATGTATCTATTATTTGGATGTTTTCATTATTTTTTCTTTTTGGGTTTAGATGTTCTTACGTGATTCTTTCTTAATTAGTCTTAGTTGAATTTTTTTTTATATAGTTGATATTTTAATTTAATCAAGAATGTTTATTTTACATTCTTATAATTTATAATATATATCATATAAAATCATTATATGATAATCCAATTATAACATATTTATATTTAATTTTTTAAATAAATTTTATATACTTTCTATTTCTACATATTTTTATTTTCCAAATAAATATAAAAGAAAATTAAATAGTTATAATTACTTTTAATTTGATGTTACTAATTCTTCTTCTAATTTAACCATCATTTTTAATATCAAAATAAATATTTATTTTACTATTTTATAATTTAATATATATCATACAAAATTATTATATGATAATTACACTTCTATAATACGATAAAACTAAAATTATTAAAATACACAAATAATTTAACTAAAATTAATACATATAAGTATTTAAGTAACAATTTTATAAAACGATAATGCCAATATTATCAAAATAAATAATTAAAATCATAATTTAATTTTAAGGCATTTACACACAAATCCTAATTTATGAACTTATATTCAATTAAGGCCTCGTTTGAAAACATGCTAATTTTGTAACTTTTTGACTATTTGGCTAAAATATGAGCTAAAAAAAATTAGTATATTTGGGATGACTTTTTAATTTTTTACGAAAAGATGTGCAAAGAGTTGAGAGAAAAGGGAATCTTTGACTTTTTTGTATGGATTGTTGGCTTTTTAATTTTTTTTAGTGACTTTTTGACTTTTTGGCTAAACGGGTCGTTTCCCAAACGAGACCTAAGTCCTGACTAAGATTTTTTAGACCTTAAAGTCTCAGTAAATTTTTAATCGTCAGAATTACCCTTCAAACAATGATTGTTTTATCATTTATGATTATTTAAAAAGGAACATTATGATTTGATATTTATTTTAATTTTTAAAGTTTTAAAACATCAACTTCCAAATTGAAAATATATATATTTTTTTAAAATTGAAAAAATAGAATTATTTTTTTATGCAAAACTAAAAATTTTGTCTATAAAGAAGCATGATAATAGAATATTGATGTGCAAAACTAAAATAAAAAAAAAAACTTTAAAAATGAAAAAATTGATAATATTCTCAGTTTTAAAATTGGAAAAAAAACTAATAATATTCTCGATTTTATTAGATAGTTGAATCAAAGCAATAAGTAGAAGGACAAAAATATTTAATCTCATGCTCTCTTTTTTTATCAGTTAGTGAAAAAATTATCTTGAAGATTGTTATGCGAAATTGATAATTTCTTAGTTTTACAAATTGAGAAAAAAAATGATAATATTCTTAGTTTTAATAAATAGAACTTATTGATTCAAAAATTCTTAGATATAACCTAAACTACCATAACATTTATAAATAGGACTTTTAGATAATTAACTCTTTAATTTTTAATTTTAATTTTAATTTTAATTTTAAATTAAAATTAAAATTATTCTTTTATAGCACACATTGTACCATCAAATATTTTTGAAAAAAAAAAAAAATTTAATTACTTAAAAGTCCTATTTTCAAATGTTATGCTAACTCAGGCTCTATCTAAGATTTTTTTTTTAAACCAATAAGTCATATTTAGTATAATTAAAAATATTATCAGTTTTTTCTAATTTTTAAAACTAAAAACATTATCGATTTTGCATAGTAATATTCCAGACAATTATTTCACTAACTGATGGAAAAAAAACATAGTATGAAATTAAACTTTTTACCCTTCTACTTATTGGTTTGATTCAACTATCCATTAAAACCGAGAATATTATCATTTTTTTTAAGTTTTAAAACTGAGAACATTATCAGTTTATTTCATTTTTAATTTTTTTTCCCAATTTTGCACATTAATTTTTCATATCAATTTTTTCAAAAAAAAAAAATCCACTCTGTTTGGTTTTAGTTTTTAGAATTCACTTTTTAAAAATTTCTACTTTTTCGTTTTTCATATTTTTTTTGTTTCAATAAATTTTTTTAATATTTTAAACAATTTTTAAAATTTTTAGATACGTCTAACATAAACACACTTAAAAAGTATAATATTTGTGAAACTTTTTATAAAAAATCACTAAATACTAAAAATACAAAAATAAAAAAATAAAAATTAAGTACATTTTTTGTATTTTTTTGTATATTTATTAATTTTTTAAAATATGGTTCACAAATATTTTACTATTTAGATATATCTAGATTAGGTGCATCTAAAAAAGTTAAAAAATTACTTAAATTTTTTTAAAAATTCACTAAAAACAAAAAGACACGAAAAACAAAAAACTCACTTTTCAGAAAACTGAATTCAAAAAACTGAAAGCAAGCACACTGATTAGTTTTTTTAAAAGTTTTTTCAATTTAAAAGTTGATGTTTTAAAGTTTTGAAAATCAAAATAAATGTTAAATCATCATGTTCATTTATAGATAATCATAAATGATGAACAATCATTATTTGAAAGACAATTCTGACTATTAAAAATTTAATGAGACTTGAAAGTATAAAAAATCTTAACTCGGACTTAATGGAATATAAGTCCATAAATGAAAACTTGTTTGTAGATGACCCTAAAAAAAATAACATGTACATTGCACGAGTTAACTCCTAGTTCATTATTATATTAATATTTACTTCTAAATCTATAGTATTATATAAAATTTAAGTGAGGAAAATTGAAATTGTGTAACATAAATTTTAATACCAAAATTATCCAAGTAAAAACACTTTTTTTTCACAATTGTTTAAACTATTCCATCAATAATTGTTTTGAGCAAAAATGTAAGAAAACCAATTTTTCAGTCTCTTACTGTCCCTATACCACTTCCCTTGCTTATTCAATAAATATATTATTATTTCACAATATTAAAATATAAAATTATGTAAAATAACATAATAATATTTTTATAATTATGAGCTATAATAATTAATTATTTATTTATATTAAGTGAATGTAAATAAGCATCATTTTGCATATAAATTCTATTCATAAATGATAGTAGGTATATTGCCCAACAGCTCTGGTCCGGGCTCCACAATTGCTTTCCCTGATCCAAGGCCCGGCCCGGCCCTGGCCCAAGGCAAGCAAGGCAATCCTGCTTGGGCCCCCCAAAAATTAACAAAATTTAAGGGCCCGATAATATGTTTAAGTCATGAAATATTAGTAGCCCAAACAAAAAGGGCCCAAAAAAATTCAGGGTTGAAAATATAAAATATAAATATATGGGGTAAAGTTCATAAATAATACATATATCACTTGTCTTGCTTCTTTTCTCCAGACTCCACTCTTTTACTGGAAGTTTCGAACAAATCGTGAGAGCAAACCGCGATGAAGCAAACAAGTTTAAATTCTACAGGTATTGAAGCAATTAGCGAGGTGATTTCTACGACATCAAATCATTGAATCACCAACTGTTAGTCCTCTCGAATAATGTTATATGTACCGATTAATATACATACTTGTGTATGACGTGACATTATTTGTATGATTTTGGGTATTTATAATTTATATAATAAATATGTTTAATAATAATATCATAACACTAATTGATATACTAGTATGTACACTAATTAATGCATGTAGCACCACTGTAGTCCTCTCTCTTTGTGTCTTAATTATTTTTTAAATTCACTATTTTTTTTATTTGAGGACTTTTCTTTTTAATTTGGTATCTCTTTTCTTTAATTATTGATTTCATTGCCTTTTTATTTTTGACTTGCTTATTTTTAGTTTGTGTCTTTTTTTTTATCATTAAAAGCCCCATTATAATGATTCGACTTGGCTCCAAAAACACTCAGGACAGGCCCAAGGCCTATAGTGTCTTGGTGCAGACTATTTTCAGTGGGCTAGGGCCCACATAGAGCCCAATACAAGGTATGAAATTAGTGGGCTAAGGCCCATAAGGAAATATCAATGGAAAAATTATCATGTAGTCCTATGTAGGAGATCTATTTCCCTTCTAATCCCAATTTATTTTTAATAGATTAATAAGTCCACAGTTTTTTAAGTTTTATACCCAGAGGTCCCGTTTTTTATTTTTGTATTTTTAAATGATCAGATACTTTTGTTTTGAGATCTATATATACGTGAGAAATCAAATTTTGTCACAGAAAAATTGAAAATCAAATCTTCGCTCTCGCGATCTCTATTTCGTTGTAGGGCGATCCGATTGTCGTGGTGGTCGATCCGATTGTCTTTGTGAGGTTGATCTGGTTGTGCGATCTGAATCTCTGTGTAAAGGCTATACCTGCGTACGTTGTCTCTCTCTCTCTCTCTCTGTATCTAGTGATAGATATATGTATGTGTATGTCTGTGTGTGTATGTAGTTTGTATTTGTTGATACATATATGTATGTATATATAGATAAGCAAATTTGCGTGGTATGTGGTTTGTGTTTGGGAAATTTTGTTTGTTTGATTGATTTTGATTTTGATTTTGTTGATTTTGTTTGTCGTATAGTGTAATGTATTTTGAAGTTGTATTTTGGAATTGTGAATTGTGCAGTGTTGGTATTGATATGTTGTAACTGTATAATTTTGCAGTTTGGAATAGGTGAATAATTGTTTGTTGGTTTGTGATTTTGTAGTATGGAGGGGTGTTTCATGTTAATGTGCAAATACAGTAATTGTTGTGCTGCTATCAAGATTAGTGAGGGATGTAGTTATGATGAAGTTGTTGAGAAAATATGTGTGAAGTTCAAGGAGTTGAGTGTTGGTAACTTTTGTTTGTTTTTCTCTGTTCCTGAATATTCTAATTGTATTGTTGAATGTGATGATGATTTGGGGAATATGCTGTCAATGGTAGGTGGTAGTGGTTGTCATGTTGTTGATGTTATTGTAGGGGATAAGAGAGTTGTGGAGGTTGATGATGGTAATTCTTGTAGGATTGATTCTGTAACTTGTGAGAGTTCTTTTGTGAATAATTGTGATGATGTTGGTGGCTTGTTGCGTAGTTTTTATCCAGAACCAGAGAGAGTTTTGTTGTTCCGCTAGTTGGAAGGGATTATACATAGTGTTGGTCAAGAATTTGAAGGTAGAGTGTCTTAGATTCCGCATTGCATTGGCTAAGTATACAGTTGAGTGTGGTTTTGCAGTGAATTATTTGAAGAACGATGCGACAAGGGTAACTGCTGAGTGTGTGATGAAGTCGTCTACGGGTTATAAATGGTTTGTGCATGGAAGGGTGTTGATGGATTCTTGTTTTTTATAATGAAGTTGGATAATGTGCATAGTTGTGGGGTTGTGGCTCGTAGATCTTGTAGCAAAATGGTTGGTTCTAGACTTGTGTCTGATATTGTGCAAAATAATATTAGTGATAATCTGTTGACTCGTCCTATTGAAGTTAAAAAAAAGTTGAAGAAGCAATATGGTATAGATGTTTTTTATCGGGTTGCATGGTTAGGAGTTGATAAGGCAAGAGGTAGGTTGTTTGGTGATTTTGCAACTTCTTTTGACCAGCTTCGATGGTACCTTGAGACGGCTATGAGAACGAATCCGGGAATTGTGTTTGAATTAGATGTGGATAAAAGTAGTGGGTGTTTTCGGAGGTTGTTTGTGGCATTTCATGGATGTTTGTATGGCTTTCAATTTTGTCATCCGTTGTTGTTTGTTGATGGTACATTTTTGAAAGGGCGTTACAAGGGGCATTTGCTTGCAGCAACATCAAAGGATGGTAATCAAGGTATGTATTTATTTGCAGTTAGTATAGGTTTGGTTTGTCAGTGTGTTATTGTATTATGAGTCTGCTAATTTTTGCAGTTTTCATGTGATTTTGTTTGCAGGTCTGTTTCCTTTGGCTTTTGCGATTGTTGACGCTGAAAATCAAGATAATTGGATGTGGTTCTTAAGTCAGTTGTTAAAAGCTGTTGGTTCAGGCCGGAGATTGACTTTTGTGTCGGATCGTCAACATGGATTGCTAGACGCTCTTTCGGTGGTTTTCCCCAATGCACATCATGCTTATTGCTTGAATCATTTGAAGAGAAATTTGATTGACAAATTGGTGGGACTTCGTACTACCTATAAGCTGTGTTTGATGAAAATATTAGTCAAATGTGCTTATGCGCCAACGGTTGCTTCTTTCCAACATTATATGGAGAAATTGAGGCGTATTGCTGGGAATGGTAGAGTTGATAGTATGTTGGATGGTTTGCAAAATGATAAGTGGGCCAATGCATTTTTTAGAGGGAAACGATATGGTGAGATGTCATCTAATGCTGCCGAGTCTTACAATAATTGGATTGGTGGGGCTCGTGAGTTGCCTATTACTTGTATGGTTGATATGATTAGGGTTCAAATCATGACTCAATTGTCGGATAGAAGAGCTGAATCTAGAAGATGGAGTACGAAATTGTGTCCAGTTATGGAAAAGAAGTTGGTGGACTCTTTGGAGCTAGCTAAGTCTTGGGATGTGATTGTTGCTAGTGATACTATGCTTGAGGTTCATTCTTCTATTTCTTTTTATGTTGATATTGGTAGACGGACTTGTTCTTGCCATGAATGACAATTGAATGGTTTTCCTTGTTGTCGTGCTGTGCATGCTTTGCGTAGTAGTGGTAGAGATGTGTATGATTTCATTGATCCTTTTTTTCATGTAGATTGTTTTAGAGAGTCATACAAGGAATCTGTTTATCCAGTGCCTTCAAGTGAGAGATTTGGTTTTGATGGTGCCAGTAGTTCGGTTATCAAACCTCCTATAACGAAGAAGAAATAAGTAAACAAGAAGAAGATGATACCTTCTAGGGGTGAGAATGTGAAGCAAATCAAGTGTGGGAGGTGCTTGAAATATGGTAATCACAATAAGAAGACGTGCAAGGCTGCTATTTGAGGCCACAATCTATTCTTTTCTATTTGTATTTGAATTTGAGGAATTATGAAAATAAAAAATGTGATACTTGGTATTATGGAAGTAATGAAGAAAGTTGGTTGAATTATTTTTTGTTTGTTGATGTGTTCTTTACTTATTGAAGTTGTTTTGTAACAGTCTGGTTTTGTTTTTTATTTTTATGGAATATAGAGAAGGTTGTTGAAAATTTCTTATTGAAATGCAGTTGATATTTCATAGTGACAAAACTGTATAATTTTGCAGTTTTAAGAATTATTAGAAACAACCTGATGGAATCGCATAATTTTGCAGTTTTAAAAATCATTAGAAACAAGCTGATGAAACTGCAGTTTGAAGAATTATTAGAAACAACCTTTACTGTATGAAAATATATGCAACCAGAAACAAGTAGACAAACAATCATAATAACATCCACAATAATGATAATAAGGAGAAAAAGAGCAACAATAACATCTATCATTTTCACCATAACCATAATAACCAGAAAATGATCATTCCCAAAAGTATATAAAGTACTTGTCACATGTTAAAAAAGAAAATTTTTTAAAAAAAAAAAAAAAAGGTACAAAGATATGTTCCCTTGAAAATTTGTATTGTCAAGAAGTTTGTTCATTATTTCTATGGTTTGGAATGGTTTGTCAACATTTGGTAGTGCTCGAGTTTCGGGATCGGTTCATCATTGAGAATTGATTCATGATTTGGGCTCGAAATTTGTCCCACTTTGGTTGAAGTTTTTTCTGCAGAGGTTGCCAGTTGAGATATTGGTTGATAACATTGCAGACGGCGATTGCACAATCATTCCTGCAGTGTTTGAGATGAAGTTAATTAGTTAGGTGAAACTGCAAAATTTAGCATATTGGAAGATTAGTTTATGGATTTTGTATCTTACGAGTGTGGGGTTTGTTGTGGGCATTCCTCAATTGATGCAATTTCTGTCTCGCACTCTTGAGATGAAAACATGTTTTCCTGTTTGCTGAGTAATGCTTTATTCCATTTCAGTTGATGTTGTTGCTACAAAATAGTTAGTGGGTGTTTTTGTTAGTTATAGTGGTGAGTTGATATGTTTGTAAAGGAATGGAACCAAGTATGAAATTTTATTTTAACTTACAATTTGTTTTGCAATTTCAAAGTGCTTGTTGTGGCAATCTTTTACAGGTCTCAAAGAGTCCTAGTGTCTCCATATTCCATCAGCATTGTCAAAGACCACAATTGTCCAATGGTTGTCGTGGTTGATTGGGAAATGGATATATCTGTTTTTCATTGTTTCTGGAAAATGGTTGTCGATGAGTTTTTCTCTGAGTGCTTGATCTTGGTTTTGTAGTGGAGTCTGTAAGTTATATATATGTTTGAAATATGTTATAAAACTATATAGTAATACATGTTAAGAAAGTAGAAAATTTTGCAGTTGTAAGGCATGTTAAGTTTTGCTTACATTGATGAGTGTTGAGAAAACGTAAGATCTTCCTGCATATGGATTGCTTGCAAAGACTAGATCGTTTTTCTCAAATTCTTCAATGGTTGGTTGGAGTGCCAATTGTTTTTCTGCGAAGGCATCAATGACCTGAAACATGTTATATATGAGAATGTGTTAGTTTTGTGGAATAGGTTATTGAATATGTACAGAAACTGTAAAATTGTGCAGTTGGAGACCTACATTCCCATATAAGGGTTCCCTGTTGGTCAATCTGCATATATCTGAAAAGTATACGCAATTTTCATCTTCAACGCTGCACTGCATACAAGCACTTGATTGTGTGTTGTTGATGAGTTGAATTTGGTCTTGGTCTTTTTTGGATAGGCTATGCCAAACCTTGTTTGTTTTGCGGCATGAAATGGTGAGTGGCTTGTTTGGGATTGATTCTTCTTGGAAATCATCATCACTTTCCAATATTTGAAGTTTTGTCTTTTTTTGATTGGCATGCTCTTTTGGGTTTGTTTCAGGAGCAACTGTTTTCTCTTGGCCAATATGCTCTTGCATCTTTTCTTTCTGCTGTTGTTTTGCTTCATGAGCACCTTCTTTGTTGTTGTCATTCTCCTTCTCTTTTTATTATCGGTACTCGTGTTGGTTTGGGTACATCGCCAGTAGCTTGTGTCTTGTTTCTTGCATCTTCTTTGGGTTTGGTCATTGGATGGTATTCAAAATCTGGGTGTTGTGCTTGTTTTCTTGATTTTTGTTTGTTTCTCTTGACCATGAATCTTTGGTGGGGACGCCAGCTTTTTGGTGGACATTTCCTTCAGTTGATCTTCTTTTTTACGCAGTTCAGCCATGAATTTTTGTTCCATTTCTTGCATTTGTGCTCTCATGTCCGATATGAGCTTGTCCTTGTCATCCTCTTTGGTGTTTGTGGTTGGTCATGACCTATAAAATGTTGGATTGTGTTTTAGTTAGTTTAATGAAATTTTACAGTATGCTTTAGTATTAGACAATAGTTTACCTTGTGCATGAAATATGTCAGATTTCTCTTGCAGTTCTTCTTGTTGGTTTGTCAGTTCTTGTTCATTGACTTCTTCTTGTTGGTCTTATTCTTCATGAAGGTCTTCTTGTTGATCACCTTTTGTTTGTTGTCTTTCTTCTGCTTTATCATTGCCATGTTGTTCATCAGGTTCTTGTTCTTTTTCTTCTTCTTCTTCTTATTCTTCAGTTTCAATTTCTTCTTCTTCTTCAGTTTCTTCTTCATCAGTTTCTTCTTCATCAGTCACTTGATTTTTTTCATCATCACTCTTTTCTTCTTGTTCATCACTTTCTGGTTCTTCTTGTGGTTTTTGCTTTCTTTTCTTTTCTTTTTTTTGTTGTTCTTCTTGTTCTGATTTTGATTCTGATTCTGAATGATGTTCTTCTTCGAGAAAGTCATCATCATCACTCTCTATAAGTGTTTTTTTTTTTTTTGTTTCTTTTGTTTTCTTTTTTCGCTTATTGTCTTTTTTGTGGTCATGTTTCTTTGCTGAAAAGTCTGTTGATGTGCTTTGATTGATATGCAATAACTGTATTTCTTGTTCAGTTGGGGTTAAAGGACTTTGGTTAACCTGCATTGGAACAATGTAGCATATATCAGTAGTGTCACGCCCCGAACCCGCCCCTAGAAGTTCGGTGACGAGACCGGCCAGTAACCTTTGGATTACCACAGGCCTTCCTGTACAAACATAAATTAAAGGGGCTCGCGGAAGCGAACTAAAGAAACTAATAGTCCAAGAGCTGTGCATAAATATGAACAGACATTCACATGCCAAAAAGATGAGTTAAATACCCACAATCTTTACATAACATGCTCACAACAATAATCTTGTACAACACATATCATTCAGTTATAATTATACAATAAAAGAAACAAACCAAAACTCTCAACGGCCTTTCCAGTTCGGCCCCAACTCTGAGGCACTCTAGACTAGGTAGGCTTCAAAACGGCGGCTCAGCTAGAACTCCGCCTCGGCTTGACTCCCCGGCTGTTCACCTATAATACATAAATACACATAATGAGCTAGAGCTCAGCAAGTAACATTAAAGTAAACGGGTTAGTGAACGAAGTCCAACATTTTATATATACAGTCATAAACAGTCAACAGTCATTAATGGCATAATCCACAGAACCTTTTCATAATCTTTTCATAACCTTTTCATAACATGTGTCGACTAACGACTAGAGTAACCGGTCCCGGACACCGGTTAAACACATACCGAGATCTCGTAACCTTTTCCTTTTACTGTGGATGCCATAATAGATTCGCAACTAGGACATTCGTTCACAGGAAACATTAACGTTTCAAAACCATATCATAATAATCATTTTGAACATACTTTCATATAAACATATCTTTTACAGTGATGTTACTCACAGTGGGTTTCCAATACCGATTGTACGGTCTTCGAAGTTCGAATTCGCAATTGACATTATAAAACATTTCTTCAATATACATATCATAAATCATGTAATTCATGCACTTCATTCTTTTCTTTACATTCTTCTCATGTTCATTCCTTTCATATTCGTTTCATGCATTCCTTTCATATTCATTTCATATTCATTCTCTTCCTTCATTACATTCATTCATGTCCATTTCATAATCATAAAATGCGAAATGATGCAAGGTAACATAAGAAAATCATGCAGAACTTCCCAAACTTTTTTAAAAAATAAACCTTCCTTTCTTCCACATTTCATTCGTGTTTCTTAATAATTTTCCAAAAGCTGCTTTGTGAGGTCGATTCAGCGGGCTTCCTCCGCCGAGCGACATCGCGAAACCCGAATTCGGTTCTTCCTCCCAAGCTTCATTTCCTAAATCCACTTACACATTTATGAACATCAAGTCCCAAAATACTTAAAAACAACATAATTCCATCATCAAAACTCCAATTCAAAACCCATATGGACCATAAACAAGATCAACCCATGAAGTAGGATGAAAAACTATGAACTATACATACAAGCTTTATATCTCTATATCCATGGAGGTTTTACCTCAATGAGCCAAATAAACATGAATCAAAATATGTAAAGCCATGATCTTGATGTCACCATGCTAGATTCTAAGAATCAACAACCAATTTCATGAGAAGCTTACCTTGAGTCCTTGATTTGGAGCAACTAAGCTTGATTCCCCTTTCTCCTCTTCTTTCCTTTCCTTTTCTCTCGAACTCTCTTCTCTCTTCTCCAGATATTTCTCTTTCTTGGGTGAGTCAAATGGTCAAATGAGTCATCCTTATCTATATATATCATTTATATCAAATTGTGCCAAAATCTCTAGCCAAACATGGCCTTCGAATCGAGCGAATTCAGTCTTCAATTTATTGTTTCAGATCGTTCTAAATATTCCCGGTATCGCATAGGTATTTTTAATTTCATTTTCTGAACTCATTCTGGTCATTATTTTCAGTCCCGAAGATGTCATTTCAACAGATATTTTTCCAAAAGTAAACAGATAGTCTTCAATTAAATCACACTCAAGCTTAATTAATTACTGATAATTGTATCACACGGTTCCGGGTCGTTACAAGTAGTACTGTAAATTTGGTTAGTTTCTTGTACTGTGAGTAATGTGGGTTAAGTGTCAAAATATGTTTTTGGAAACTGAAAAATGTTACAGTTTCATAACACGAGTGATGTTAAATAAGTGTGTTCTTTGAAACTAAAAATTTTCACAGTTTCATAATATGATTTGTACTACAATGAATGTGAAAGGAGAGTTGAATAGATTTGTGCTATGATAGTATAGAAGAGTTTGAATACCTTTTCAAAGTGAGCAAGGCTGATGTGTTTCCACTTGGAGTACATTCTGCCAAGGTTCCATTTCATAAACCTTGGGAAGCCTTTTTTGTTGGATGGTCAGAGGAGTTTATCGTGGCTCACGATGCAAAGATCGTTAAAAAAAAAAAATTGAAATATGTTAGATAGTTAGAAATAGGTGGATGTCGATATTTTTGTGGGAAGTAGTTGAGCAATGTGTTTACCAAGAGTAATACATGACGATCCAAAGGACATGCCTTGGGTTGTTGTTTGCATTTGCCATTGAATTCATCAGTGTGTCTTTTATTGCCTCAACCCAATTGTATTTCTTGATGTTGTTGAGATTGTCGACATAGTTGAGGAAAGTCCAACTCAGTGTATGGCCTGTTGTGGGGATGAGAAGTTTCAAGCACAAGTAAAGGGTGATTACCCTTGCAAGATCTTGACGATCATTGGTTGATTTTCCTTTTTTTGTTTGTTGAAACATTTTGGCTAAAGACTTACCATCCAATCTCTTGACTGATTTGCATCTTCGTTTGTAAAATGGAAGCTCAAAATCCTTTGGTGTTGCATAGGATTTGGTGGTGATGCTGTCTTCTCCACAGTCAATACCAAAATGAGCTTCACATCATCGCTTCGAGTTTCATTTGCTTTTTGCCAAGTAGAAATGATCTTTTTCTTTTGTTGTAGAGTGTTGTCATTTCGCTACAATGGAGTTGTAGCATCCGCACCAAAAGGCCTTGATTGTGTTAAGGAGAGAGCATTTATGAGGTGCCAAAAGGGTTTTTTGCACTGTCTGTTGGGCTTTTGTGAATTTGACCCCTTCAACAGCTTTGATTATCGTTAGATGTTGGAACGATAATTAAATTGTTGGACTCTCTTTGCAGGGACTGCTGCCTTTTTTTCGTTTGATGCCTTGGTTTTTGTTTTGGGAGTTGATTGGCTTTCTTGGAGCTTTCTTTTTTTGGTTGGAGGAGCTTCTTGTTTTGTTGTTGGCTTTCTTTGGTTTGTTGTTGTTGTGGGGGGAGGTGTGGTTGGTGTTTGTTGTGTGGGTGGGGCCTGTAGTGCAGTTCTTGGGCTTTTTCTTGTTGGTGGTGTGGTTGTTTTGTGGGTTTTTTGGTAGGGTCTATTGGGTTTGGTTGTTTTTGGGTGTAGTGGTTTGGTTTTTTGTGGATGGGGAGATGGTGGTGGCTTTTCAATGGATACAGGAGATGGACTTTCAAAATGGGAGATGGTTAAATTCCTGATTGGATTTGTGGGTATATGGGTTTGTTTCTTCCAATATCTTCCAACAGCTGTTTCTGAAAAAATGAAAGCGACAGCACGGTATGAGTAATATAGTGACAAAACTGTATAATTTTGAAGTTTTATGTGCAGTTTCATATGAAGTTATATGTATTTTGTTGGTATGCTATTTAAACTGTATAATTTGTGATTTGATTTGCACTTTATAATAAGTTATCTACTTGTTTTGAGTAGTGGTTAAACTGTGTAATTTTGCAGTTTCATTTGCAGTTTGAATAAATTGAGATATGTTACTTGTGTAGTGTTGAAATGAAACACTATGATGTTGCAGTTTATAAATAGTATGAACAATAGTAACAGCCCTTTGTATTTTGTAAAAGCAACAATAACAATGAGAAGATTAAAAATTCAAAAATAAGAATAAGAGACGTCAATATTGAACAACAAGAATAAGAATAAGGTGTTGAATGTGTAAAAATAGGGATTTATGTGTAAAAAAAAGTGTTTTAGAATGTTGAAAACAGAGTAGAATGTTTGAAAACAGGGATTATATATAAAGAGGGTTTATACATTTTGAAGTATGTAAAATGTGTATATAAGAAATATGTACAAATGTGAATGAAAAATAGTGAATAGGTGAAGAGAGATGTTACTTTTTTTCCCCATTTTGTGAATTTGAAGTCGAGAACTATGAAATCTCTTCACAATGGTGATGGTTCTTCGTGTTGTTGAGAGTCACCGATTGGAGAATATGAATGGCTTGGTGTTGTGTTGAAGATGAACGGTTTGGTTTTGTGGTTAGGGTAGGGTTTGAGAGGAATGGAATCGAGCGGAGGAGAGATGGAGGATTGAGAACGCGATTTCGAATGCGGAGATGTGATAATGTCGATAAGACTAAGATGATTGTGGGTGATGAAGATGGTATTACGTTTTACGGTTAGGGTTAGGGTTTTTGAGGCGATGGAGTTGAGCGGAAGAGATGGAGGCGAGTCGATTTGAACGACGGAGACGTGTGACGTCTTGTCGATCTGAGATGTTTGGAACGTGGGTGATGGTTGCGCGCGTGTAAATTGGATGATGTATTGTGGGTATTTTTGTATTATTGTTAATTTGAGGACTTAATGGAGTACTAAAATTGTTTTGAGCCTAAACAGGGTAGGATATGTTAGGCTTGGATCTTTGGATCAGTTCCCCAATATCAAATAAGGGGCAAAACCATGGAGCCCAATGCAAAATAAATACTAATCCAAATAGAATAATTCATCATCACGCGAGGACTGCCGAGTCTCCAATCAGGTCTGGCCAAGTGCCGAGTAATAGATTTTTATCGTACGCCGTCATACAGTGAGGCACAACACGGGAAAATCACAAACCCTAGATTTCCCTCCTAAAGCCCTAATTCTCCATCAACCCTGGAAACACTGAAAATTTTCTCTGTGAGAATTTAATTTTTTCTTGTCTCGGAAAAAATAAAATAAACATTCAAAGATGCTCCAGAATAACAAACACGAGGAAGATTCAAATCAAAACCCTAGAGTTACCTGGGAAGGTTGCAGTGTCTTGCTCGACATCAACGATGGTGACCGTCTCGTTTTTGCTCGTCTCACTGCTGCCTCGTAAGTCTTTTTGCTAATCTTGTGTCTTATATATATATGTGTGTGTGTGTGTGTGTGTACATGTGTGTGTGGATAGTGTAATTTGTTTCCAGTGCTCTACTGTTTGGATTGATACGGAATGGAATTGCAGGAGTTTGAAAATTGGGAATAAGAATTGTCTTCTTCAGCCATTGATTGGTTGTCCTTTTGGTTCTTTGTTTCAAGTTGAGAATGGAAAGGAAGGACCATTTTTATCTCCACTTTCTATTATTGAAGGTTTGATTCTCCGTTTTCTTCTCTCAACTTGTTTGATTTAATGTATTTTCTGAGCTATTATGGGAAACCAACTAATCTCATTTGGATAAATTGAGCCTTAACTTAACTCTTTAAGATATTTTTTTGTCAAATTGGTTTTTGTTAAAATAGATGGAGCCCGTACTTTTTTTGAGCATATTTTCAACATTTTTTTTAATGCAAATTAGAGTTAGTTCGTGCTTTACTATCACTTATGTTTTTTATAATACAGACAATGATTCACATTTTGTCCTCTTATGCTTATTGTTGTGCATAGCTTGACAATTTAATGCCAATATTTGTTAGACTTCTATGCAAATTGTATTTTGTGTTATTTTTTATTTTTCAGATCTATTCCAACTTGTTTTTTTGTTGCCAGTTGTGACCCTTTTCTTTGTTCTTTGCATTATGGTTTTTAAATTAATGATGTCTTTGCGGAATTTTTATTATCAGGTGATAATGTTGAAGAAAAAGGGGATTGCCAAATTAAAGACGAGTGCAAAGACAACCGAGGATTGGTTGATAATAATACTGCCCAAAGTCTCACTGGTGAAGATATAGATGAGATGCGAAGGTTGGTATGTTCTGTAACATTTTCAATTAAAGGCCTTGTGCAAAACACATATTTAACATTGCATTTTACACAACCCTAAAGATTTGGCAGATTGGGAACACAACAGTGATGATTTTGCTTGAATGTGTTGTCAATTTGTTATATTGCAATACGTGCATTTTGTATGGTGTTTTATTTATTTATTTATTTTATGCATTTTTATGATTCCATGGCATATGTTTAAAATTACTTTAGGATGTTATTGTCGATAATATACTTTGTACAAACATTTGGAGTTGCAGCTTCTTTGCAATTGATCCATAGAGAATATTGTGTGTTATATATATTTAATTTAATGATGAGGAGGTCACACACAGTAGGCCTCCAACTAATAGTGATTTCTTAAGTTTGGAAATGCATGAGTTTGGATGGTTTGGCTTTCCATTGGAATTGCATGGCTTTTGTTGGTGTGGAAATGCAGATTAGATTTAACAATGTTAGTTTATCTATTGTGAAAATATTATTAGATTTCTAGTCCATACTGCAGCAACTAATCATAAAAGAAGTAAATGGAAAAGGGCTCTCATCATGTTTAAGCTCTTTATCTATCTACAAAAAAGCATCAAGTTCATTCGTTCTACCAATATGTTTTCTTGAAATAGGTGCCTACTTATATCTTGCATCTTGTCACATCTTTTTGTTGGTAATTCTGATGGGAAGAGAAAATTTGGTGCTTGAATTATTGGAATAGTTCTTCAATTTTGATTGGGGTATTAGATTCAAGGAAAATTTAGCCAAAACCCCTCTATTGGACCCTTGTTTGGTGAAAAGGGCAACCCAATTTATTTTGCTTTATAAACCCCTTAAGGAGAAAACACATAATTGAGTAAGGAAAGGACAAAATAAAATATATATATATTTTTTCTTGGACAATATTGTCAGAGTAACATGTTACTGTGAACCAAAGTAACATGTTACTGTCAAACAGAGTAACATGTTACTGTTACTATTTATATTTATTTTGACGGTATTATTATTATTATTATTATTATTATTATTATTATTATTATTATTATTTAAGAATTTCATAGTTAACATGGATCTTATTTGATAGATCTTGATGAGAGAATTTTAAAAATACTAATTTTATTAAAAACCGACATCTACGTCAAAAATTATATTATTTTAAAGTTTAATATTTTGATAATAATAGTATACGTTGGACTTTTCAAGGAAAACATTTTGTGTTTGTCCTTAATGCATTAAAATTTTATTATGAGGTGGTTTTGACCAAATCCGCCTATATTCAAATTGGACAAACAAATTATAAATGATTTACCAATCCAAATAATTTTTTGAGTTTTGATGTAAAATTAGGCCTTTCATTTGTGCCAACCAGAAATAAATATTTGTCTCTAAATTTATTGTTATGCTATGTGGCTGTTAGCCATCATTTGTCTGTTTTGGATGTTTCTGTATAATTTTTTGGCTAATGTATAGCTTTGATGCAGACAGGGTGCCACAGGGGATAAAATAGTCCAAGCTCTCATTGCTAACAGTGCAACTTTTGAGAAGAAAACATCATTCTCACAAGTGAGGTTCTCCTAGGTGCTTGAGTATAGGATAATGTCTATGTGAAATATATGTTGAATTCTCGTGTGCTGCAGGAGAAGTATAGACTAAAGAAGCAAAAGAAATATGCACCCAAGGTACTTTTGAGGCGTCCTTTTACACGAAGGTAATCTTTCTTTTATGCAGTCTGCAGGACAATATTTAATTAATAATATATTTTGAAAATTCCATATAATATAAAAGGGAGAATTTTAGATAAATATGAAATGAGGGTACCTGCATTTTCTCCCCACATCATTATGGCTTAAATTACTTAGTGGCATGAAAGTCATGTTCTGTCTTCTAGATCATATTGGAACCTCATGGAAACCTTTTTGCAGATTGTATGTTCTCTTTTCCTTTGGATAATGCCAGGTAGTACAAGGAAAAACCCAAAATGCTACAATTAGGTTTCTTATGATTTTAGGTTATTGAAAGCTTGCATATTAATGGGGTTTGTAACTTGTGGGAGAGACAAAAGGTTGTAGGATTTGGAAATGGAAAAGAGCTCTCATTCTATATTTAGTCTCTAACTAGTCCTGTAAGTTTTTAGTGCTTGTTTGATGATGGTACTGTTTTCTGTTTGTTGACTTGTTATTTTTATTTATTTCAGTATATGTGAGACATACTTCAAGAAATATCCAGCCAGAATTGGGTAATAGTCGCCACTCATGAATTTTATGTTTTTTGTTTCTCATTTCGGTATGATTACATCATTTGTAGATTTTGAATGAGTATTTTTTTTTGGGAAGTTCAAACAAGCCCGTGCAGAACTTTCATTCTATTGGATTATGAATGTGTTTGTCTCTTTGAATTTGTTTTGTGCATGTGTTGGTCCTTGTTATTTTGTGCATTGCCTTCGTGTCAATTTCTATATTATTGTGTTTTAATTATGTTTCAAAGAAGGTCTTTTTTACACTTTCATTTGCTTCCAGAGTTGTTAACTTCTATTATTGTTGAGCTGGTCACATATTTGCATTTAAGGCCCAAACCATACTCTAAATGTTAGTTCTTGTTTCTCTCTCTCTCTCTCTGTCTCTCTCTCTCTCTCTCCTACTTATAATTCTGATGAGAGCTTCATTCCACTATTGCCCTTAAGTTGGCTTACTTTTCCCATAAGTTGGTCCCTATGCTCATTTGTGAATCGGTTGGAATGTATAAGGAATTTCTTTCTATCCCTTTTCAGAGTAATTGCAAAAATTAATTGCTTTTATATATCATGGTATTAGAATAATTTCTAGCTACCTGTATTGCTGCTGGCTGCACAAAAGTGATGGTACTTGTTGGTAATCAAGCTAGCTGTATGCTGATATCTATTTAATATATATTAATGTATAGTGTATGCTGATATATATTTAATATATATTAATAGATAAATATGTATTGTTTTTGGCCTCGTGGCCTGCTTGTTCGTGCTTTTGGCCTCGTGGCCTCCATCTGATCATAATGTTACTTTGTACAACTCCTATATAATGGAGCTCCCATTTGGTTTCTAAATAAGAAAAGAACACAGAGTGTATTAGCTCTTTCAATCACTCTCTCAATATTTCTTTCATGGTATCAGAGCAAGTGTAACTCTGTCTCATCATTTTTCGCCTCTTCAGTCAGTATTCGAATTTTTCTGTTTTTAATTTTTTTTGTCTCTCCCTTCTACTCAAATATATCATTCTATTTCATGGCTAAATACGGTCCAGCTTTTGGAATGACTTTAAACTCATCCTCCTCTTCTTCTGATATTATCTCATCCTCCTCTTCTTCTGATATTATCATCTCATCATCTTTTTCCTCTCATCAAATGGAAACCTCTCATCTTCCGATCACCGCCCATAAACTGAATGGGCAAAATTATTTGCAATGGTCTCAATCCATATTAATGTTTATACGGGGAAAGGAGAAAGATGACTATATCACCGGAGCCTTGGCGCTACCAGAAACCACAGCATCAACCTACAAAAGGTGCATAGCTGAAAATAATATGGTCATGTCGTGGCTCGTCAACTCTATGACCACTGACATTGGCGAAAATTTTCTGTCATTTGATACTGCCAAAGAGATCTGGGACATGGCAAAAGAAACGTTTTCGGACAAGGAAAACACATCTGAAATCATCTAGCTTGAAAGTTCCCTCCACGATTTACGTCAAGACAATCTTACGGTAACTGAATATTTCAATACCCTTACTCGTCTATGGCGTCAACTTGATACGTTTGAGGTTCATAACTGGCAGTGTGCTGCTGACGGTTTGTTGTATAAAAAGATTGTCGAAGGGAAACGTGTGTTTAAATTTTTGTTAGGATTGAACACAAATCTTGATGAAATCAGAGGAAGAATTATGGGAGTAAAACCGCTACCTAGCCTTAGAGAGGCATTCTCTGAAGTCCGTCGCGAAGAAAGTTGGAAAAAACTCATGATGGGATCTCATCAACAACTGAATATGGCAGAAAGCTCGGCTCTTAAGACTCAATTCGCTTCTATCGACAACCATCAGAAAAATAAAGGAGGTAGGCCTTGGTATGATCATTGCAGAAAGCCGGGTCACTCGAGAGAAACCTGCTGGAAGATTCATGGAAAGCCAACAGATTGGAAGTCACGTCAGCCTCTTGAGAAAGAAGGACGAGGTAATCATGTAGGTACAAATGAACTATCACCACAACTTGAAGCAAGCCCTTTCACCAAGGAGCAAATGGAGATGCTCCAGAAACTACTACGCCACAACTGTTCGTCTTCCAACCACATCATTGGATCCTAACCTTGGCTCACAAAGGTAATTCTTTGAACGCCTTTACTGTTGGTAAGAAACGTAAAAAACCTTGGATTGTGGACTCAGGAGCATCTGATCACATGACGGGAGATGCAACAATTTTTGATACATATATCTCATGTCAAAATAATTTAACGGTCCGAATAGCAGGTGGTTCACTATCAAAGGTTGCAGACAGTTCGGTTGTCTGTCTAAGAATCTTATTCTCAACTCTGTTCTCCTTGTTCCTGACTTGGACTGTAATTTACTGTCAATTAGTAAACTCACTAAGGAAAAGAGGTGTGTTATTAATTTTTTCTCCACTCATTGTGAATTTCAGGATTTGGATTCGGGGAAGATGATTGGCAATGCTGAGGAATGCTTTGGACTCTACATCCTTAAGGAATGCCATTATCCACAGGAATAACCTCAAACGGCAATTCGTGGTAGTTCTTTTTCAGTTTCGTGTCCAAATAACGATAGAGCCATTATGTTGTGGCACTATCGATTAGGTCATTCTAATGTTATGTATCTCAAGCATTTATTTCCTTCATTATTTAAAACTCCAGAACTTTTTGATTGTGAAATTTGTCAATTGTCTAAGCATGTTCGGTCCCATTTTCCCATTCAATCCTATAAAGCATCTCGTCCATTCTCACTAATACATAGTGATATCTGGGGTCCATCAAGAATAAAAAATGTAACTGGTACTAGGTGGTTTGTCTCATTCATAGATGATCATACTAGATTAACCTGGGTCTTCCTCATGAAAGACAAATCTGAAACAAGTCAAATCTTCAAAAATTTTCAAATTATGATTCAGACACAATTTCAGTCAAAAATCCAAATTCTAAAGTCTGATAATGCCCGGGACTATTTCAACTCCATTTTAGGAGAATTTTTAGCAAAAGAAGGGATAGTTCACTTAAGTTCATGTGTTGACACCCCACAACAAAACGGCATCGCTGAACGGAAAAATAGGCATTTGTTAGATGTTGCTTGATCGCTAATGTTTTCCACAAATGTTCCACAATTCTTCTGGGGGGAAGCTGTTCTTACAGCAGCCTACCTTATCAATAGGATGCCATCTAGGGTACTACAATTCCAAACTCCTTGTCAACTTCTTCTAAAATCCTTTCCAACTACTTGCCTCCTCTCCACTATCCCACCAAAAATTTTTGGGTGCTCTGTCTTTGTTCATATCCATCAACAGTATCGAAGTAAACTTGATCCCAGGTCACTCAAGTGTATCTTCATTGGGTATTCGTCACATCAAAAAGGGTATAAGTGTTACTCAAATACAAGGAAATTCTACAATTCCATGGATGTAACATTTTTTGAAACCCAGTCTTACTACCCTAAAATTGTTATTCAGGAGGAGACTCCAACCCAGGAATTTCAATTTTGGACTCCTAAGTCATTGAGTGAGCCATCCATCACCACCAACAATCCCACATCTCCTGAGTCATTGAGTGAGCCATCCATCACCACCAATAATCCCACACCTCCTGAGTCATTGCATCAATCTTTACTTGCCGAACATTCCGAGTTCATTGTTGACTTGCGGGATAATGAGCACATCCAAGAGGAAACGGAGGAAGGAGCACTTTCTCAACAATCCCATGAGGCTGAACCGGGTTCTCATCCCAGCAACATTCCAGGTGACAATATTCCTCCCACAGATAGTATTTCTGCAATGATCACACCAAGGCCTACCTCCTTTATTTTTCTGACGGTTGTCGATAGGAGCGAATTGAGTCTTAAGAGCCGAGCTTTCTGCCATATTCAGTTGTTGATGAGATCCCATCATGAATTTTTTCCGACTTTCTTCGCGACGGACTTCAGAGAATGCTTCTCTAAGGCTAGGTAGCGGTTTTACTCCCATAATTCTTCCTCTGATTTCATCAAGATTTGTGTTCAATCCTAACAAGAATTTAAACACACGCTTCCCTTCGACAATCTTTTTATACAACAAACCGTCAACAGCACACTGCCAGTTATGAACCTCAAACGTATCAAGTTGACGCCATAGACGAGTAAGGGTATTGAAATATTCAGTTACCGTAAGATTGTCTTGACGTAAATCGTGGAGGGAACTTTCAAGCTGGATGATTTCAGATGTGTTTTCTTTGTCTGAAAACGTTTCTTTTGCCATGTCCCAGATCTCTTTGACAGTATCAAATGACAGAAAATTTTCGCCAATGTCAGTGGTCATAGAGTTGACGAGCCACGACATGACCATATTATTTTCAGCTATCCACCTTTTGTAGATTGATGCTGTGGTTTCTGGTAGCGCCGAGGCTCCGGTGATATAGTCATCTTTCTTCTTTTCCCGTATAAACATTAATATGGATTGAGACCATTGCAAATAATTTTGCCCATTCAGTTTATGGGCGGTGATCGGAAGGTGAGAGGTTTCCATTTGATGAGAGGATACAGATGATGAGATGATGAGATCAGAAGAAGAGGAGGATGAGATAATATTAGAAGAAGAGGAGGATGAGTTGATAGTCATTCCAAAAGCTGGACCGTATTTAGCCATGAAATAGAAGGATATATTTGAGTAGAAGGGAGAGACAAAAAAAATTAAAAACAAAAAATTTCGAATACTAACTGAAGAGGCGAAAAATTTTGAGACAGGGTTACACCTGCTCTGATACCATGAATGAAATATTGAGAGAGTGATTGAAAGAGCTAATACACTCTGTGTTCTTCTCTTATTTAGAAACCAAATGGGAGCTCTATTATATAAGAGTTGTACAAAGTAACATTATGATTAGATGGAGGCCACGAGGCCAAAAGCACGAACAAGCAGGCCACGAGGCCAAAAACAATACATATTTATCTATTAATATATATTAAATATATATCAGCATACACTATACATTAATATATATTAAATAGATATCAGCATACAGCTAGCTTGATTACCAACACTCCCCCTCAAGCTACGTGGTAGATGTTAATCATTCCCAATTTGTCTGTCAGATCTTCGAACGTAACTCGAGCAAGAGCTTTTGTGAGAATATCCACTGTTTGACAGTTTGTTGAAGTGTAGCTGATTTGAAAAACTCCTTCTTCAATCTTTTCCTTGATAAATCTCCACGTGTTTAGTGCGATCATGATGAACTGGATTCTTAGCTATACTGATAGCGGCCTGGTTGTCGCAGTATAAAACCATGGGATGTTCAGATGGAACCTGTAATTCTTCTAACAGCCTGTTCAACCAGATTCCCTCACAGATACCTAGTGCCATAGCACGAAATTCTGCCTCAGCACTACTACGGGCTACCACTGACTGTTTCTTGCTTCGCCATGTAACCGCGTTCCCCCAAACAAACGAACAATAGCCAGAAGTTGATCTTTGATCACCATCGAACTC
The DNA here is from genome assembly GCA_025200525.1 of Camellia lanceoleosa. Taxonomy (NCBI): domain Eukaryota; kingdom Viridiplantae; phylum Streptophyta; class Magnoliopsida; order Ericales; family Theaceae; genus Camellia; species Camellia lanceoleosa. The sequence goes on along the minus strand of CM045761.1, from coordinate 199,447,379 downwards.
CGCCTAATCTGCATCTAAAAAATCTCAATTTTTCTATTTGTTGTTCTTTGGAAGAAGAGACCCTTTCCGGTCCTTTTAGGTACCTCAATATTCGTTACAAAGGTCATGTGTTTGTCGGTTGGATTATTCATGAATTGACGACCACACTAACAGAGAAGCCGATGTCCGCCTTGTATGAGAAAGATAAATGAGTTTTCCCACAAGACGTTGATATCTCCCTTTATCACTTGGTGCACTACCGCCACTTTCTTCCGCTTTGATAGTTGTGTCCATAGGTGTTTCACGCTTGCATCCTAGCATCCTGTTTCATTCAAGAAGTCTAGAACGTATTTACGTTATGAGATCGATATACCTTTCTTTGACCGAGCAATCTCCATTCCAAAAAGTACTTGTTTCCAAGATCTTTAATCTCAAATTCCTTTGTTAGGAATTTTTTAAGTAAGCCAATTTCCTCTTCATGATCACCTGTTAAAATTATGTCATCCACATAAACAATGATAATTGCCAATTTCCCTCCTAGGGAGTGCTTCACAAATAATATATGATCGGATTGACATTGAACAAAACTATACCCTTTCACTGCCTTAGTGAATCGTTCAAACCAGGCCCTGGGAGATTGTTTGAGGCCATACAAAGTTTTTCGGAGTCTGCAAACTTTGTTGAAATTTGATGTCGTCTCAAGTCCAGCAGGAATGTCCATGTATACTTCTTCCTCTAAGTCATCATTGAGGAAGGCATTTTTCACATCAAGTTGGTGAAGTGACTAATCGAGATTAGCTGCTAAGGATAAAAGTACAAGAACAGTGTTGAGCTTGGCAATTGGAGCAAAGGTTTCTTGATAGTCAATGCCATAGGATTGGGAGAATCCTTTGGCGACCAACCGAGCTTATATCGTTCTACAGTACCATCTGCCTTGTGCTTTACTGTGAAAATCCACTTACACCCAACTGGTTTCTTACCTCTTGGAAGATCAGTAATTGCCCAAGTACCATTCTTTTCCAGAGCCCGAACTTCCTCATTGACTGCCGCCTTCCACTTCGGATACTTGAAAGCTTCCTGAATATTCCGAGGAATGGGTATCTCCGTGATGCTAGAAGTGAAGGCACGAAACGAAGGTGATAGCTTATCATAAGAAATAAAGTTCCCAATGGGATGCTGAGTACATGATCTAACTCTTTTTCTCCAAGTTATGGACATATTAAGAATAGTATTTTCTAACTCAGAATTATCAATACTATCTGTGGGAGGAATATTGTCACCTGGAATGTTGCTGGGATGAGAACCCGGTTCAGCCTCATGGGATTGTTGAGAAAGTGCTCCTTCCTCCGTTTTCTCTTGGATGTGCTCATTATCCCGCAAGTCAACAATGAACTCGGAATGTTCGGCAGGTAAAGATTGATGCAATGACTCAGGAGGTGTGGGATTGTTGGTGGTGATGGATGGCTCACTCAATGACTCCGGTTCATCATGATCGCACTAAACACGTGGAGATAGATCGACACTTTATCAAGGAAAAGATTGAAGAAGGAGTTTTTCAAGTCAGCTACACTCCAACAAACTGTCAAACAACGGATATTCTTACAAAAGCTCTTGCTCGAGTTACGTTCGAAGATCTGACAGACAAATTGGGAATGATTAACATCTACCACGTAGCTTGAGGGGGAGTGTTGGTAATCAAGCTAGCTGTATGCTGATATCTATTTAATATATATTAATGTATAGTGTATGCTGATATATATTTAATATATATTAATAGATAAATATGTATTGTTTTTGGCCTCGTGGCCTGCTTGTTCGTGCTTTTGGCCTCGTGGCCTCCATCTGATCATAATGTTACTTTGTACAACTCCTATATAATGGAGCTCCCATTTGGTTTCTAAATAAGAGAAGAACACAGAGTGTATTAGCTCTTTCAATCACTCTCTCAATATTTCTTTCAAGATCTGGTAGCTTGTTAAGCCATTATGTCCTCTTAGATGTTCGGTATTTCCATTCCACTTATGTGGTTAGGTGTTAATGCTGTGTGTCCTGGTTCTCAAGTTTATTTTGGTCAACTCTGCATCAGGGACAGCTGATGTTGGTGATTTGATGTATAGACTCAGGCATGAGTTAATTTATGTAGATGAAGAGTCTTGTATTCAAAATGCAGTAATTCTTCCTTAAGTGGAAATAACATTATAGCCATCCTCCAGATAAAAATTGCCTATATTGTTTGGTGAGCATTTCTTTCTTGTTAATTTCTCAGCTGTGGAATATTAAGTCATGTTTTCATATGAATAGGGGGTTGAAAATTGGTTTCTCCTCATCTCTGGATAATAATATAATGGAATCTATTTGTTACTTCATTTACAATTCTTTTCAGGTTCTTGCGGGTGGACTCTTTATCTCTTCTTCTCTCCATGGCGAATGTCAGTGCACATTCTGATGTCCTTTTGGTGGATATGGTTGGTGGTATTCTTACTGGTGCTGTGGCTGAACGTTTGGGAGGTCTGCTATTTGGTTTCTTCATTACAATTTACAACTCTTTTTCTTGCTGCTTAAAGTACTTGTTGAGTATGTTATACTTAAAAACTACCCTAAGTTCATGCTACCAAGTTTGCATTTTTGAATTTCAAGCTTCATTTTGAGTAATATCTCAATTTACAATTTATAAAGTGTCACGTAATTTTCCTGGAGGCTCAGACTTCACAGTGTCCCCACTTGCTGTTGAGGATAATATAATTGCTACTCCATTGCTTAAATAAAGAAACTAGTCGTGAAGATTAATGGATGGATTTTAAATAGTGGATACTTCTAGCTTATTTTGATGATAACCTTTTTTTTTTTTTTTTTTTAAATTTTATATTTTGGCCCCTTTTGGGAAGTGGGTTATAATCCACTTCCCAGATTATAACCCACTTCCTCTCTCACAAAAAAGCAGCTTATAAGCAGCTTTTAACCAAAAAGCTGATTATAACCATCTTCCCAAAATAGCCTTTGTATCCTTATTATTCAGCTTATTTTAAATGTTTATGCATGCTTCTTCATTAAAAGAAACTGCCTCTATATGTACCAAGACGTCTGTTAGTGCTAATGTTCTGTAATTCTTAATGGGGTTTTGAGTTACAACTACTGTACCTTAACCCTAAATCATTAGCTTCCTGCCCCCAAACCTGCAGCCAGGATATGGAGGCTCATTTTCTATGTTATCCCAGTTACCTTGTAAAAATACAGAGATAGTTTCATCACCTAAGAGATAACTCTTTTTATGTCCTATTTTTAAGTCTTGGTAATAGATTTAGGCATGATATTTGTTACATTAAATTCTTTCCCGCGTGCAGTTTGTTTTCATGGTTCATTTCATACAGAAGTTTCTTTAAAGTAAAGGAGAGTAGGACACCCATTGTTGCATGCACTCTGTAATTGTTTGATGATGTTGCTGGTCTCAGCAGGTACAGGTTTTGTGTGCAATACTTATCTTGGGGTTACGCCATATCCAGTGGATATAGTAAGAATGTTCAACTTCAGCAGTGAAACTTGCAGAAGGTGCATCTTGTTTTAAGCTCTATTATTTTTGGAAGTGTAGTTATTTAACATTTTCTTTCATATTTCCTTTTTATGAAACTTTTTAGCATTTATTTTGAATCTTTACCGAACTATGTTTTGAGGTGCTTATTAGTTTGTGTGGAGCATGTTTCAATGTGCTTACTAGTTTATCTGGTCCAGGATTGTGCGGTGTTCGCTCACTGACCTTTGTTCCACTCAAAATGAAACTTCTGTGCAAATTGGCCAAGCTGGAGATGCCATTGGAAGTCAGTCAAATGTAGGGGACACTTCCGTATTATTTAGGTGCATATTGTCTCATGGTTTTCTAACTGTACCAGCGGACAATTTTGTGCAGGAAGAAAAATCTCCTCTGTGCTCAGAAAGCATGGATGGAACTGCACTTTCTTCTGAACATGGGATGCTGGATCTTATGCCCGAGACATCTACTTCTCCAGTTACCAAAGCATGCAAAACCCCAAAAGCCGGAGAGAAGGCATCACAAGAGGCCATCAACTTGTGGAAAGAAAATGGGTTTTCTAGGTTGATTGCCATTTGTATGATCATTTGGTTTATAATTCAAAAGATGTCACTTAACATTCTTATGTTCACATCCTTTGTGCAGCCTAGTAATTGCTACTCCAGATGCGGATGCTTGGACTGTTGTTAAAGAACTCCTCCCGCTTTTATCATTTTCAGCTCCATTTGCAATTTATCACCAATATGTTCAAGTCAGTTGCGTTTACTTTATATTTGTAATATATTTTTCTAGCTCTTTTGCTTATGTCTTTAGGCATGTTACTATGTTAAATAGATAATGTAGGAGGAGACAGAGGGCCTCATATTCACTTTTGAGGCATGCTTTAAGCATTTTTTTTTCTTTGCTGATAAGTCCTCCATGTAGAGTAGTTTTAGCAGAACTTGAGTTATACTGCTAACCCAGCCCAATAGGGATAATTCTTTAGTGGCAACACTGAACACTGATGGTGATGTTTTGGTTAAAGTACTTGTTTCAAAATGTTTGAGTTCAGTTCCATAGACTCAACTCCTTGTTTTATTTTATTTTCCCTGTCATGAAGCTGAGATGACGCGTGTTTACTTTGGAGGGTTTCTGTCATTAATGTCTTTATTTCCTTGAGAGAAAAGAAACGGTATTATGTTACCTCAGTTGATATAACAACAGTTATCCAAAAAATGTGAATTGACTATTTCGGTATTAGCATATCAACAATTTAAATAATTAGATGTATGTGGGTATAAAAGTGAAACAACTAAAAAATCTAACAAGTTTATGAATAGTTAAATTTGGTTACTTCTTTAAAAAACATAGATTTAGCTGATCTTAAAATTAGGAGAATCAAAATCTATTCCATTCAATGCCTGCACACAATTGAATTAACTCATTTTCAAATGCGTAGATTTTGAATAATTAACTCAAATGGTGCAACTTGTAAAATAAGGCAATTCATACAACAAAACAGCCGTCGTAGCTTTTTTCTTTTGTACTTGAATTATTATTTTTTATAATGGTAGCAAGTCTATGCTATGAAGCACCCCTTGTGAATACTTCATTTCCAATTATTGAAATTTATGTCATTATTGAATTATTATGAAGTGTTGCTATCTGTGATCTGTTTCAGAGCCTGTTCATTTTCCTGCTATGGCTTTGGTTGGTAGACTCGCAGTTTGTATTACCTTGGGACAATGAGAGGAAAAAAACTAATTCATGCTTCATTCTCTGTGTTCAGCCTCTTGCAACATGCATGCACAATCTACAACTTGGGAAAATGGCAGTTGGACTGCAAATTTCAGAACCCTGGCTTCGTGAATATCAGGTTTGTTTTAGATCTTCTAATGAATTTACTATCTCTTCGTATTCCTCCCCCCCCCCTTTTCTTTTTGTTTTTAATTCACATTCATTTATGATTGTTCTAACAAATTTACTGTGTCTTGGTCCCTTTTTTTTTTCTTACTTTTTTTTTAATTCACATTCATTTATGATTGTTATGTTTAAATGATCTAGAGGACAAGTGTAGAACTATGAATTCAATATGAATGCATGAATCAACATATATGTAAAGGATTGTACCAAAAAAACATATATGTAAAGGAGCTAGCATGTGCCATTTGCACAAACATTATTCACATACTGAGAGGAAAGGAGTAAAGTTGAAGTTATATGCCATGGGGCTCTAACTCAGAACTCAGAATTGCTATATAAGCAAAACTTGATTGTCTCCAATGTGATTGATAGGGGATGCAAGGCAAAACTTGACTGCCATAGAGGAGCCTCAGAAAAACTTAAAATATTACCAGTTTCACTATCTAACAGTTTTCTACTATAATGAGTAGCCTTGTTATGCATTTGAAGGCACGTGTTTTATAATCCAAGGTTGTCATGGGCATGTATGTTAACACTCTTATGTGTGAGCTCCATACCCAATTCTGGTTTTATTTCTATATTTAGTTTCTCCTTCTTTATGTGAATGGACTTTTCTCTTGCATCTTTCTATCTCATTAAGTCCAGCGCGTAGTTGTTTCATGTTATTTGAACTCTTCAAATTGTGAAATATCAAGTACTTCCTTTCTAGTTTACTTTTGTTGAAGCAAGTGGAGATTTGGTACTATATTTTCATGGATTTCATTTTGGTAATGATCTAGTGAAAATTACAGGTTGTTTTGTTCATCCATAAAACTAATTACCGATCCTTCTGTGGACTGTCTACTTGTTTATTATTGCATTGCAGGTTCTTCCATCGAGAACCCATCCACAAATGCAGATGAGCTCATTCGGTGGGTATATTCTAAGCGGTACTAGGATATGTAGCGATGACCAGCCACAACTGAAGTAATTGCTTCAATTTTTGACCACAAGTTTTTTTTTTAGGGGAGCAATTGCCCACATCTCATAATGTATAATTTCTTTGATAAGAGTGTACACTAGCTTTTCAATTGCAAATTTAAGAGTTTCATTTGAACAATAAATTGTGCTTGAATTTTGTTTTTTTTTGTAAACTCAAACCTATAAGCCTGCACCGTCTGATGAATAAAATTTTCAGTGGCAGTGTTTAAAATCTTGTCTTGCAATTATTTGGTACCAACATTTGGAATTAATGCAATAATTTTATCTTCCTAAAAGAAAAACATTTTACCTAATACCACCACAATGTAATTTTAACTCTAATTTGTTCACAATTTATGCCGTTATATATTCTCTCTTTTTTCCTTTTTGTTTTTGAGAATCTATATTCTCTCTTTATTACAAACTCGAGCTTTTTGCGTGCCTACAAGGCCTTAAAAAAGGCCCAAACATGTACAAAAGGCCCCAAATCACTTTTAACCCATGTTAATTAGATCCGGTGTGTTTGATTAATGGGAGCTTTTTTTTAATAAATCTTTTTTTCTAAGAGTTTTATTTCATCTAAATATTCTTTTTTTATTACTTTATTAGGTTCTATTTGAGGTAAGAAAATCAAACCACCTTTAATCTCTCATGTATCCCATTAATGTTGATATTTAATGTTAATTGTCATTATGTTTTGGTAATTCCTATACATCAGGATGTTGACTGTCATTATATTCATATTAATTTGAAATAAATTTTTGTCATTGTGTTATCAATCATATGATGTGAATATTCACATCATGTAATTGAAATAAATATTCACATTAATTTGAAATGATTTTTATCATTGTGTTGTCAATTACATGATGTGAATATTCATACTAAAACATATGAATGTAAACGTTTACACCACTACATTAGATGAGAGAGAATATTTACATATTGTAAACGTTCACATTACTACATGTTGTGAATAAAAATGTATTGTCAATTAAAATTATGATGAACGTTATTTTTAATATGTTGTCAATTAAAAATAAGGTTTACATGTTGTGAATGTTCACATCACTACATTAGATGAAAGAAAATTTTCGAGAATGTGTTGTGAACATTCACATTAGATGAGAGAGAATGTTCACATTATTTTTAATGTGTTCTCAATTAAAAATATATTCACATCTTTTTTTTTTTTTTTTTTTTTGGGTGAATAAAAATATATTCACATCATATAATAATATAAAATAATAATATCAATGCTATTTAATTTGTGTATAAAATTTCATATGTCTTGATCCTTTCTCTTCTCTCTCCTCCCCAACATTAAATATCAATATTAATCCCTTGATTAATTTTAGGCTTATTAACTATGAAGCACAAGCACGGGTTAGAGTAATAGTACGATACAGGTAAATACGATAAAATTTTAAAAATGCAAGGTACAGGTATGGCTTAATATGTTTGTAAAAAATATTTATTTTTAATTTAAAATAATGTAAAAATTGATTAAATGGTTTAATTTGTTAAGATTTAACCTACAATTAACATTTAATACTAAAAGTAAATGTACAATCAAAATTAAATATCATTATATTAAATAATTTACAAATCATAACTTAATTTTAAAATCATGCTAAGTATAAAATTAAAAATAAAAAAGATGTCTAGTGAAAAGAATTTTATTTATGTAGTAGAAGAAAATAGTGTTTCGACTGAGGTATGATACGACTTGAGTATATACTAGGTACATTTGGATACGCCAAAAATTAAGAAGAAGAAATTTGAATATGTGTTTCGTGTACTTAGCACGTATGCAAAAATATCATACGCCAGTAAATAACTGATATGAGTACGGTATGTTCGTCAAAATATCGATGCTTCATACCTTATTAATAAGTTTTAAAATATGTTCAAATTTATTTTGTTTAATTTTTTGAATCAATCCCAAATGAGTTTGAACTTGAGTAGTTTGTGTTTTTATAAAACTTCAAAGGACAATGTTAGGGATCTCAAATGTCTTACTAATATTTTTATCAAATGTCTCACATAAGTGTAGGACGCCCATATAAAATATTTGATAAAAATATTAATAAAATATTTAAAATTCTTACCATTACTCTTAAATATATATAAACTAATCAAACTAAAATATAAATGAGTATAAAAAATCAGTGTATTTTAAAATAAATTAAATTTATTTATGTAATAAATTAATCTCGAAGAAGTTAAACAGCAAGACCGTGTTTGGCCTTAGCACATTTTGACCTAGAAGTTAAGAAGTCACTAAAAAAATTAAAAAAACTAATAATTTATATTAAAAAATAAGAGATTCTCTTTCTCTCTACTTTTTGCACATCTTTTTGTAAAAAGTTAAAAAATATCTCAAGCATAGCCTTCGTTTGAGATGTGAGTTAACTTTTTCACTTTTTGGTTTTTTGACATTTGTGAGGAAAAAAAAAATGAAATGATTATAGATTGGATGTGAAATTTTGTCCTATTTGGCTAAAATAGTCAATTTTGTCATATATAAGTATTTTAGCCCAAAGTAATATCCCAAACATAGTCATATTAATTTTTCTAACCTCATTTTAGCCCCCCAAAAAAAAAAAAAAAAAAAATCATTTGGCATAAGCTAAAATGAGGGTTTTTTTTTGCTAAAATAGTCATAAAAAGACAAAATAAGTTTTTTAGCCTAATAATTGTTTGGGAAGTGGGATTTTAGCCAAATTTAGGCTAAAATTCACAAAAAAATAAAATAGGCTAAAATAGCTAATAAGACAAAATGTCATTACAAACTCATAACCATTTCACTTTTTTTTTTCACAACCATCACATCCAATGATAAAAAAATTCAATCATTTTTCCAAATACAAAATTTTTAGCTTACTAAAATAGCCAAAAATTAAAATAGCTTACTAAAATAGCAACTTCCCAAACACTCACAAAAGGTTACATTCAAACCATAATCATTTCATTTTTTCTCTTACAAAAGTCAAAAAAGTCAAAAAGTCTATTACAAAGGAGACTTTTTAGACCCAGACTAAAATAGCAAAAAAATCAACTCACATCCCAAATGAACCTTAAAATAGCATGTTCCCAAACGAGGTTTAAGTTTATGTTTGGTATGGGTTTTTTTGGTTATTTTAGCCACAAAAAGACAAAATAGGCTAAAAAGTCAATAAGGCAAAAAGTCATATCCAAATCATAATTATTATATTTTTTCTCTTACAAAAATAAAAAAAGTTAAAAAATACATCTCAAATAATACTTTTTAGTCCCAAATTAAAATAGTTAAAAAATTAACCCATATCCGAAATGAAAGGCTAAACATTAAAACAAATAATTATATAAGTGAGTTTAAAATTTTAATGTATTTAAAAATAATTTGAATTTAATTTATTTATATACTAATTAATCTAACGCATTAAACGCTAAGTAGACATTTTTTTTTTTATATATTTATATTCTACGCTGAGTAGACAATAAAGCAAATAATTATCATTTTATGTCTTGCTCAAAAAAATTATAATTTTATGTAAGTGCAAGGGAGAGATTATGTATTTACACTTTTATAAATGACAAATGTTAGCAAGTGTTTTGCAAATATTGTTTAATATTAAAAGATATATAAAATATATTTTGCAAATATATAAAGATATTTTAAAAAATATATTAATTTTAGTAAAAATGCATCAAACCTAATAAAACAATGTGGGAACAGAAAAAAAAAAAAATACCAACTTATTGGGCCGAGCCCAAACAAGGGAGCCCATCAAGTAAATATCACTAGGAATGGCAACAGGCCAGGGCATGGCCGGGCATGACACTCCCCGTCCCCGATCCCTGAAGGTAGAAAAATCTCCGTCGCCGTCGCCGTCGCCGTCGCCGTCCCCGATCCCCGGCAGGGAACCCATCACCTCCCCCAGCCCCGTTCTCTAACGGAGATCGGGTTTCCCTGACCCCGAAACATCCCCGACAGATCTGTTCAACAAACAACCCAAAAAAAACAAATAAATCTGTATAATGAACGAACAACAAATCTGTTCAACACACACACACACACAAATACACACACAACAACAACTGTTCAGATCACAACAATCATCAATCAACAACAACAAATATATATAACAACTTAAAAAACAAAAAAAGTGTTCTTTAACAACAGATATATATATATATATAGAGAGGGGCAACGGAGGCTTCATGGTTCACGATCTGTTCAGATCGGTAGCAACGGAGGGCTTTACGGACGAAGGGCTTCTTCACTTCTTTAGATCTGTTCAGATCGGTGGCAACTGTTCTAAGTCTGCGTAAGTCTGTGAGTGAGTGAGGGAGATGCGATCGACTTCGAGAGGCGGTGGTGGAATGGCAGAGACGGTGGTGGAGCAACGGGTGAAAGAGAGAGAGAGAGATGAGCTGCGATCAACTTCGAGAGAGAAAGAGAGACAGAGACAGAGGTCTGAGAGAGAGAGAGAGAAAGAGAGTGTGATCCAAGTCTGTGAGATAGAGAGCGATGCAAATCTGTGAGAGAAGAGGTATATAATATATATATATATATGAATGGATAGAGGGGCATAAAGGTAATTTTACTTCGGGGAGGAAACGGGACGGGGTCGGGGACGGGGCCAGGTCGGGCCGAGTCTAGGGCTATGAAAGCTATCCCCGTCCCCGGCTCAAAACTGATCGGGGATGCATTTTTTAATACCATCACCGGCCCGTGGAGAGTATTTTTCGAGAAAAAACCATTATAATAGGGGACGGGGGTCGGGTCCCCGTCAGGCCGGGTTTAAATTGCCATCCCTAAATATCACACCCTTCCTCTATAAAAGGAGGGCATCCTATGGAATAAATGTATGCCTCATCTCTCTCGGTGATACCACTACAACAAAAATAGTCTTTAGCTACAAAAACTAATGACGAAATTTTTTTTTGTCACGAAATACTTATCTTTTAATGACGAAAATCATATTTCGTCTCCAAATGTATCATTTTTGGAGACAAAAAAAAAATTTCGTCACCAATCTAAATCATAATAAAAAAAAATAGGTGACGAAATTATATTTCGTCATTATTTATATTTTTTTTGTCACTAAATATTTTCCCGCTAATATTTTCGGAGGGCGCCAAAATTAATAGACTTTTGGTGACGAAAAAATTGGTCACCAATTATAAAATTATTAATGACGAGTATATTTTTGTCACTAATAATTTTTAATATTTTAATATTATTTAATGACAAAATTATTTTTGTAGCCAATATTATTATCTTTAGTGAAGAAATAATTTTGTCACTAAAAAATAATTTAGTCCACTGATGAGAGCGACGAAGAAAAGGAGAAAAGAAGAGACACTGTGATGAATCCTCCATCTCCATCACCATACCTGACCTTTCTTCCTTCACTCCCTCTTTCACCACCACCACCAACTAATCACTTCACCTCCGCCTCTGCCGCAGCCTCCCGATCTCCCAACCGCTTTCTCAACACTCAAACACCTCATCCACCTCTCCGAAACCACCCACCACTCCACCTCCACTCTCCTCCCCACCTCCGCCACCACCCTCCCTGTCCTTTCAATTTCCTCCACCGCCTTCCATCGGAATCTCTTGCCACTCCCTCCAATGCCCTTCTTCCCTTCCCCTTCTCAATCTCGACCCTCCTACTCCAATCACTACGCTACACCAACACTCTCAAACCCTCCCAACAACTCTTTAATCGAACGCGTCCTTCAAACCCTACACGATCCCAACTCCGACCTCTGCTTCTCCCTCGGCGATTCTGCGACTTTGGTCCCAATTTCTTCTACCCTAATGGTGTGAAACTTCAAGTTGTAGCCCCTAATCTTCCTACTTGTTTTTATTTTGTTTTGTTTTTTTTTTCCTAGTGTTTGAACTTGATTTTTGATTTCTCTATTTTACAGGCCAAATCAACGAAGAACAACTCAAACCTCTCTTCGATTACCACCGTGCTCAACCCTTCGATGTTGTCCGCCTCAACGGTCTATCCTCTTTCTCTCTCTCTCTCTCTATATATATATATATATAGATGTGTGTGTACATCTTAAACATTTTAATTTTTGGAATTTGCAGATGATTGTTCGTGATTCATCCGACTTTCTCTCCCAAACGAAGGAAGCATTAGTATACCAGTAAAGATCTCTAATTTTTTGTAGATTTTATTAAATTTGAATGATTTAGCAACCTAGAATGTGAGTCTTTGTTTGAAATTGATTTGAGTGTTGGTATTAATTTGAATTTAGGTTAGAAGGTAGATAAGAATGAGAAATTCATAGAGGTTGTTGATTGTGAAGATAAGGAAGATGATGATTGGCTATCTCCACCTCCTAAAGTTTCAGATGATACACTGAAACTCGGTGAGGATTCAACTATAAAGGAGTTGAGGTATATTCATTTTTTGGTTTCACTTAATGGGTTAGCTCAGAATTCATTTTATGTTTTGTGGCTCCTTTATCTCTATCTTTTAGTTCATATAGTTTAAGGCAACTATGAATTTTATTACTTGTGTGTGCATTTGTTTGAAGCTATTTTTGTTGTGTTAGTGCTTTAATTGGTGAGACCATTCACTACTAATAATTAAATCATAAATATGATAGAATGAATGACTTATTTTCATTTTGCGTCTTGTAGTTTCCTATTTAAATATCCTTTTATATTGAGATTCATTAGTGGATCTACCGTTGTAGGATTTTACTCGGTTGCATACATTTATGGGTCATGAGCATAAGATTACGGCTATAGTTTTCCAGATGAAGAACAACCATTGTGCATAAGTGGTGATGAAGAACAACCATTGTCTCTTGCTACTTATGGGGATGCTCTTGTTGTGGCTCATGAGAATGGGTGTATGAAGGTTATGTATTTTTTAAACCCTACTTAACTTGGTTATATTTGGTCATATTTCTATAGGCACTAGTTGGAAGTTAGAACGCTAATAATTTTGTTCACTTTTCTGCTCATGTTTTTATCTTAATAAAGTTTCCTTTGAAAATAATCAATGAATTGAGTTTTGCTTACACGTCTGTGAATTTCATTTCCTTAAGTACATCTGGTCTCGGGATGCCTGAGAATAGAGTTGCGACATTTGCTCTCCATCGCTGTTTCAGATCTCCTGTCCACCTGCCTATTATAGAGCCTTATGCTTCACTTGTTACACTTGGGTGGAAGGTGACTTTTCTTACATTCTATGACGTCGATTGGCAGAACTATCTTTTCTAAGGCTTTGACTTCATTGTGTCTTGTAGACTTGAAATTCCTTTGATATGTAAATAAATCTCAGTTTAATTTCCATTCATATTGGAAGTATGATATGAAGTTTTTGGACCAGAGACAATTTCTCTATTGAAATTTTACAGGGAATTATCAACCAAGATAGGAGACAGTGAGGAAGATCAAATGGTGATTCATTTTTTAATATCTGGTCTCAACTATAAAAAAAGCGATCTTGTGAAGAGTCAAAATGAATTGAAAATCTAAAAACTGAAAGAGTTTTAGAATCTGAAAACTGAAACATTGGGTTGTGTAGAACGTGTGGTTAATGCAAAATTTTATTTTCCATATTTGTTCCCAAAGTCTGAAACCGAATCTGTTATTTCGAGGGGCAAAATTGGTAGCAAAAATAGCGTGACGGAGTTCAAACCAACTTGTGTGCCCATGTCATATAATAGAATTGATAGATGTTCAGCACATTAATGTATAAAAAGCATCATACGTGGTTATTGAAATGCGCTAAAATTCGATTGTGATGTTTATGAAAATGAACAGATTTTTGTATTGATTTGTAATAGATATTTTATTGAACAGGTTATTGAAATGCGCAGGGAATTGTTACTGAAAAGAAAAAATTTCGGAAGAAAATAATACCCCTATTTTCAAAATTTTTAATTTTTATTAGTGACGAAATAAAAAATGTCGCTATTAGTTTTCAAAAAACATGACGAATAATTTTGTCACATTTGTTGAATATTTCGTCGCTAAATTGAAATATTTGGTGTCAAATGTTTTTGTCATTGAATAATTTTATTTTTTGCTCATTTTAGTGACGAATTTTTTTGTCACCTTAATCCATATCATTGGTGAGAAAACTTTCGTCACTAAAATATATTTGAGATTTAAATATTTCGTCATAAAAAACAATTAAAATGAAATATTATTTAGTTTTGGTGCGAAATTGGTATTTTAGAGGACGAAAAATTCAACATTTGGAGCGAAACATTTAAATGCCAAAAATGAATAATAGGTGATTTAACTGTTTGTCACTGTACTTTCTGTGACGACCTATAGGCCACGAACGTGGTGACAAATTTTTTTCGTCACAGATCACTTTAGTGACGAAATTTTGATGTTTGGAGACAAAATCAGTTTGTCACCAAAGGCCTTTTTTGTTGTAGTGTACAACACACAAACACTCTTCATTTTCTTCATCTTATTTCTCTGAATCTAGTGATTGACATCACCATCGGAGTGTCTCCGGCCGGTAACCCCGGTTGGGTGGCGCTGACCATATTCATTTTTGTAGATTTACAGGGGCAAAGCTTATCTCTTCGTTAGATCTCTATAATCCATGTAAGAGGATTTTTCAGGTCTCACAATTGGTGCCATATATGGAAACGACTGAATGAGATTAACGAAGAACACAACAAACATGTTACTGTAAGTAAACATTCTACAACACTTTGATGGTTATCATGAGCCACAGCTAAGCTTTGAATTTTCTCTCTGATGAAATTTATTATAAAATTACTGTAAAATCGATTCTTGAATTGTGTACATATATCTGTGTATACTGACAAACTCCATGAAATCTCTTTTCTTTTTTCATGGTAAATCTTGATGAAAAGTGTTATAATAAAACAGTGCTCATGGATTTACTTTTGCATATTCATTTTCTCTCTCTAAAAATGCGTATCAGATTATGTTTGTGGAGCTTCTTTTCGATATTATCAAAAGGGTTGCTCAACCAAACCCATCCCCAGGATTGTTTATTTAGTTTTTGCCTTAAAGGAGTTTATTTTATAATTAATTCTTGAGATATACATATGTCTATACTAGCAATTTTTGTGGAATCCACAGTTGGGTCTTTACTTTCTCTCTCTAAAAGTTTTTTTGGCCAGCACGCTAGCGTAGGTTGCCAAAAAGAAAAAAAAAAAAAAATATATATATATATATAGTGGAAGCATCCAAACGGCTGATTTATTAATTAGGATATTCGGCACCACTATCTTTTCGACGAGATCGAAATGAGATCGGAGTAAACTGTTAAAACTGAAAGGCTCATTTAATTCGACACTTTATGTCACGACCCAAACCCGCCCCTATAGGTTTAGTGTGATGACCCGGACCTGTATGACGTCATTACCGTTAATTAATTATGTTTTTATCTGGTTTAATTGGGAATTATCTGTTTGATTGGGAAAAATATCTGTTGGAAAGACAACCGGATGAAATTGATGACCTTAATGGGATCAGAAAATGAAATTGAACATGTCTATGTGATACCGGGAATATTTAGAACCATTCGAAAGAATAAATTGAGGACTGAATTCTGTCTGGTTCGTAAAGCCTTGTTTGGCTAAGGATTTTGGCATAACATGGTTTATATGATATATATGGTTATAGATAATGATGTTTGACCCATTTTGACTCAAGACAAAGAGAGAGAAATATCTAAGAGAGAGGAGAAGAATTGGAGAAGAAGAGAGAACAAGGGAAGAAGAAGAGGAAGAAAGGGGACTCAAATTGTTTGGCTTCAAATAAGTAATCAAGGTATGACTTTCTCTCAAAATACTTGAAGTAAAGTGGATCATCTATGAGTTATGGTAAATGAATGGGAAGGATTAAGAGAATTCATGGTTAATTGCAAGTGTTGTGTTGTATTTTTGATCTAGAGAGCATTCATGGCATATATCATGAACTTATGAGTTAAATCATAGTTTTCTTGCATGATCTTGATTAATCTTTTGGTGGATTCATGAAGGTTTTGTCTAAGAGTTTTGATGATTAATTAAAGTTGCTTTTAAAGTGTTTGGAACCTTGTTTTCAAGATTTTGGGAGCTGATTTTGGTAAAAATGGAGCCCCGGTTTTGCAGAAAAAGGAGCTGAGTTTTCTACCCAGATTTTCACTGTCCGCTCGAGCGGAGATCTGGGCGCTCGAGCGGAGATTTCGCACTCCCAGTATTTTGTCGCAGTTTTCAGCCCGCTCGAGCGGAGGTTCTTACGCTCGAGCGGAGACCTGTTTTCCCTGAAAATTCAGCAAGTGTTTTAATGCATGTTTTTAGCATTCTCATTTCATTTTTAGCATTCTTAAGACTTCCTTAGGACTTGGTAATGTAATTATGAGGATATGTGGACGTAATTTGATAATGTTATGTGTTAAGGATCATGTTATATTATGGATATTTGCAGGTCAAAGTGTGAAGACCGTACTGGCCTGTTCTCGAAACTCTCGTAAGTAACGTTCCGTAAAGATACGTTGTTATGACTTATGTTTCAAATGATAATGTTATGATATGATTTACGAAAGATGTTTTTACGTATGAACGAATGTCCTATTTGCAAATGTAGCATGGCATCCATAGATAGTCCTAAGTCATGGGGGACGGCATGAAAATGCGGGTCCATGACCAGTTTACGAGATCTCGTTAGTCACTTCATTGTGACGATACGTGTTTAATCAGTATCCGGAACTGATTACTCTAGTCGGAAGACGTTCTGTTCTGTTATGTTCTATGGAGTATGCCATTATTATGTTCTGATACAATTGATTATGTTATGATGATTTGTTACGGATATATGATATGTGGAATTCGTTCACTAACCCTTCTTGTTATGTTACTTCTTTGGGCCTTAGCTCACCCCCGTATATATGTATTTTATAGGTGAGCAGTCAGGGAGCCAAGCCTAGGCGGAGTTCGTCTCGAGCCGCCGTTTTGAAAGCCTACCTGAGTTATGGTGCCCTGAGCTGGGCTAGGCTCGAAGGCCGAGTGAGTTTTGTATGTATATGTGGCTTGCGCCTATATGTTTTGTATATGAATTTTAGATACATGTTTGTACATTGGTGGGTAAATAACTCATTTTTGGCATGTAAATATTCGTTCATACATATGCACAGCTCTTTGGACTATTTGTATATTATTTCTGCTTCCGCGAGCCCCGGTTATGTATGTTTTGTATTGGAAGGCCTTTGGTAATCTAGGATTACTGGCCGGTCTCGTCACCGAACTTCTAGGGGCGGGTTCGGGGCGTGACAGAGTGGTATCAGGCGACTGAGCTAATTTCCCACACGTGTCCATAGAGCTGTAGGGTGCATTAGAAAAGATATAGAGCATGGCATAACATGTGTGCATGTATGTGTGTGTTTCTGACTATGAGAGATAAGAATTGAATGATGATAAGACAACAAAGGAATTCCTATGTTGAGAATGAAATGTGCTTTGTTATGGGTTCTAGAGACCAATGGAGGAGACTAGTGCAAGGAATGTAAATGAGACAGAAGCATCTGATGCTAGATTAGACCGGTTGGAAAGAATGGTAGAGACTTTAACTGGGATGGTAAGACAACAACAGGAACAAAACCAACAACAGCAGAGACAGCCATTTCCGCCTCCTCCACCACCACCTGTTCATGTGGAACCAATGAATAATGATGCGATTATTAGTTTGACACAGAAATATAAGAAGTTGAAACCACCTGAGTTTGCAGGGGGCATTGAACCCTTAAAGGCAGAGGCCTGGGTATTAGAAACAGAAAAGATCTTTGAGGTGTTTCCGTGCACTGAGGTATATAAGGTATTGTTAGCAACATTCACTTTGACAGAGGAAGCCCGGAGATGGTGGATGCTAGTACGAGAGGTAGATAGGGATTTGACTTGGAACCAATTTAAAGAAAAATTTTATGAAAAATACTTCCCACAGTGTATGCGAGATAGAAAAATATCTGAATTTGAACAATTGAAGCAAGGTGTGATGTCCGTCGCAGAGTATGAAACGAAGTTTACTGAACTAGCCCGCTATGCTCCCCATATGGTGAATCTGGTACAAGCGAGGAAGTTTGAGGCGGATCTGGTTTAATTGGGAATTATCTGTTTGATTGGGAAAAATATCATGGAAAGACAACTTGGGGACTGAAATTGATGACCTTAATGGGATCGAAATGAAATTGAAAATACGTGTGATCTGGAATATTTAGAACCATTCGAAGAATAAATTGAGGGAATTGGTCTGCACGGTTAAGTAAAGCCTTGTTTGGCTAAGGATTTTGGCATAACATGGTTTATATGATATATATGGTTATAGATAATGATGTTTGACCCATTTTGACTCAAGACAAAGAGAGAGGAAATATCTAAGAGAGAGGAGAAGAATTCGGAGAAGAAGAGAGAACAAGGGAAGAAAGAGGAAGAAAGGGGACTCAAATTGTTTGGCTTCAAATAAGTAATCAAGGTATGACTTTCTCTCAAAATACTTGAAGTAAAGTGGATCATCTATGAGTTATGGTAAATGAATGGGAAGGATTAAGAGAATTCATGGTTAATTGCAAGTGTTGTGTTGTATTTTGATCTAGAGCATTCATGGCATATATCATGAACTTATGAGTTAAATCATAGTTTTCTTGCATGATCTTGATTAATCTTTTGGTGGATTCATGAAGGTTTTGTCTAAGAGTTTTGATGATTAATTAAAGTTGCTTTTAAAGTGTTTGGAACCTTGTTTTCAAGATTTTGGGAGCTGATTTTGGTAAAAATGGAGCCCCGGTTTTCTGAAAAAGAGCCGAGTTTTCTCAGATTTTCCTTGTCCGCGGCGGAGATCTGGCGCCGAGCGGAGATTTCGCCTCAGATTTTGTCATGTTACCGCCGAGTTCGGCGGAGGTTCTTACGCTCGAGCGGAGACCTGTTTTCCCTGAAAATTCAGCAAGTGTTTTAATGCATGTTTTTAGCATTCTCATTTCATTTTTAGCATTCTTAAGACTTCCTTAGGACTTGGTAATGTAATTATGAGGATATGTGGACGTAATTTGATAATGTTATGTGTTAAGGATCATGTTATATTATGGATATTTGCAGGTCAAAGTGTGAAGACCGTACAATTCTTCGAAACTCTCTGCGTTAACGCTTCCGTAAAGATCGTTGTTATGACTTATGTTTCAAATGATAATGTTATGATATGATTTCGAAAGATGTTTTTCTGTGAACGAATGTCCTATTGCAAATGTAGCATGGCATCCATAGATAGTCCTAAGTCATGGGGGCGGCATGAAAATGCGGGTCCATGACCGATTCTGAGATCTCGTTAGTCACTTCATTGTGACGATCGTGTTTAATCAAGATCCGGAATCGATTACTCTAGTGAAGACGTTACGATATGTATGTTCTATGGAGTATGCCATTATTATGTTCTCGATACAATTGATTATGTTATGATGATTTGTTACGGATATATGATATGTGGAATTCGCTCACTAACCCTTTTTGTTATGTTACTTGGGCCTTAGCTCACCCCGTATATATATGTATTTTATAGGTGAGTGTTGAGCCAAGCCTAGGCGGAGTTCGCCTCGAGCCGCTTTTGAAAGCCTACTGAGTTATGGTGCCTCGAGCTGGCTAGGCCTGGAAGGCCGTAGTGAGTTTTGGTTTTATGTATATGTGGCTTGCGCCTATATGTTTTGTATATGAATTTTAGATACATGTTTGTACATTGGTGGGTAAATAACTCATTTTTGGCATGTAAATATTCGTTCATACATATGCACTGCTCTTTGGACTATTTGTATATTATTTTCGCTCATGAGCCCCTTATGTATGTTTTTGTATTGGAAGGCCTTTGGTAATCTAGGATTCTTGGCGGTCTCGCCACCGAACTTCTAGCGGGTTCGGGCGTGTGAGTGGTATCGAGCGCCACGAGCTAATTTCCCACACACGTGTCCATAGAGTCAGGGTGCATTAGAAAAGATATAGAGCATGGCATAACATGTGTGCATGTATGTGTGTGTCGACTATGAGAGATAAGAATTGAATGATGATAAGACAACAAAGGAATTCCTATGTTGAGAATGAAATGTGCTTTGTTATGGGTTCTAGAGACCAATGGAGGAGACTAGTGCAAGGAATGTAAATGAGATGTAAGCATCGATGCTAGATTAGACCGGGTTGGAAAGAATGGTAGAGACTTTAACTGGGATGGTAAGACAACAACAGAACAAAACCAACAAGCAATGAGAGCAGCCATTTCCGCCTCCTCCACCACCTTGCTCATGTGGAACCAATGAATAATGATGATTATTAGTTTGACACGAAATATAAGAAGTTGAAACCACGAGTTTGCGAGGGCATTGAACCCTTAAAGGCGAGGCCTGGGTATTAGAAACGAAAAGATCTTTGAGGTGTTTCCAGCCTCGAGGTATATAAGGTATTGTTAGCAACATTCACTTTGGACAGAGGAAGCCCGGAGATGGTGGATGCTAGTACGAGAGGTAGATAGGGATTTGACTTGGAACCAATTTAAAGAAAAATTTTATGAAAAATACTTCCCACGGTATGCGAGATAGAAAAATATCTGAATTTGAACAATTGAAGCAAGGTGTGATGTCCGTCAGTATGAAACGAAGTTTATGAACTAGTCTGCTTATGCTCCCCATATGGTGAATACAGAGTACAAGAAAGCGAGGAAGTTTGAGGCGGATTACATGTGGAAGTCCTTGATAGGGTCAATGTATTGAAGCTGGAAAAATATGTTGATGTTCTTGATAGAGCCTTAATGGCGAAACAAACATTCTTGACCTTGAAAATGTCCTACCAACAAAGGATCAAGCGAAAGTAGAAAGTTTAAGAAATGTAAAATAGAAACAGTTGGTGAGTCAATGATTGTGAATGAAAATTTGGCTTCGGTGTTTCATCGACAATACAAAAAGGGAAAGTGGAGGAAGTGTGAATACGCCCATTTGCAAGGAGTGTGGAAAACAAAGATTGGGCATCTGCCGCCGATAACCGGAGCGTGTTTCAAGTGTGGGCAGAAGGGACATTTAGCTAAAGCTTGTCCACAGGGTTACCCAAGAACTGAAAAACCTGTTTCTAGTGGAAATACATCAACAATGATACCGAGGGCAACTACAACAACTACTCCTGAGGGGACTACTTTGCGAACAGGAAGGGTTTTTACCCTAGTTTCAGAAAAGGCACAGACTACCGGAAGGACAAATGCAGGTATGACTTCCGTTATTTATTATGATGATAACATTATTACCTATGCAATGGAGAATATTGAACACAGGACGTTTAACTATGACTATGATGGACCGAATTAGATTTGATATGACACAACTTGATTATGACCATGATAGAACAATTTACCTTTGATATCACCTTTGCTATGGATCGTTATATTTATGTGATTACTTTGGACTTGAATGTTATAGAACTACCTTGTTATGCTGAATACCCTATCGAACTGTTTTCTCCGTATGATAATACTTTACGAACTATTGAATGACTATAGACCTAATAAGGACATATAACTAAGATTTCGATTGAACCGCTTATCAGAAGGAAAGTTTGGAGGACCAAACTTCTTAAGGTGAGGAGAGTGTGAAGACCCGGACCTGAATGACGTCATTACCGTTAATTAATTATGATTCTATCTGATTTAATTGTGAATTATCTGTTTCATTGAGAAAAATATCTGTTGCAAAAACAACTTCGGAACTGAAATTGATGACCTTAATGGGATCAGAAAATGAAATTGAAAATACCAGATGATAATCGGGAATATTTAGAACCATTCGAAAGAATAAATTCAGGATTGAATTCTGCCTGGTGCGTAAAGCTTTGTTTGGCTAAGGATTTTGGCATAACATGGTTTATATGATATATATGGTTATAGATAATGATGTTTGACCCATTTTGACTCAAGACAAAGAGAGAGGAAATATCTAAGAGAGAGAGGGAGAAGAATTCGGGAGAAGAAGAGAGAACAAGGGAAGAAGAGGAAGAAAGGGGACTCAAATTGTTTGGCTTCAAATAAGTAATCAAGGTATGACTTTCTCTCAAAATACTTGAAGTAAAGTGGATCATCTATGAGTTATGGTAAATGAATGGGAAGGATTAAGAGAATTCATGGTTAATTGCAAGTGTTGTGTTGTATTTTTGATCTAGAGAGCATTCATGGCATATATCATGAACTTATGAGTTAAATCATAGTTTTCTTGCATGATCTTGATTAATCTTTTGGTGGATTCATGAAGGTTTTGTCTAAGAGTTTTGATGATTAATTAAAGTTGCTTTTAAAGTGTTTGGAACCTTGTTTTCAAGATTTTGGGAGCTGATTTTGGTAAAAATGGAGCCCCGGTTTCTGCGTAAAAAATTTGAAGCTACCTGATTTTCACTTTGCCCGCCGGCGGAGATCTGGCGCCGAGCGGAGATTTCGCACTCAAGATTTTGTCGATTTATTCGCCGAGCGGAGGTTCTACGCCGGCGGAGACTGTTTTCCTGAAAAATTCAAAGAAGTGTTTTAATGCATGTTTTTAGCATTCTCATTTCATTTTTAGCATTCTTAAGACTTCCTTAGGACTTGGTAATGTAATTATGAGGATATGTGGACGTAATTTGATAATGTTATGTGTTAAGGATCATGTTATATTATGGATATTTGCAGGTCAAAGTGTGAAGACCGTACAACCGGTTCTGGAAACTCTCTGTAAGTAACGTTTCCGTAAAGATACGTTGTTATGACTTATGTTTCAAATGATAATGTTATGATATGATTTCTGAAAGATGTTTTTCTGTGTGAACGAATGTCCTATTTGCAAATGTAGCATGGCATCCATAGATAGTCCTAAGTCATGGGGGACGGCATGAAAATGCGGGTCCATGACCAGTTTACGAGATCTCGTTAGTCACTTCATTGTGACGATACGTGTTTAATCAGTATCCGGAACTGATTACTCTAGTCGGAAGACGTTCTGTTCTGTTATGTTCTATGGAGTATGCCATTATTATGTTCTGATACAATTGATTATGTTATGATGATTTGTTACGGATATATGATATGTGGAATTCGTTCACTAACCCTTTACTGTTATGTTACTTGCTGGGCCTTAGCTCACCCCCGTATATATGTATTTTATAGGTGAGCAGTCAGGGAGCCAAGCCTAGGCGGAGTTCGCCCCGAGGCGCCGTTTTGAAAGCCTACCTGGGTTATGGTGCCCTGAGCTGGGCTAGGCCTGGAAGGCCGTAGTGAGTTTTGGTTTTGTATGTATATGTGGCTTGCGCCTATATGTTTTGTATATGAATTTTAGATACATGTTTGTACATTGGTGGGTAAATAACTCATTTTGGCATGTAAATATTCGTTCATACATTTGCACAGCTCTTTGGACTATTTGTATATTATTTCTGCTTCCGCGAGCCCCGGTTATGTATGTTTTGTATTGGAAGGCCTTTGGTAATCTAGGATTACTGGCCGGTCTCGTCACCGAACTTCTAGGGGCGGGTTCGGGGCGTGACAGAGTGGTATCAGAGCGCACGAGCTAATTTCCCACACACGTGTCCATAGAGCTGTAGGGTGCATTAGAAAAGATATAGAGCATGGCATAACATGTGTGCATGTATGTGTGTGTTTCTGACTATGAGAGATAAGAATTGAATGATGATAAGACAACAAAGGAATTCCTATGTTGAGAATGAAATGTGCTTTGTTATGGGTTCTAGAGACCAATGGAGGAGACTAGTGCAAGGAATGTAAATGAGACAGAAGCATCTGATGCTAGATTAGACCGGTTGGAAAGAATGGTAGAGACTTTAACTGGGATGGTAAGACAACAACAGGAACAAAACCAACAACAGCAGAGACAGCCATTTCCGCCTCCTCCACCACCACCTGTTCATGTGGAACCAATGAATAATGATGCGATTATTAGTTTGACACAGAAATATAAGAAGTTGAAACCACCTGAGTTTGCAGGGGGCATTGAACCCTTAAAGGCAGAGGCCTGGGTATTAGAAACAGAAAAGATCTTTGAGGTGTTTCCGTGCACTGAGGTATATAAGGTATTGTTAGCAACATTCACTTTGACAGAGGAAGCCCGGAGATGGTGGATGCTAGTACGAGAGGTAGATAGGGATTTGACTTGGAACCAATTTAAAGAAAAATTTTATGAAAAATACTTCCCACAAAGGTATGCGAGATAGAAAAATATCTGAATTTGAACAATTGAAGCAAGGTGTGATGTCCGTCGCAGAGTATGAAACGAAGTTATCGAACTAGCCCGCTATGCTCCCATATGGTAGATACTGAGTACAAGAAAGCGAGGAAGTTTGAGGCGGATTACATGTGGAAGTCCTTGATAGGGTCAATGTATTGAAACCGGAAAAATATGTTGATGTTCTTGATAGAGCCTTAATGGCGAAACAAACATTGCCTTGAAAATGTCCTACCAACAAGGATCAAGGTAAAGTAGAAAGTTTAAGAAATGTAAAATAGAAACAGTTGGTGAGTCAATGATTTCGTGAATGAAAATTTGGCTTCGTGTTTATCGACAATACAAAAAGGGAAAGTGGAGGAAGTGTGAATACGTCCATTTGCAAGGAGTGTGAAAACAAAGATTGGGGCATCTGTCGCCGCATAACTGGAGCGTGTTTCAAGTGTGGGCAGAAGGGACATTTAGCTAAAGCTTGTCCACAGGGTTACCCAAGAACTGAAAAACCTGTTTCTAGTGGAAATACATCAACAATGATACCGAGGGCAACTACAACAACTACTCCTGAGGGGACTACTTTAAGTAAGCAGAAGGGTTTTTACCCTAGTTTCAGAAAAGGCACAGACTACCGGAAGGACAAATGCAGGTATGACTTCCGTTATTTATTATGATGATAACATTATTACCTATGCAATGGAGAATATTGAACACAGGACGTTTAACTATGACTATGATGGACCGAATTAGATTTGATATGACACAACTTGATTATGACCATGATAGAACAATTTACCTTTGATATCACCTTTGCTATGGATCGTTATATTTATGTGATTACTTTGGACTTGAATGTTATAGAACTACCTTGTTATGCTGAATACCCTATCGAACTGTTTTCTCCGTATGATAATACTTTACGAACTATTGAATGACTATAGACTGAATAAGGACATATAACTAAGATTTCTGATTGAACTTCAGCTACTGTAAGGAAAGTTTGGAGGACCAAACTTCTTAAGGTGGGGAGAGTGTGATGACCCGGACCTGTATGACGTCATTACCGTTAATTAATTATGTTTTTATCTGGTTTAATTGGGAATTATCTGTTTGATTGGGAAAAATATCTGTTGGAAAGACAACTTCGGGACTGAAATTGATGACCTTAATGGGATCAGAAAATGAAATTGAAAATACCTGTATGATACCGGGAATATTTAGAACCATTCGAAAGAATAAATTGAGGACTGAATTCTGTCTGGTTCGTAAAGCCTTGTTTGGCTAAGGATTTTGGCATAACATGGTTTATATGATATATATGGTTATAGATAATGATGTTTGACCCATTTTGACTCAAGACAAAGAGAGAGGAAATATCTAAGAGAGAGAGGGAGAAGAATTCGGGAGAAGAAGAGAGAACAAGGGAAGAAGAGGAAGAAAGGGGACTCAAATTGTTTGGCTTCAAATAAGTAATCAAGGTATGACTTTCTCTCAAAATACTTGAAGTAAAGTGGATCATCTATGAGTTATGGTAAATGAATGGGAAGGATTAAGAGAATTCATGGTTAATTGCAAGTGTTGTGTTGTATTTTTGATCTAGAGAGCATTCATGGCATATATCATGAACTTATGAGTTAAATCATAGTTTTCTTGCATGATCTTGATTAATCTTTTGGTGGATTCATGAAGGTTTTGTCTAAGAGTTTTGATGATTAATTAAAGTTGCTTTTAAAGTGTTTGGAACCTTGTTTTCAAGATTTTGGGAGCCGATTTTGGTAAAATGGAGCCCTGGTTTTGCGTAAAAAAGGAGCCGAAGTTTTACCCAGATTTTCCTGTCCGCTCGGCGAGATCTGGCGCCGGCGGAGATTTCAGACTCCAAAGATTTTGTCGCGATTTCCGCCGGCGGAGGTTCTACGCCGGCGGAGACTTTTTCCACGAAAATTCAAAGAAGTGTTTTAATGCATGTTTTAGCATTCTCATTTCATTTTTAGCATTCTTAAGACTTCCTTAGGACTTGGTAATGTAATTATGAGGATATGTGGACGAATTTGATAATGTTATGTGTTAAGGATCATGTTATATTATGGATATTTGCAGGTCAAAGTGTGAAGACAACCGGTTCTCGAAACTCTCTCAGAAGTAACGCTTTCCGTAAAGATACGTTGTTATGACTTATGTTTCAAATGATAATGTTATGATATGATTTCGAAAGATGTTTTTACGTGAAACGAATGTCCTATTTGCAAATGTAGCATGGCATCCATAGATAGTCCTAAGTCATGGGGGACGGCATGAAAATGCGGGTCCATGACCAGTTTACGAGATCTCGTTAGTCACTTCATTGTGACGATACGTGTTTAATCAGTATCCGGAACTGATTACTCTAGTCGGAAGACGTTCTGTTCTGTTATGTTCTATGGAGTATGCCATTATTATGTTCTGATACAATTGATTATGTTATGATGATTTGTTACGGATATATGATATGTGGAATTCGTTCACTAACCCTTTACTGTTATGTTACTTGCTGGGCCTTAGCTCACCCCCGTATATATGTATTTTATAGGTGAGCAGTCAGGGAGCCAAGCCTAGGCGGAGTTCGTCTCGAGCCGCCGTTTTGAAAGCCTACCTGAGTTATGGTGCCCTGAGCTGGGCTAGGCCTGGAAGGCCGTAGTGAGTTTTGGTTTTGTATGTATATGTGGCTTGCGCCTATATGTTTTGTATATGAATTTTAGATACATGTTTGTACATTGGTGGGTAAATAACTCATTTTTGGCATGTAAATATTCGTTCATACATATGCACAGCTCTTTGGACTATTTGTATATTATTTCTGCTTCCGCGAGCCCCGGTTATGTATGTTTTGTATTGGAAGGCCTTTGGTAATCTAGGATTACTGGCCGGTCTCATCACCGAACTTCTAGGGGCGGGTTCGGGGCGTGACAGAGTGGTATCAGAGCGCACGAGCTAATTTCCCACACACGTGTCCATAGAGCTGTAGGGTGCATTAGAAAAGATATAGAGCATGGCATAACATGTGTGCATGTATGTGTGTGTTTCTGACTATGAGAGATAAGAATTGAATGATGATAAGACAACAAAGGAATTCCTATGTTGAGAATGAAATGTGCTTTGTTATGGGTTCTAGAGACCAATGGAGGAGACTAGTGCAAGGAATGTAAATGAGACAGAAGCATCTGATGCTAGATTAGACCGGTTGGAAAGAATGGTAGAGACTTTAACTGGGATGGTAAGACAACAACAGGAACAAAACCAACAAAGAGAGATGACCATTTCCGCCTCCTCCACCACCACTGCTCATGTGGAACCAATGAATAATGATGATTATTAGTTTGACACGAAATATAAGAAGTTGAAACCACTGAGTTTGCGGGGCATTGAACCCTTAAAGGCGAGAGGCACGGGTATTAGAAACGAAAAGATCTTTGAGGTGTTTCCTGCAATCGAGGTATATAAGGTATTGTTAGCAACATTCACTTTGACAGAGGAAGCCCGGAGATGGTGGATGCTAGTACGAGAGGTAGATAGGGATTTGACTTGGAACCAATTTAAAGAAAAATTTTATGAAAAATACTTCCCACAGTGTATGCGAGATAGAAAAATATCTGAATTTGAACAATTGAAGCAAGGTGTGATGTCCGTCGCAGAGTATGAAACGAAGTTTACTGAACTAGCCCGCTATGCTCCCCATATGGTAGATACAGAGTACAAGAAAGCGAGGAAGTTTGAGGCGGATTACATGTGGAAGTCCTTGATAGGGTCAATGTATTGAACCGGAAAAATATGTTGATGTTCTTGATAGAGCCTTAATGGCGGAAACAAACATTCTGACCTTAAAATGTCGATCAAAGCGATCAAGAAAGTAGAAAGTTTAAGAAAGCGTAAAAATAGAAGCAGTTGGTGAGTCAATGATTTCGTGAATGAAAATTTGGCTTCGGGTTTCTTGACAATACAAAAGGGAAAGTGGAGGAAGTGTGAATACGTCCATTTGCAAGGAGTGTGGAAACAAAGATTGGGGCATCTGTCGCCGCATAATCGAGCGTGTTTCAAGTGTGGCAGAAGGACATTTAGCTAAAGCTTGTCCACAGGTTACCCAAGAACCGAAAAACTGTTTAGTGGAAATACATCAACAATGATACCGAGGGCAACTACAACAACTACTCCCCGAGGGACTACTTTATAACGAAGGGTTTTTACCCTAGTTTCAGAAAAGGCACAGACTACCGGAAGGACAAATGCAGGTATGACTTCCGTTATTTATTATGATGATAACATTATTACCTATGCAATGGAGAATATTGAACACAGGACGTTTAACTATGACTATGATGGACCGAATTAGATTTGATATGACACAACTTGATTATGACCATGATAGAACAATTTACCTTTGATATCACCTTTGCTATGGATCGTTATATTTATGTGATTACTTTGGACTTGAATGTTATAGAACTACCTTGTTATGCTGAATACCCTATCGAACTGTTTTCTCCGTATGATAATACTTACTTAACTATTGAATGACTATAGACCTAAGGACATATAACTAAGATTTCGATTGAACTTCACTATCAGAAGGAAAGTTTGGAGGACCAAACTTCTTAAGGTGGGGAGAGTGTGATGACCCGGACTGTATGACGTCATTACAGATTAATTAATTATGTTTTTATCTGGTTTAATTGGGAATTATCTGCTTGATTGGGAAAAATATCATTGGAAAGACAACTTCGACCGAAATTGATGACCTTAATGGGATCGAAAATGAAATTGAAAATACCAGATGATAATGGGAATATTTAGAACCATTCGAAAGAATAAATTGAGGACCTGAATTACATGCAGTTCGTAAAGCCTTGTTTGGCTAAGGATTTTGGCACAACATGGTTTATATGATATATATGGTTATAGATAATGATGTTTGACCCATTTTGACTCAAGACAAAGAGAGAGGAAATATCTAAGAGAGAGAGGGAGAAGAATTCGGGAGAAGAAGAGAGAACAAGGGAAGAAGAGGAAGAAAGGGGACTCAAATTGTTTGGCTTCAAATAAGTAATCAAGGTATGACTTTCTCTCAAAATACTTGAAGTAAAGTGGATCATCTATGAGTTATGGTAAATGAATGGGAAGGATTAAGAGAATTCATGGTTAATTGCAAGTGTTGTGTTGTATTTTTGATCTAGAGAGCATTCATGGCATATATCATGAACTTATGAGTTAAATCATAGTTTTCTTGCATGATCTTGATTAATCTTTTGGTGGATTCATGAAGGTTTTGTCTAAGAGTTTTGATGATTAATTAAAGTTGCTTTTAAAGTGTTTGGAACCTTGTTTTCAAGATTTTGGGAGCTGATTTTGGTAAAAATGGAGCCCCGGTTTTGCAGAAAAAGGAGCTGAGTTTTCTACCCAGATTTTCACTGTCTTCGCCGAGCGAGATCTGGCGCTTCGAGCGGAGATTTCGTGACTCAAAGATTTTGTCGCGATTTGCCTTTCGCCGAGCGGAGGTTCTACGCCGGAGACCTTTTCCACGAAAATTCAAAGAAGTGTTTTAATGCATGTTTTTAGCATTCTCATTTCATTTTTAGCATTCTTAAGACTTCCTTAGGACTTGCTAATGTAATTATGAGGATATGTGTGCGTAATTTGATAATGTTATGTGGTAAGGATCATGGTATATTATGGATATTTGCAGGTCAAAGTGTGACGGCCGTACAACTTCTCGAAACTCTCGTAAGTAACGCTTTCCGTAAAGATACGTTGTTATGACTTATGTTTCAAATGATAATGTTATGATATGATTTCGAAAGATGTTTTTACGTGTGAACGAATGTCCTATTTGCAAATGTAGCATGGCATCCATAGATAGTCCTAAGTCATGGGGGACGGCATGAAAATGCGGGTCCATGACCAGTTTACGAGATCTCGTTAGTCACTTCATTGTGACGATACGTGTTTAATCAGTATCCGGAACTGATTACTCTAGTCGGAAGACGTTCTGTTCTGTTATGTTCTATGGAGTATGCCATTATTATGTTCTGATACAATTGATTATGTTATGATGATTTGTTACGGATATATGATATGTGGAATTCGTTCACTAACCCTTTACTGTTATGTTACTTGCTGGGCCTTAGCTCACCCCCGTATATATGTATTTTATAGGTGAGCGAATCCAAGCCTAGGCGGAGTTCGCCTCGAGCCGCTTTTGAAAGCCTACCTGAGTTATGGTGCCCTGAGCTGGGCTAGGCCTGGAAGGCCGTAGTGAGTTTTGGTTTTGTATGTATATGTGGCTTGCGCCTATATGTTTTGTATATGAATTTTAGATACATGTTTGTACATTGGTGGGTAAATAACTCATTTTTGGCATGTAAATATTCGTTCATACATATGCACAGCTCTTTGGACTATTTGTATATTATTTCTGCTTCCGCGAGCCCCGGTTATGTATGTTTTGTATTGGAAGGCCTTTGGTAATCTAGGATTACTGGCCGGTCTCGTCACCGAACTTCTAGGGGCGGGTTCGGGGCGTGACAGAGTGGTATCAGAGCGCACGAGCTAATTTCCCACACACGTGTCCATAGAGCTGTAGGGTGCATTAGAAAAGATATAGAGCATGGCATAACATGTGTGCATGTATGTGTGTGTTTCTGACTATGAGAGATAAGAATTGAATGATGATAAGACAACAAAGGAATTCCTATGTTGAGAATGAAATGTGCTTTGTTATGGGTTCTAGAGACCAATGGAGGAGACTAGTGCAAGGAATGTAAATGAGACAGAAGCATCTGATGCTAGATTAGACCGGTTGGAAAGAATGGTAGAGACTTTAACTGGGATGGTAAGACAACAACAGGAACAAAACCAACAATGAGAGACAGCCATTTCCGCCTCCACCACCACCTGTTCATGTGGAACCAATGAATAATGATGCGATTATTAGTTTGACACAGAAATATAAGAAGTTGAAACCACCTGAGTTTGCAGGGGGCATTGAACCCTTAAAGGCAGAGGCCTGGGTATTAGAAACAGAAAAGATCTTTGAGGTGTTTCCGTGCACTGAGGTATATAAGGTATTGTTAGCAACATTCACTTTGACAGAGGAAGCCCGGAGATGGTGGATGCTAGTACGAGAGGTAGATAGGGATTTGACTTGGAACCAATTTAAAGAAAAATTTTATGAAAAATACTTCCCACAGTGTATGCGAGATAGAAAAATATCTGAATTTGAACAATTGAAGCAAGGTGTGATGTCCGTCGCAGAGTATGAAACGAAGTTTACTGAACTAGCCCGCTATGCTCCCCATATGGTAGATACAGAGTACAAGAAAGCGAGGAAGTTTGAGGGCGGATTACATGTGGAAGTCCTTGATAGGGTCAATGTATTGAAACTGGAAAAATATGTTGATGTTCTTGATAGAGCCTTAATGGCGGAAACAAACATTGCGGCCTTGAAAATGTCCCAGTCAACAGTGACCGAAGCAGAAAGTAGAAAGTTTAAGAAACAGAAAATAGAAACAGTTGGTGAGTCAATGATTTCTGTGAATGAAAATTTGGCTTCCAGGTTTACTGACAATACAAAAAGGGAAAGTGGAGGAAGTGTGAATACGTCCATTTGCAAGGAGTGTGGAAAACAGCATTGGGGCATCTGTCGCCGCATAACTGGAGCGTGTTTCAAGTGTGGGCAGAAGGGACATTTAGCTAAAGCTTGTCCACAGGGTTACCCAAGAACCAAAAACTGCTTTAGTGGAAATACATCAACAATGATACCGAGGGCAACTACAACAACTACTCCTGAGGGGACTACTTTGCGAACAGGAAGGGTTTTTACCCTAGTTTCAGAAAAGGCACAGACTACCGGAAGGACAAATGCAGGTATGACTTCCGTTATTTATTATGATGATAACATTATTACCTATGCAATGGAGAATATTGAACACAGGACGTTTAACTATGACTATGATGGACCGAATTAGATTTGATATGACACAACTTGATTATGACCATGATAGAACAATTTACCTTTGATATCACCTTTGCTATGGATCGTTATATTTATGTGATTACTTTGGACTTGAATGTTATAGAACTACCTTGTTATGCTGAATACCCTATCGAACTGTTTTCTCCGTATGATAATACTTTACGAACTATTGAATGACTATAGACTGAATAAGGACATATAACTAAGATTTCTGATTGAACTTCAGCTACTGTAAGGAAAGTTTGGAGGACCAAACTTCTTAAGGTGGGGAGAGTGTGATGACCCGGACCTGTATGACGTCATTACCGTTAATTAATTATGTTTTTATCTGGTTTAATTGGGAATTATCTGTTTGATTGGGAAAAATATCTGTTGGAAAGACAACTTCGGGACTGAAATTGATGACCTTAATGGGATCAGAAAATGAAATTGAAAATACCTGTATGATACCGGGAATATTTAGAACCATTCGAAAGAATAAATTGAGGACTGAATTCTGTCTGGTTCGTAAAGCCTTGTTTGGCTAAGGATTTTGGCATAACATGGTTTATATGATATATATGGTTATAGATAATGATGTTTGACCCATTTTGACTCAAGACAAAGAGAGAGGAAATCTAAGAGAGAGAGGAGAAGAATTAGGAGAAGAGAGAACAAGGGAAGAAGAGGAAGAAAGGGGACTCAAATTGTTTGGCTTCAAATAAGTAATCAAGGTATGACTTTCTCTCAAAATACTTGAAGTAAAGTGGATCATCTATGAGTTATGGTAAATGAATGGGAAGGATTAAGAGAATTCATGGTTAATTGCAAGTGTTGTGTTGTATTTTTGATCTAGAGAGCATTCATGGCATATATCATGAACTTATGAGTTAAATCATAGTTTTCTTGCATGATCTTGATTAATCTTTTGGTGGATTCATGAAGGTTTTGTCTAAGAGTTTTGATGATTAATTAAAGTTGCTTTTAAAGTGTTTGGAACCTTGTTTTCAAGATTTTGGGAGTGATTTTGGTAAAAATGGAGCCGGTTAAAAAAAATTTGAGTTTTCTACCCAGATTTCACCTTGTCGCTCGGCCGAGGAGATCTGGGCGCTCGAGCGGAGATTTCGCCTCAAGATTTTGTCGCAGCCAGCTCGCCGGAGAGGTTCTACGCTCGGCGGAGACTGCTTTTCACGAAAATTCAAAGTGTTTTAATGCATGTTTTTAGCATTCTCATTTCATTTTTAGCATTCTTAAGACTTCCTTAGGACTTGGTAATGTAATTATGAGGATATGTGGACGTAATTTGATAATGTTATGTGTTAAGGATCATGTTATATTATGGATATTTGCGAGTCAAAGTGTGAAGACCGTACAACCTTCTCGAAACTCTCAGAAGTAACGCGTTCCGTAAAGATACGTTGTTATGACTTATGTTTCAAATGATAATGTTATGATATGATTTCGAAAGATGTTTTTCGTGTGAGCGAATGTCCTATTTGCAAATGTAGCATGGCATCCATAGATAGTCCTAAGTCATGGGGGCGGCATGAAAATGCGTCCATGACCGCCATTTAGATCTCGTTAGTCACTTCATTGTGACGATCGTGTTTAATCGATATCCTAACGATTACTCTAGTCGGAAGACGCTCGCTCATTATGTTCTATGGAGTATGCCATTATTATGTTCGATACAATTGATTATGTTATGATGATTTGTTACGGATATATGATATGTGGAATGCTTCACTAACCCTTCTTGTTATGTTACTTGCTGGGCCTTAGCTCACCCCGTATATATGTATTTTATAGGTGAGCGATCGAGCCAAGCCTAGGCGGAGTTAAATTTGAAAGCCTACTGAGTTATGGTGCCTCGAAGCCGGGCTAGGCTGGAAGGCCGTAGTGAGTTTTGGTTTTGTATGTATATGTGGCTTGCGCCTATATGTTTTGTATATGAATTTTAGATACATGTTTGTACATTGGTGGGTAAATAACTCATTTTTGGCATGTAAATATTCGTCATACATATGCATGACTCTTTGGACTATTTGTATATTATTTACGCTCATGAGCCAGGTTATGTATGTTTTGTATTGGAAGGCCTTTGGTAATCTAGGATTATCGTCCTCACACCGAACTTCTAGGGCGGGTTCAAGGCGTGACAGTGGTATCAGGCGCCTGAGCTAATTTCCCACACACGTGTCCATAGACATGGGGTGCATTAGAAAAGATATAGAGCATGGCATAACATGTGTGCATGTATGTGTGTTTTCGACTATGAGAGATAAGAATTGAATGATGATAAGACAACAAAGGAATTCCTATGTTGAGAATGAAATGTGCTTTGTTATGGGTTCTAGAGACCAATGGAGAGACTAGTGCAAGGAATGTAAATGAGACAAGCATCGATGCTAGATTAGACCGGTTGGAAAGAATGGTAGAGACTTTAAGCGGGATGGTAAGACAACAACAGGAACAAAACCAACAACAAAGAGAGATCATTTCCGCCTCCTCCACCACCACTGTTCATGTGGAACCAATGAATAATGATCGATTATTAGTTTGACACGAAATATAAGAAGTTGAAACCACTGAGTTTGCGGGGCATTGAACCCTTAAAGGCAGAGGCCTGGGTATTAGTAACAGAAAAGATCTTTGAGGTGTTTCCGTGCACTGAGGTATATAAGGTATTGTTAGCAACATTCACTTTGACAGAGGAAGCCTGGAGATGGTGGATGCTAGTACGAGGTAGATAGGGATTTGACTTGGAACCAATTTAAAGAAAAATTTTATGAAAAATACTTCCCACGAAGGTATGCGAGATAGAAAAATATCTGAATTTGAACAATTGAAGCAAGGTGTGATGTCCGTCGCAGAGTATGAAACGAAGTTTACTGAACTAGCCCGCTATGCTCCCCATATGGTAGATACAGAGTACAAGAAAGCGAGGAAGTTTGAGGGCGGATTACATGTGGAAGTCCTTGATAGGGTCAATGTATTGAAACTGGAAAAATATGTTGATGTTCTTGATAGAGCCTTAATGGCGGAAACAAACATTGCGGCCTTGAAAATGTCCTACCAACAAAGGATCAAGGTAAAGTAGAAAGTTTAAGAAACAGAAAATAGAAACAGTTGGTGAGTCAATGATTTCTGTGAATGAAAATTTGGCTTCCAGGTTTACTGACAATACAAAAAGGGAAAGTGGAGGAAGTGTGAATACGTCCATTTGCAAGGAGTGTGGAAAACAGCATTGGGGCATCTGTCGCCGCATAACTGGAGCGTGTTTCAAGTGTGGGCAGAAGGGACATTTAGCTAAAGCTTGTCCACAGGGTTACCCAAGAACTGAAAAACCTGTTTCTAGTGGAAATACATCAACAATGATACCGAGGGCAACTACAACAACTACTCCTGAGGGGACTACTTTATAAGGAAGGGTTTTTACCCTAGTTTCAGAAAAGGCACAGACTACCGGAAGGACAAATGCAGGTATGACTTCCGTTATTTATTATGATGATAACATTATTACCTATGCAATGGAGAATATTGAACACAGGACGTTTAACTATGACTATGATGGACCGAATTAGATTTGATATGACACAACTTGATTATGACCATGATAGAACAATTTACCTTTGATATCACCTTTGCTATGGATCGTTATATTTATGTGATTACTTTGGACTTGAATGTTATAGAACTACCTTGTTATGCTGAATACCCTATCGAACTGTTTTCTCCGTATGATAATACTTTACGAACTATTGAATGACTATAGACTGAATAAGGACATATAACTAAGATTTCTGATTGAACTTCAGCTACTGTAAGGAAAGTTTGGAGGACCAAACTTCTTAAGGTGGGGAGAGTGTGATGACCCGGACCTGTATGACGTCATTACCGTTAATTAATTATGTTTTTATCTGGTTTAATTGGGAATTATCTGTTTGATTGGGAAAAATATCTGTTGGAAAGACAACTTCGGGACTGAAATTGATGACCTTAATGGGATCAGAAAATGAAATTGAAAATACCTGTATGATACCGGGAATATTTAGAACCATTCGAAAGAATAAATTGAGGACTGAATTCTGTCTGGTTCGTAAAGCCTTGTTTGGCTAAGGATTTTGGCATAACATGGTTTATATGATATATATGGTTATAGATAATGATGTTTGACCCATTTTGACTCAAGACAAAGAGAGAGGAAATATCTAAGAGAGAGAGGGAGAAGAATTCGGGAGAAGAAGAGAGAACAAGGGAAGAAGAGGAAGAAAGGGGACTCAAATTGTTTGGCTTCAAATAAGTAATCAAGGTATGACTTTCTCTCAAAATACTTGAAGTAAAGTGGATCATCTATGAGTTATGGTAAATGAATGGGAAGGATTAAGAGAATTCATGGTTAATTGCAAGTGTTGTGTTGTATTTTTGATCTAGAGAGCATTCATGGCATATATCATGAACTTATGAGTTAAATCATAGTTTTCTTGCATGATCTTGATTAATCTTTTGGTGGATTCATGAAGGTTTTGTCTAAGAGTTTTGATGATTAATTAAAGTTGCTTTTAAAGTGTTTGGAACCTTGTTTTCAAGATTTTGGGTGCTGCTTTTGGTAAAATGGAGCCGGTTTTGTAAAAGGAGTTTTCTACAGTTTTTTTTTGTCGCTCGGCCGATGGAGATCTGGCGCCGAGCGGAGATTTCGACTCCCGATTTTGTCGCGATTTTACCGCTCGAGCGGAGGTTCTTACGCTCGAGCGGAGACCTGTTTTCCCTGAAAATTCAGCAAGTGTTTTAATGCATGTTTTAGCATTCTCATTTCATTTTTAGCATTCTTGAGACTTCCTTAGGACTTGGTAATGTAATTATGAGAATATGTGGACGTAATTTGATAATGTTATGTGTTAAGGATCATGTTATATTATGGATATTTGCGTGTCAAAGTGTGAAGACCGGATTCTCGAAACTCTCTGTAAGTAACGTTTCCGTAAAGATACGTTGTTATGACTTATGTTTCAAATGATAATGTTATGATATGATTTCTGAAAGATGTTTTTCTGTGTGAACGAATGTCCTATTTGCAAATGTAGCATGGCATCCATAGATAGTCCTAAGTCATGGGGGACGGCATGAAAATGCGGGTCCATGACCAGTTTACGAGATCTCGTTAGTCACTTCATTGTGACGATCGTGTTTAATCGATCCTGAATCGATTACTCTAGTCGGAAGACGTTACTCGTTATGTTCTATGGAGTATGCCATTATTATGTTACGATACAATTGATTATGTTATGATGATTTGTTACGGATATATGATATGTGGAATTCGCTCACTAACCCTTCTTGTTATGTTACTTCTTTGGGCCTTAGCTCACCCCGTATATATGTATTTTATAGGTGAGCAACAGGGAGCCAAGCCTAGGCGGAGTTCGCCTCGAGCCGCTTTTGAAAGCCTCTCGAGTTATGGTGCCTGAAGTCGGGCTAGGCACGGAAGGCCGTAGTGAGTGAGTTTTGGTTTTGTATGTATATGTGGCTTGCCTATATGTTTTGTATATGAATTTTAGATACATGTTTGTACATTGGTGGGTAAATAACTCATTTTTGGCATGTAAATATTCGTTCATACATATGCCTGACTCTTTGGACTATTTGTATATTATTTCTGCTTCCGCGAGCCCCGGTTATGTATGTTTTGTATTGGAAGGCCTTTGGTAATCTAGGATTACTGGCCGGTCTCGTCACCGAACTTCTAGGGGCGGGTTCGGGGCGTGACATTTAGCATCGTAACTGGCCAGTAATCCTTGGACTACCGAAGGCCTCTGAACAGATTAACAAGATTAAGGGGCTAACGGAAGCAAATACATAAATATAGTTGTCCAATGAGCTGTGCTGACTTATATGAATAGAATATTTAAAACTTTATATAAGTATGCAATAGTCATTCATACATTATACCCACACACATTAAAGTATCTTACGTACAGCCAACAAAACTACCAAGCCTTATATGTACAGAAACAACGGAACTTAAACACAGGACTCTTCGGGAACCTCCACGTGAGGCACAATGGTTGGCTGACAACAGAACACAGATCCGAACAAAAGCCTTCAGGCTCGAACTTCAGAATACCCACCTACATATATATATATACAAACAGTGAGCTAAAGCCCAGTGAATAACATTAAGGTAAAGGGGTTAGTGAACGAAATCTGAATATATCATAAGTAGAAAATAGACCAGAGCATAATCATTCTCATATCAGAACATAATAATGATACATCCCATAGAACACATCACAAAACGTCTTCCAACTAGAGTAATCGGTTCTGGATACCGATTAAACACATATCACCACAATGAAGTGGCTAACGATATCTCGTAATCACATGTATGTCATGGACCCACATTTTCATGTCGTCCCCCATGACCTGGG
The DNA here is from genome assembly GCA_025200525.1 of Camellia lanceoleosa. Taxonomy (NCBI): domain Eukaryota; kingdom Viridiplantae; phylum Streptophyta; class Magnoliopsida; order Ericales; family Theaceae; genus Camellia; species Camellia lanceoleosa. The sequence continues at coordinate 199,408,403 of CM045761.1, read as the reverse complement.
ACCATCTATGGATGCCATAATAGATTTCAAATATGGAATATTCATTCATGAAAACAGATATCATTTCAGAAATCAAAACTTATCATATTTCATTTGGAACGTAATTCATATGAACGTATTTTTACAATAACGTTACTCACAGTGGTTTCCTGCAATGGTCAATCAACCCTCGAGTCTTGACCTACAACCACAAAATACATAACACAAGTATATCTTATCATTACACATTCAAGTGGCCAACACGGCTAGCTTTCTCACTTTAATTGCCCCATTCATTTCATGCTACATAACTTGTTCATATTACCCATATACTCGGATTCAACACATATTTTCTAATTCACTTACTTATGCTATTTCTTAGCTTATTAATCTTTAACGGCTCATAAATCATGCCTAAGAATGCTAATAAAGAGATGAGAGTGAAGATATGTACTTAAAACATATTTTGAAAACATGCTGAAAATAAATTGGTGGCTAGAGCCAGCAGAAGGCAAAAACAGAGCTCGCTCGAGCCAGGACTTCTTCGCTCGAGCCAGCTTCTGCAGAGTTCAAAATTCTGAGAGCTCAAAATGTTGGCTCGAGCCACCACTTCTTCGCTCGAGCCAACTGTAAATTTCTGGGTAGTAAGCTTAACAAAAATGACTTCCAAACCACCTTCAGACCTTGGGGTCCTGCATGATTTGATCAAACACACAAAAATACCTTTAGAAAACTTCAATACAAGACCCTTGAAACATCTTTTATTCAAAAACTCATCAATTCTTGAAAGATTTGAGTCAAAACTTCTTCATGCAACACATTTTCAACTATTTCATGGTTTTTCATAACATGCAAATGGTGATCAATAACTTTATGAATTCTGAAACCATGGGCATGATTAAAGCACACATGCATGCAAGGACTTTAAAACTCAAACTCAACATGATAAAATCAAAGATGGTCTACCATGAATGTATATGTAAGCCATCTACATGTTCTAAGACTCATTTCCTTACAAATATCATGAAATTAGCTCAAAGACATGCTGAAATCATGATGCAGAGAAGGTTAACTATAGAAAATAGGCTCAAGACGCTTACCTAGATTCTTGATTTCAAACAACAAGAGATGGTCTTCCTAGTTCCCTTCTTCTTCTTCTAACTTGAGCTCTCTCTCTCTCTCTCTCTCTACACAAGGACCACATGAGTAAAGGAATGGTACAATACTCCCTCAACTCTTATTAGAATATACACAACACACACCTCACATTTGAATACACAACACGTGCACACACATGCATTAATCCAACACACTCACAAGAGTTTTAATCCTCTACATTCAATATCACCAAATGCCTTAGCACATCAACACTTAATACCATCTTGGATCATTAATAGGATTAGATTAGGTACCAATCATGCATCATTGAAATCAAACACAAGTAATCTTAATTAATCAAGGTTAGCACAAAATTCAATTATTCAAAAATAGTTTCAATTAACGCTTAATTTAATCACAAGCAATTTTACTAAACTGAATCAGTTTTTAACAAAACTTTTCAGATGGTTCTAAAAATTCTAATTAGTCAACTCATGTGCTCAATTCGGTTTCTAAAAGCATTTAGGCTAACAACTTCAGATTCAAAGTAGGAATCATGACAAATAATTTTCAAATCAGATAGATATACACAAATTACTACAAAGCACATATCACAATTAACAATAACACATAATTCCATTTTAAACACTTAGTTAGCATTCTTAATTACGAATTAGTAGCTAATTACGGACCAGGGTTGTTACACTTTATTTGGCTTGTCTATCAACCAGCTCAGCAACAGTAACTCTTTATTGGATTGTTCATCAACTCTCTTGTTATTCTAAATCTCATTTTTGAAAGCTATCTCTATATTTGCAAAGGTACATTTATATATATATATATATATACATGGATACAATTATTTGCATATGCATTAGACTTGTTTGTTCGGCTCACAAACAAGGTGTTATAGGCCGACCACAGCTCTCTCTAGTGTTATTATCAGCAAAGGTGGAGTCGTGCCGACCAAGTGCTTCAGCATGTCAGCCAAGGCGATTTACCTTCCAAATTTCTTGGCAAGACAAACCCAGTGGGGCAGCCGACCCAGAGCTATCGGCAAGTGAAAAACACAATTGCTGACTCAATAACTTCAGAGTAGAAATGATGCCGCCCAGCTAACAATTCCGTTAAAGACAGTAGCACACAACATTCTTCGGACAACCACTCAAGTTTCTTGGCTTTTCATTGCTTTCCATTGAATCGGGTTTAGAATCACAATAGACCTGTCCGGCAATGCAACAAGGTTGTTCAGCAGCTTTACATTTATATCAAAAATCGTTCGGCACAGTTACAAAGTTACTCGGCAGATCTGTAACCCCGAGCCCCATTCTTAGGCAACGAAAACGGCTTCAATTATTCGCCGCCAAGAGCATATTCCATAATGTGCACTAAGATCTTTTGCCAAATACCTTCCTTCAGCCGACCACATTTTTATCGAGGACAAGAGCCGAACAACACCCAAAAGAAAAAGAAAAAAGAAAAGAAATAGAACCTTATTTTTTGGTCAACTTTCGGAGGTTCGACGACATCGAAACAAAGGCAAAATAAGGCGTCTAAATGGTGGAATGAATACTAGGGCGAGAGATGAATCCAACGCCGCAAGAATGAGGCCAATTGGACTTAAACCAAGGGAGATCTAAAGGCTCAAAGTCAAGAGTTCGAACTTAAAAAATTATGAATTTCACGACCTGCTGCATAGAGAAGATGACATAAGAATTTATTGTACACTTTTGGGCGCAAGGCGCTCTGTTGTATCTTAGGGTGTTCGGGTTAATCGGGTGGTCCGATAAACTTTGGGGGCGATTACCTTCTAACTTTTTGCTGTGTAGAATTCATTTTTAGATTCCAATTTTGAAAATTATGTGTCTCATATTGAGATCAATAAATCGGCCAATTTGCAACATTAAATGAAAACTTAATGGTTAGATCGTATCTGATCCGCATGCAATTTTGACAACAGGCTTTATTCATCACCTTGGCCACATACCACCAACTGGGGTAGGACCCACCTCCTGGATTTCTTTTATTTTTTGCTCTGCAACATCAAAACGATTAACTCATTTTTGTAGTCTTTGCATATAAAGTTATTTATCACCTTGATCCTTGTGGCAATTTCTTTTTTAGGTGTTCATTTCAGTTTATCAAGAAAAATTGCAGGAAACATTTTGGCAACTCGATTACCCACTGCGGCAAGTTGCTTGAGGTTGGGCAAGCAATGAAATAAAGAAAGTTATGAAGGGTTAATCACATAATCAATTGCTGATCAAGCATTTCAGCAAACAACAAGATAAAAGACCAAGAGGTACCACATAAGTCGGCGAGCCAATGACGTTGCCGACTTGCCAATCATGAGTATAAAAATAATATTTATTACAAGATAATAAATATTTACATAAATATTAATATTGACTTGTATTTATATGTTTATGTCCAACGTGTCATAGATAGCTTGACGACGTGTTTGGCTCGAGAACTGGATGGTACCATTAAACCCATGGCTGGGTCTTTATCCTCTCTCTCTAGAAAAATTTGTCCTCAAGATTTATTGACAAAGTTTGACCATGAGTTATTATAGTAATTTATGGTAATATTTTGATCGGCTTTATATGAAGCTAATTAGAAACTCCTGTAGACGTCCCTGAACGTTCTGGGAGAGAATCCCATTTTGTTCATTGGGCTCACTACAATTCAGGACTCAATGTCATGGTCTTGTATCTAATCTCGCAGAGTGCAATGCAAGACTGATGAATCATTAAACAGTCCAAATTCGGCAAATCGTTTTTGAAAACAGATTTTTTGAAAGAAATGCCAAACATGGACTGCTTTGCCAGATACAGAGTCGCCACCTAAATATTTTTATTTTAGGGGAATTTAGGAAACCTTGACTCGTGTCTAAGGCCACGTGTCCGTCATCACCAAAGTTGTCTCGGCTCGGGAACTTGGGTACGATTGGGGAAGGTCACTTCGTGAGCACCCCCGCTCGCCCGATCGAAGATCGGCCTCTACTAACCGTGATATCGAGTTTTGAAAACATTATATGCTCTTATCCCGACTGTTAGCCTAGAATTACTATGTGATGCGCGCAATATACAAGTATAGACTGGATCGCCTGAGTTGGAACAAAACATTTCATGTTTGTTTTTTAAAGCGGTTTGCTACTCACAAGTAGGCCAAAATGCGGATTTTGCCATCCTCAAGTGGGCTTAGAAACACATGGTGATTTGCCACTATCTAGTGGGCTTAAAACTCGCAATCAATGAATTGTTCCAATTCAGATAATCCAACCTCCACCCACAGGCATTCAGGCAGGTATATCACATAAGCACATAGCCTCATGGTAAGCATGCTATCATGGCAGTCACTCACACACATGCAAGGATACTAAAAAAGCATAAACACTTACCAAGTATTCCAAGCCAAAACATAAGCTATGTTAGAAATCCATGCATGATCCAAACTATGCTGAGATGTCTAATGCAACACATACAAGAATGCAACTAAGATAGGCTCAGCTATTTTAAGATGGCATATGATGATGCTACAGCTAACATGTATTCAACTTGAAATTGAAATACAATGCAGTTAGTATGATGCGCCGAGCCCGGTGCATGCAAGACAGATGAATGGATGCAAACATGCGAGTATAAGTATGCTAATTGAAACATGCCCTAAACTAACCATCATAAGCTGGTAAATAAAAAGGAGAAAGACGTGGGGTTGGAAGACATACATCACACACACGCACACTTATTACACAATTGCCCTCGCTCGGAGGGTCCGAATAAATAATTAACTACTTTAGCTAATTAAATATTACAAAACCCTAATTAATTAAGAAATTAACTAGGAAAGCGAATAAACTAGCATGCAAGCTATAAAATGGACTACCTCAGCTCTTGTTCCGAATGATGAAAGATGCATGTGTGCTCGGGTCGCTTTGTCGAGAAATTCCTTGCGATGCCCCGATTTGCCTCTGTTTGCAATTTATCTCGGAATAGTGTACAAAGCTCTAGAAGGCTGCTGATTTCTAGTTTGCTGCAACAGAGAGCAAGAAAGGGACATAGCAAAGTATTTTCAATGTATGTGTGCACGACCACTCTCCCCGTCATTGCACAAGCTTTAGGGAGTGTAGACCTCGATCCTCGTGCCATCAATCATGCATCTCGATGCATGATGGCCGAGGAGTCGGATTGCACGACTCAATGTAAAATGAATGCACATATAAACACAACAAGGCCTAAACTCTATCATGGGTAATCCGAAGTGTCGGCGACTGGGAATTGAGACACGTTTCGTCACTTGGAGTATAAAACGTCCCTCGTTTCCCGTGTTTGGACTAACCCTACTCCAAACACAAAGCGATGAGAAGGCATACATAATGCGACTAACATGCAACTTAGCATACGCAATTCTATGGGCTAAAATGGCATACACAATGCACGTGACATAACATGGCATACACAATGCACTTACGAAGACTATCATGCGCACATGAACTAAATGGCATATACAAATGCAAGATGGACTTACACCAATATGAGTGGACCTCAGCCACACTCACATCAGTGGCCATATAATGGAAATGAGACAACCGAAATACATGCAAACATGCACGGATGCAAGGACAGATCCTAAGGCACAACATGCAACTCTAACTAAGCATGGCAAAGGATGAAGTATGACATGCAAACACACATTTTCCAGCTCTAAAATGACATACAAGATGGTCCCGAATCATGAAAGTATGTTACCCAATGCATGCTAGATGGCCTGAATACCGAAACTAGTGAAGTGCGTTACCCTAGAGGCATACAAAGCAATGCACGAATGGCAAAACCAACCCCAAAACAGACCCTAGGTAGGTCTGAAGCAGTGGGAAAATGGCCCAAAATGATGGTTCAAAGTGTATGGAAATGAAGCTCATTCAATAGTCCGAAAACAAGGCATTCATGCACAACTCTCAAGCACACTTAAAGAGGAGAAAACATGAGGATGTGACATTCACATAGGCTCTGAAATATGATGCAAAATGACCCCAAATCATGAAAACACCTCAGTATATGCATGCAATAGACCTCAAATCTCAAAGCTAGGCAAGTGTATTGAACTACAAGCATGCAAAACAAGCATCATTCGACCATGAGACCCAAAAACAGAGCTAGGGTAGTCCAAAATATGCACAAAATCAGTTTAAGGCAAGGTCAAAAAGTGCTAAAATCAAGGGTCAACAAAGCATGCAAAATAAGCTAGTGAACCATGATTTGCACTACAACTATATGAAGCACATGAGAGCTCATCAAACCAGCCAAAAACAGAAGTATGTCATGCCAAATAATGCCCAAAAACCCATTGAAACTCAGTCAATGCATGCAAGAATGATGTGTCCCTTTGAAAGGCCAATAAGAGGGTTATTCTACACATGCAAGATAAACATACAAAATGGCAAAACCACCTCTAGAAAGAGGTTATGAGGGTCCTAAAACTCACTAAAAATGGCCTGAAATTAGTTTAGGAAGCATGCAAGTGAAGGCCTCTTTGAAAGGCCTTGAAAAAGATTACTCTACACATGCATAATAGACATCTAATATGGCAAAAACACCTCTGGACAGAGGTCATGCAGGTCACAAAACTCATCAAAAATGGCCTAGAGCATGGCTTTGAAATATGCAAATAGGGGCTCCTTTGGAAGGCCAAGAAAGCTAGTAAAGAGAACAAAGGGTGAGAGGGTCACCCTTCTCTAATTTTGAGGCTCAAAGACACATGTTAGCCACTGAAAATCCATTGGATTTCAGTGGCTAAAAGGCCAAACCAAGGCTGACACAAATGCTCTAAAGCATAGCTCAAAACATGAGGAAATGAAGCATGCAAGGGGGTAGATGACCCCCAACAGAAAAATGGTCTAAAAAAAAAATGTTTAGAAAATCAAAACAAGACTTTTTTCAGTTTATGAAAAAGCCTAAATATGCTTGAAAATAGAGCTAAACTATGAAGCAAAACAATACTACAAAGATGGAAATAGAGACTTACTCTTGTAGAGAAGAAGGCCAGCAGCTTCTGTACCAAAATAGGAAGTCTTTAACCTCTGAAAATGAGCTCCAAGCTGCTTGGATGGATGATGGAGAGGTTAGGCTAAGAGGTGTAGTGCAATGGGGCTAAGAACTTCAACCTTTGAAGCTAAATGTGAGAGATACAAAGAGAGAGTGTATGTATGAGCCTTAGCAATTTTTTGAACCCTTGCAATGGAAGAGGGCCCTTTCCTTTATAGAGGAGAAGATCTAAAGCTTCTCAAAGATGCTTAAAAGCTAGCTTAAACATCCTCTATACACGTGTATGGAGGATGCATTCAGAGGCTTCCAGCTGGCACAGCTGGCTTCAACTCATTGAGACAAAAATTTGGCCGGCCGAGTTCAGTGGTGGTCGACGAAATCAAGGTTCAAAATTTGAAAAGGTGGTCGGCCTACCCATATTGGTGGTCTTCTAGATGAATGTAGCTCAGTGGTAGTATGGGAGATCAGAAATTGTGGCTCAAAAGTGAGGGAGACCAAGGGGTCAAAAGGGTCAAGCAAAAAAGGTGGTCGGCTTACCAACATTGGTGGTCTCCTAGGTGAATGCAACTCAGTGGTAGTATGGGAGACTAGAAAATGTGGCCCAAAAGTGAGGGAGACTAGCTCTCTAACAAGAAAACCGGGCGGCGAAGAGAAAGGTGGTCTTCAAGAAGAAAAGGTGGTCTCCCACCACCGTACCACCTTCCTAACAATGAAACTAGGGTCCATGCCAAAAATGAACCCACATCGATGCAAAACGAGGGTTCGGGGGTCAAAACGCGCGGCCGGAGGCCCCTAAAACTGACTATTAAGCACCGGAGGTGACGTACGACCACAAAGGTGGTCTCCTGGGCCACAGTGTCCCTCTAGGGAGAGGGAACAAGGTGTGTGTCAAAAACCGAAGCAAACGGAGAAAGTTAAGCAGTCCTGAACCGAGGTGCACAACCGACGGCTCCGAAAATCGGAAACTGGTCTCCAAACGGGAATAGTGGCCTACGACCACGAAACGTAGCCTATGGCCACTGAGAGATGGTCTTTGAGACCTCTCCCTCCCTTCGGGAAGAGAAAACAGAGAAAATAGGACCTAGTTCGCAAACCGAGACAAAGCACAAAAGAGTTCCGAAGTCCAGAGGCAAGGCTTTCAGCCAAGATTTCACAACCTCAGAACGAGCACAATATGCATCATCACCGAGCGCTCAATCGGTGATGTCTAAGTCTTAAGGTCGGTCAAAAATGGGGTGTCTACACTCCATATTTAAGATATGGTCCTGACTAAGTTTGCAGAGCTATTAATATTTCCATGGTTAGGAGGCCAAGTTTAGTGATGCATATGTTGTTCCGCATACATTTGGATTATTCGGCTAATGTTTTGATCTAGTAAATTCTTTCTCTCTTTGGTTGAATTTACTTTTAAGTAGTTTACTTCTTGAGATTATGCGAACACAAGTTGCTAAGTGGAACCTCTGTTCTTTTCTCTTTGAATAATTATTGTCTTCAATATGATTTCTATATACATATATGCTTATAACCTTCAATTTAATTAAAAATATAGATTACAGTACTCCACCATTTCTCGGATAACCAACCAAGTGCTATCAAAGAGCAGAATTTACGAACTGTCGACCAATTGTTTCGGCAAGCTAAGAGATGCCAACTAGTGTTTCGGCAAGCCAAGAGGAGTGTCAATCGGCACCAATAATTGGGGCTTGCTCCTCTAAGAACAGTTCTCGGTAAGTAACAAAAAATGATTGGCAAATGATTTTTAATACGTGCCAACCAAATGCTGAGCAACTTTTGTTTGGGGTGATCTAGGACTTATGCGCTGAATACATAAGACCTTGTGGCGAATTGATCGGCAACTAATCACTCGTCAAGTTTCAATCCAATCAAGAGTTTCAATACATTGGCAGCTCTCCACCACTACATACTGTTCTAACCATCTTGAGAACCCGCACTTCAATGACATCGCTTATTCGGCTAACATTACTTATTCGGCAAGACTACTCAACCATGTCCACTTCACAACATTAAGATTACTCGGCCACATACCTCCACTTCAAAGCATTAGACATATTCGGCAACACAATGCCTCGGCACTAATATCTCGTCATAATACAAGCATCTTGGCTTGCCAAAATCCACATCTGATAATACTAGCGGATTCGTGTCAACTCAAAGAGTCCAAACCCACCAACCTGAGGAGCGAAGAAGTAACCAAAGTTTGCTAGTAGCTGCGAAACAGCCCACATTTTCCGAACACTAAAATTTTCAAAGTTGTTGAAATCAAGTTTTGATCATCCCAATGTGAAGTACTCATCGAGACGAATCCAACGCAACAAATTGCGTCAAAATCGGTGCTAAAATGAAGTCGTATGGCCCCGTCAAACTTTGCCTAGAAAATTCAATGTTTTGTCAAAGAAGAAGAACTAACAAGCAATTGGGAAATCATCATGTACTTTGCAGTTATGTTGTAATTGGTTGATCTGAACCATTCATTTTATTTTAGTGAAATCTAAGCCATTTGGACTCTCATCACAACGATCCAATAGTTCTCTCCAGCTATTGGACGCATTCTGGGCCTATCCGTACGGTCAGAATTTGCAAATTCAACTAAAAAAAAAAAAAAATTACAGATTTTATTCAAATGTCATAGCAAAGTAGTTTAGAATTACGCTTTCACTCCAAGAACAAGAGTTCAATTCTAACCAGCAACAACTTTCTTTTTAATTTTTGCTAAGCCACCAAGCCAAGCTGTCTAACTCAGTAATATATGAGCAATTATCCAGTGCTTCGCGGTGCACCATTCCCAACCGATCTAAGCCATCAATTTTATTTTGGCTACCACTACGCCATTAGGAGTCTGATTCCAATGATCCAATAGTTGTTTCCAGCTATTTTGAGCCTTCTGAACATATCCGAGTAGTCTAATTTTGCAAATTTTGAGTCGCATATTGCGATCAATACATCGGCCAATCGAGATCATTAAATGCAAAATCAACGGTCAAATCATATCCGATCGGCATGAAATTTTAGCAGCAGGATCTTGGGGCTAGGAAATAATCCTTCGTCTTCCCCGATTAGCCATTTCGTTACCTTGGCCATTTTATTTTCTGCTTTTCTATTGGGGCATCTCAGTCGATCAAAATCTCGACACCTTTGCTATACTCGGTCAACTTGGTACAAACATTACAACAAAATTTACTAGAGTTACAAACTTCTGCTCCTTTTCATACCGCTCTAAGCAAGCGCCAGTTTTGGGGCAATATATTACACACTTGGCAGTCGACAGTTTGCATATTTTCGCGCGCCGTTATTTTCCTAGAGCCGACTCTGCCTCGCACCATAGGGCAGTGGGGCCAGTCCAATCTACATTCCTTCTGACTAACACCTGTCATTCGAAAGCACTGGGGCAAATCTACATTGGACTAAATGCAAAATATAAATCGGCCAATGCTAATTGGCCCAACATTTAGTCGGCAATTAAATAGGCCATCACTGATAGGATGCATCATTCAAAATCCTTGCAATATCGGCACTTGATCGCCATTTAAAATCAGCAAAAGTCTCCGAGTACAGTGTAATCTTCGCACTTGGCACGGAGCGCCATCAGCAAAGGCTTACACCCATGCCTGAGGGTTATAATATTACAGGTCTACACCCTCGCCCGAGGGTAATAATACCGTGGTCCATTTTTTGGCCGCTATATAGATTTATTAAATCTACATTATTTGGTTCAGGCAATCATTTTCGTGTTCGGCACATAAAAATATCTCTAGCTCGACACGGAAGTCCATATTTTGGAGCGCTCATCACACTCGGCAATATATTACACCCTCACCCGGGAGTCATAATACCGTGGCCTACACCCTCGCCCGTGAGTCATAATACTGTGGCTTACACCCTTGCTCGGGGGTCATAATACCACGGCCTACGGCCCTTGCCCGGGGGTAACAATACCGTGACCCATCATTGCAGAGATATCTGATGTAGACCCAAGGGATCTTTATGTTAGACCTATATGTTCCATCGTGTCGTGCATTATTGAATGTGCCACATATATTTGTATATATATTCATACGTACATACATACATTAATCCAGCCATTCATTCATTCATTCATTTATGTTATCCATTTATCAACTGTATTCATGTTATTTATTTATCAACTGTATTCTTTGTCAAGAGACCTAACATTTATTTGAATATAGTACCTCTACAAGAAAAACTCTCATTCCTTCTACCGTAAACAATGAAAGTTTTGGGGCAATTGTGGGAGCAGAAAAAAAAAAATACCAATTTATTGGTCCCAGCCCAAACAAGGGAACCCATTATGTAAATATTACACTCCTCCTCTATAAAAGGAGGGCATCCTATGGAATGAAGGTATGCCTTATCTCTTTCGGTTATACAACACACAAACACTCTTCATTTTTTTCATCTTCTTTCTTTAAATCTAGTGACTGACTTCACCATTGGAGTGTCTCCAGCCGGCAACCCCGGTTAGGTGGCGCCGACCATATTCATTTTTGCAGATTTATAGGGGCAAAGCTCATCTCTTCGTTGGATCTCCACAATCTATGTGATAGGATTTTCCTAGTCTCACAAAAAATATATTGTATTCTTTAATTTTTTTATCTTTTACTTTTATACCCTAAAAAATACTATGTCGTTTGGAAAATGGGTTGACTTTTTGGCTTTTTGACTTTTTTTGCTATTTTAGCATAGGTTAAAAAACTTGGTTTGAGAAGGACTTTTTGACTTTTTTGATTTTTTTAACTTTTTTTGTGAGAGAAGAGTATAATGATTATGGATTAGATGTGATTTTTATTTGTTGTGAATAAAATAATTTATTTTACCTTTTATAACTAAAATAGTCCCAAACCTATCTAAATTCACTTGTCAAACCATGCCTTAGGGCTCTTTTGGCAAGTTGGTAATAATCTGATTTTTAGATTATTATCAACTTCCTCTCTCACAAAAAAATTAATTATAATCTGCTTATAATCAATTTTTCACCAAAAAGTTGATTATAACCATAGCAAAATCCTTCATAAATTTATAATTATTTGTTTAATTAAAGTGATTTGCAACGTATAAAATTTAATAAGAGAGAGAAGAGGCGAGGGAGAGAGAGAGGGAAAGTGCGAAAAGGGGCAGAACAGAACAGAAGCAGCCAAAAGGCGGGGACTTGCGGATTCGAACTCACCGCCTTGTCTTCTCCCCGCTGTTTTCTCACCGTCTCTCCCCGTCACTCTCGAAACCCTTCCCCACCCCACCTCCCCAATCCCCACCCATTTTTTTCAGCTTCTCTCTCCCTCTCTCTCTCTCTCTCTCTCTGCAACACTGAAACAAACTCTCTGTCTCTCTCTCGTCGCTTTCATGGAGATCTCTGACGAAGATCGTAATCGAACACTGGAACAATCCCTATCTCAAATTCAGTTGCAATCTCACTCTCACTCTCACTCTCACTCGCAGAACCACCGTTCTTCGTCTCCTTCTCCTTCGAATCGCTCCTTCCCTCCTCCTCCTTCTCACTTTCGAAGACCTCTTCCTTTCGCTTTCATCCCTCCTCCCAATGACTCCAGTCGTTCCTCCTCCTCCGCAGCTACTCCTACGGACTTCCAGACTACTGATACATTCTTCGCCTTTTCCAAATTCCCGGTGAGCTTTCATCTTCTGATTCTCTTCATGTATGTTTCTATATATGTATGGTTGAAATCTGTATTTGATCCCTGCTTGCCGTTGTTTTGGATTTTGATGATCATCTTGATTAGGTTTTCTAAGTGCACTCGTTGATCATTCACATAGGTTGCATTTATGATCGATTGTGTCTTTTTTCCACTTATATGTTTGATATGGAATTTCAGGTATGGTTTTATGATCCCCGTTAAATAGGTGTTGGATATTTGGTAATTTGTTTCTTAGCTAATCAATTTGCAAATGCACATGTGTGGTGCACGCATTATGCAGCTGCAATCAATGAGAAATTTTATACATGTCAAAGATTAGTTCGTGAAATTGTATTATTTGAAATGGACTCTGAAGTTTGCACGTGTATTGACAAAAATTGCAAGTTAAACATGTCTTAATGCCGTAAGTTGTATGCGTGTAGGCCTATGCTCGTTTTCATTGTGCCATTTCAAAATTGAGCATGTGCTGCCTCAGTTATTGATTTTGCGATTGGTGAACATTAAATGCATTTATGGCATCCTTTGTTTCGACACGTAAAAGTTTCATGTTGGTGAGATTTTTTTGAGTTATCCTCTTGGTCAAAGATATCGAACGCAAATGATCATGATAAAAAAGGAAGATATTTTGTCAAAGAACGGGTGCTTAATTGGATTTTGCCGGTGACCTGTGTAGTTGAAATGGGTCAGGATTTGAATGTTCAGGTCATTAAGTGAACCAGTGTTAACTGTTCATTACATTCTAATTTCAACGTGGAGTCCTATTGAAGTCTAGCAAATTTAGGATATGTTGATTTTTTACTATGTAACTGAATTATATGACTTTAGTAAAGAGGAATCTATATTGGATATTTGAAGTCTCATTCCTCGTTGGTTTGCTTATGCTTTATGTGTTATTGGTTGATGACTTTAATGGGAAAACTATCTTAAGGGTTGGTTGAGTAGTAGAATTGAATGAAAGGAATGTATGCATGCTTGAAAGAATATGCAAACACTCCTAGGTTCTTTGAGATCCGCCTCCTCTTTGCTTTGCTAGCATCTTTTGATAAGCAATTTGGGTTTCCACAAATGAATCTTGAATTATTTTGATACTTGAAATTTCTAACAGAATATGAATTATTTTGTTATATGTGCAGCAGAAATTGGAGGTTTAAAAGTTCCGAAGTTCTGGTACACCATTCATTTCCAAATGAAAGGTTGCTTGAATTTATGAACAATAACTTGTCACTTGAAATCTTTTTTTTCTTTGGAGACTAGTGATTCCTGTTATGTATTTCCTTTGTTAAGTTATATTTTTTGTCTTTCTATATTAGAAGGCCTCATGCTGGTTGCTAGGTTAAGAAAGAACCTCTTCCAAGACAGAGCTCTGGTAACAGCCCCAAAAAGTTTTTGACAATATTTTGTTTGATATGTTTTTTGAACTAGTGTTTTACTTTCAATTTGTTGGTTTTTGGGAATTTCATATTAAAAAGGAAAATTTTGAAATTTGGAAGAAATTTTAAATTTAAAAGTCCAATGAAGTTTAATCCAAATAAAAGAACTTGTCGGAGCATAACTTCTGTGTGCACAAATCTCAAGACCTTCAATGTGCACCATAAGTTTGCAGTATGCGTTAATACCATCAACTTATTACATGATGGCGTTGGTGATAGAAAACAACTGAACAGGGAGAAACCCATGGATTTTTATTTTGAGTTTTTTAGCTTATTAATACGTGGGAAGCAGAAAGAAAACAGACCTCTGTTTCAGAACTGCTAGAAAGGAGAGGATGGTTATTATCTGAACCAGATGATAAATGCTAGTGCCTAGTGGCCATTGTGTTTGGACTTGCATTAGGCATTATTGCCTTCAAATATTGGTGCATTTACTTAGACAGTTAATTTCCTTATATCTTTGTGATATTTGTCTCACCTATTTCTCATCTACATTGTTATTGCTTAAATTCTTTTGTAATTGAAGCAAACAAATGAAATTGGTAACTGCAAGGCTAAGACTAGCAGACTAGCAACTATTGAAGGGCGTAATGAAGCGGATCTTGTTAACAACACTTTACTTGGACCAGAGACTTGCACAGGTGGTAAGCGTTATGGTAAACCAAAGGTTGCAAGACATGGGACTCAAGGTTCAAATGCAGGTAATATTATTCTCATCAAATTCATTTTTACAAATATTATATCTATCAAGAGTAGAAGTTATATTTCTGGGGATATTAAGTTTCTTGTTGATTGAACTTTTTGTAGACCCTCCTGATGGTCTGAATGCAGTGAGTGGTTGTCGTTATGACAGTTCTTTAGGTAAGCATAATTGATATTGTATCTTTAAGCTCCATTTCAGTACGCATTATTTGTTATATAACTATTAATTGCTATTGAGATTTTAAATTCAAGGGATGTAATATGTTACTGGCAGGATTGTTAACGAAGAAATTTATTAGTTTGATCCAGGAGGCTAAGGATGGAACCCTCGACCTCAACAAGACTGCAGACGTGTTGGAGGTATGTTCTAATATTTTCCTAATATGTAAACATATTTCTTTGATAGGTAAGTTATGGAGGTTCGAACTTGAGTCTCTTTATTGGGGGAATGTGGCCTAAACTGCTGGGGTGTCCCTTAGGGGAATTAATATGTAAACATTATTGTGGTAGAATTCTCAAAAATGTATTGGTTCCAAGGAAATTAGCTTGTTCGATATTTCCCATGAACATTTGAATGAGAATGAGATGCAATATCCCGTGATATATAAAATAGGGGAGACAGATTTTTTAAGAAAAAAGGGGTATAACTCTCTCTCTAAGGGTTGTGTTTAACATGATCTATCCCTGAAAGGAAAAAATAAACAAGGGGAAAAACTTTAGATTTCTATATCTATGGGTGAGTGCAATTTTGACACCCTTTGTTCTATATTATGTACCATGGTTGATTTATTTATTTTATTTTTCTATCTGTTTTACAGGTCCAAAAGAGGAGAATATATGATATTACTAATGTTCTTGAAGGGATAGGATTGTTAGAGAAAACTGCAAAGAACCATATACGCTTGAAGTAATACTTTTAATCTTCTTCACTTTGTATGAATTTCATTTTGTGCTAATGACCAGTGAACCTTTTAAACAGGGGATTTGGAATGATGGCACCAGGAGAGGTGGATGATCAGTTTACTACATTGAAGGTGCATATAATGTGACAAAATGATGAGAAGGCAGCCACTTGTTTTCCTTTCATGTTTCAGTGACTTTCCATTCATTTGGCCTCTACTGTATTTATGGAAATATGGATTGATTCATTGTTGTCAAAATCTTACAATCCTTTACTTGATCTTACTATTCAAGTAATTTTGGTCTGTCTTTGATTCAGTCTTAGGTTGAATCTCATATTTTGAAGAATCTTGATAAATTCATGGAATAGTTATTAAGGTTTGGGAGTTGAATAAGAGAAGTTATGTTGAGAGTTCAAACCATTAGGTTGGTTTTGAACCGGTTGTAACTGGGTCTTTTAATATAACATGACCCCGGATTTAGTTACTACAAGCTTCTCAACGTTGTGGATGAAACATACTATGATAACATTATCTATTGTAATATTTTAACCACTCATTATCTATTTTAATTTTTTAACGACTCACATCTTATTCTCTCATAACAGGCTGAAGTTGAGAGTTTATATGATGAAGAGTACAGGCTTGATGACTGTATAAGGTTGTTAACCAGGACATGAAAGAGGTATTCTTGTAGTTGACTTCTTTAGAATATCGAGCTAACATCTGGTCTTTTCTTCAGGGAAAAGCAAGAGCTTTTGAGGACCTTGGAATGTGACGAAAATTGTCAAAAGTACATGCTCTTTTTGCTCAATTTTTTATTTTTTATTTTTTGTGTGCGCCTTTCAAGATAGTATTTGCTGCCAACTGATATTGTTTACCTGGACTACTTCAGGTACCTCTATTTGACAGAGGAAGATATCATGAGTGTTCCTTGTTTCAAGGTTCATTTTCCTTTGCGTCCCTGAAACTTTGTTCAATCATGTGTTTTTATCTGATGCTCCTTTCAGTTCACTGTGTATTTTATGCTGTTATCTTAACAGAACAAAACTCTTATTGCAATAAAAGCTCCGCGTGCTAGTACTGTTGAAGTTCCTGATCCTGACGAGGTGGGTACTTTTGCATAAATGTTGGTTGAAGAATTGAGGTTGTATGTGTTTGTACCTCATCTCTTATTTGTATGAGTGAGCAGGACATCAGTTTCCCACAAAGGCAGTTTAGACTAGTTGTTAGAAGCAGCACAGGGCCAATTGATCTGTATCTGCTGAGGTATTAGTTCATAGCCCATGGATGCGTTTGTATCAAATAATCTCTCTCTCTCTCTCTCTCTCTCTCATGGCTGTGTTTATGATGCTTGTAGCAAAGTTGGAGGGCAAGATGAGGATGTAACTGTCAAGCAGGTAAACTCAACAGATTCACGCTCTTCGGGTGGTGGCCGACATACAAATCTGTCTTCAGATCACCAAAATAATCTGAAAATGGCTCCTGATACTTTGAGCCCAATAGGATCAAAGGTTTCTGGGATTCAAAAGATTGTTCCATCAGACTGTGATGTAAGTTCTTCTCCAAGCTTTAAATTGGCTATTATTGATTGTTCCTCCAACCCCCCTTTCTTCACATACTACTTTATCCGTCTGGTCTTCCTTCCATCTGCAGGTTGATGATGATTATTGGTTCCGGCCAGATCATGAAGTAAGCGCTATTGATTTGTGGGGTATGGAATATCCTTAGCCGGTAATGCAGTGAATTTTGATTCCTGGAATTTCTGAACCTGGTCCTGCAACTGTAACTATTCAAGCCCTGCTGTCCATTACAAAACCCGTATTTGTTTTCCCATAATCCTTTGTTACTCCCGGCAAGTGAGGAATGGGACCGGGCATATGGGCTTTCCGCCAAGTCCATCCTAGAATGCGCATCACAGTATTGTTAAGCTATCAGCAGCGCCAGCTGGTATTGTTAAGCTATCACAGTATTGTCAAAAAAAGAAGATGATGGAAATAAGTAGTTGGCAGTTGGTGGTTGGAGATAACTGTAAGGTTTGGCTCATTTTAAAATGTAAATTTTGCACGTAGATTTAAAAGAGAAAAAAACATTTTGTAATTTTTTTTGGTTGTATTGATAATCATTATAATAGTGACTAATCAATAATTTTTGCCCTTGTTTTTCCTCTGGTCTAGTCCATTATAACTTATTTACTTTTGGCAAAAGCTTTATATGGACCCATTATTGAGATCGCAAAATGAATGCACTGTAAAACAGGCCCATGGGTCATTGATTCGAGAGAGGATCTTCTCCTTGCAGCCTTGGTGATTTGCTTGAACCGTTCATATTTTATGATTTATTAAATATATCATACTGTAAAATCAAGTTGATCGGATATCGGAAGTATGTGTTCAAAAATTGAATTAAAAATTATTTTTTAAATAATTTAATAATTTACGAACATATGCTTCCGATATCCAATCAATTTGATTTTTATAGGTATAATATATTGAATAAATCATAAAATATGAATCTCGATTATCAAAATTGATTAAAAAGCTGCAAGCACAAGCCTGTAAGGAGAGGCTCTTGACTCGATTGATTCAATGCCTGTGTGTCAGTACAGTCAGTCCTATGGGTCATTGATCCCATGCATGTGTGTTTGACGTTAGGTTTTGCGGACCTTGGATTTGCATGAACATTGCTTTTGTGCTTTTTAAGGAATTGCATTTAAATCGACCAGAACTTTGTGTCAGGGGAGATGAGTGGCAACTCATCTCACACTGAGATTGAAAAACTAAATGTTTGCAACGGTAATCCACTAAGAATAATGTTTGAGAGCTCGAATTTGGCCCTCTCTAATCTCCCTAATCTCCAAAACGACGTCGTTTTGGAGATTTTTTTTTTTTTTTTTTTTTTTTTCTCCATTTTCAATCTGAAACAGGGAGAGGGAGAGGGAGAGGGAGAGGGAGAGAAGCAAAGGCAGAGGGAAAGAGAGAAAGAGAGAGAGAGAGAGAGAAGACGATCGTCGATCGATGCCGACCGCCGATCACTCGCCGCCCCAAATTTCCGCCATCGACGGTGGGTGCGAGGGTGGATGTTGATCGCAGAAGTCGGTCAGTCGCCCGTTCTTTGAGTTCGAACTCCATCAACGAAATGGTGCCTCTGTTTCGCCGCCGTCGGAGTCGCCGCCTTGCCTCCGTTTCTGCCTCTGCCCGGTTGAATGTGCCTTCTCCAGTCCTTCTCTTCTTCTTCGTCGGCCGATCGCCTCTGCCTTGCCTCCGTCTCTCTCTCGATCTCCTTCTCTTTTGGATTCGGGGGATTCGGGGGCATCCGAATTCGAGCGACGTAGCAAGACTCATCCACTAATTGCGCAATAGCTCTTTCTGTAAATGACATACTACAATATGAACAATATGACAACTCTACATGATCAAATCATTCATCCATGTCAGAGGATTTCTAAACAATTCATTCAAAATTTTCTCCGAAAAAATATGGGCACCATCCAAATTTCAACCTTTTAGTAAAAGAGCCTCACCTGTTGCTCCATGCTAACTCTAACTTGATGATGTTTTACTGGTGATTTCATTATTAAAGGTTGATTCCTTTGGTCCTACCATGTTAAAGCTCTCACACCTTTTTCAATCCATCAACAAAAAATCATGAACACATAAAGCAACGAATAGAATAGAAAACGACAAATGTACATAACAACAATAATCCAATATCTCTGTGAACCTAACTACCTAAATACTCCCAATATTGCAAGCTATATGTCTGGAAAGGAAGAGGCTTTCATTATTTAACGATTTGCTGTAGAACGGGATTTCTTCAATCTTCCACGTGTAACCCGAATGGCTTCTTCCATGACTGTCTCTTGCACGGGAGGGTTCCCATTTTTGTTTGATGAAGAAGATGCTGATTCAATCTGCATTGTTTCTGTTTCTTTTGAATTTGAATGGTTGGAGGTTTCAGCAGGCGGTTCAACTACAGTATTTGCTTTTTGTGCATTCAATGCTACCAATGGGGGAGCTACTGTTGTTGATTGTTGTGCATTCAAGGCTGTCGAAGGGGGAGTTGCTGTAGCTACTTGAGAGTTATCCAGTTCTTGTGCTTCCTCATGTTCATCTTGACTTGAGGATGCACTAGAAGCAGGAGAAGATGGCTCTTCATTTGGAGGTGGTGTTTTTTTAGCAGCTGGTTTGCGTTTGGGTTGGCGAGCTCTAGGACCTTGCTGCTGTGGCTGTAATTGAAAAGTAACCACACAAAAAAATGTTATGAAAGGGAGGGACAAAGATGGCAAAATTTTAGTTGCACCATTCAATTATAGATCTCCTTTAAAAAGAAAGGTGAGAGGTGCAGACTGTTGTTGCAACAACAATTTTCTACAATGCAAATATGGTCTCATGAGCAGTACGTATTACTCCTGCCAATGATTATGTCCAACCAATCTTTTCTTCGTGTATGCTTTCTTTACACGAAGCACAACTTTGGCTACACTGACGTTTCTATCGATAATTGATAACATGAACCATTTAATGAATTATAAATCAATGTTGAGATCCACTGAAAAGGAAGTTGAGAGATGCAAGTGTATAGTGGTCTATAGACTGTTGTGTGACAACATTTATCTTACACAAAAAGCTCACATTTTTAATTGAACAAGCAGAAAAGCCAGCAAACATGGTTCTGTCAAAAATTATTGGGCAAGAGAGGAGGGAGCCACATCCCCATTCATCATTCTATTGAAATATGAGTGCATGAACCCCAATTTCAAAATACACAAGAGAAAGAAAATTACGCATTTTAGGGAACAAAGAGGATTTCCATGGTGCACAGAAACCAGAAGACCAGAAAATGAGAAGAAATAGTAATTACCAACTAAACGGGTTAATATGACATAAGAAAAGCAGAGCACAAGGTTAAAAAATAGTGCTATAACAATAATATGATCAGTCCCTAATTATACTTCACAAAATGTACCTGTGCAGGACGGGGTGTTGGTGTAGATTGTGCAGCAATATATTGCAGAATCTCAAAAATTCTCGTCTGACCATAGCTTGCAGCTCTTTGCCAATACGAAACTGCAATGTCTCCAGCCCGTGTCCTCAGTTCCAACAAGTTGCGATCAATTTCCGGTTCATGCTTTGCAATGTATGGTCTAAAGAAGGAATCATAAACATATGTTGTTCCCTGAAACAATTAAAGAGAAAGTAAAGATGCCAACTTGAGAAAGATTCTTAATTAAATAAAATAAAATAAAATCAGAGGAAGAATACATACTTTTGTTTTAGGGTACCACAGATATATAAAGAATGCCAATTTAGCTTCATTGTACATTGGAACCCTTCACAAGGAAAAATAAGATAACAATCACTATGGAGATACAAAATAACGAAATCAAAGCACAAAAAATGTTACCATATACTCAAGTTAGGATTCCTTACCATGAAATAAAAGTATCGCAAATTCTCTCGCCAACAGTCAAAACAGCAACTAAGATCCTGAAATTTTCAAATTTTACACATTGTACCGATAAAAAGTTTTGCACATAGGAATCTTACGACAAAAGTCGAAGCAAGTAGAATACCAATACTGGCACCAAAAACGAAGTTGCTCAATGTCTGGTTTATTCTTTTCCACGGTTTTGAAGCACTCGTATGCTGGATAAGCATAACCAAAAACCATCCTGCATAACAAAGTATCAGATAAATTAAATTTCTGTAATACCATCTAAACCAATTAATGCTTATGAATTTATGATAAAATAGAGTATGGCTAATTGGCAACATACGCGAGTCCTCTGGTAAGAAAGGATCCAATCATTTTGTATTCCTAAGACAAAAACAATTAGTTAAGCAAATTCTGAATTTCCAAAACAACTTTATAACTCAAAACCAATAATACTCTTAGTAATGCAAACCATATAAGGGAAAATTGAGCTCTACTTCGCTACCAAAAAAAGGAAAACTTATAGAAGGAACTAGAAAATCTAGCATTTTATGCTCTAATTACAAAAAATGGGTGTTTTTTTGTTTTGATCCTAATTTCTTTTGGAACTAGTGAGAATTGATAGCTTTGATATATCTTTTTTTCCTCCATTTGCTAGCAACCAAACGGATTACTACATATAGAAAACAGCTCGATCAGCCAAAAGATGAGCATTACCAAAAGATATACACCGAAATCAAATCAGTTAAGAAGAATCGTAATCTATCAAACATTGCGACCTCACAATCAACGAGGGCGAAAAATTCCCAACAACTACTCAAATCAAATACAAAAATCCCAAAAGCAAACCAAAAAAATTAAAATATTCTCACAAATAACGACCTAAAAAATCCATATTACTATCAAATCGCAAGCCAAGAAAAAAACAATTCAAAATCTACATCGACGAACCAAACTATGCGGCTACACGAATTAAAAAAATAAAAAATCGAATCAACTACATTATGCAAAAAACGATTTCATCACTCGAAACAATCGAAATCCACAAGAAATTGAGACGATGAGTGAGAAATCGATCAGTACCCTCCGATGCTTATTCTGATAAGAAAAAAAACCGTATAAACCGAAAATGTGAGCGAAGTACAGAGATCACGGCGGCGTAAAGGCTGAGAGGTGGTCGCCGGAGTACGGACAAGCGCCGCCGCCGGTACGAGACGGCGAACCGTTAGGATGTCGGCGTAGAGAGAGAGAGAGAGAGAGACTGAAATGTAGAGAGAGAGAGAGAGACAGAGAGAGAGTGTGGATTTGTGTCGTTTTGAAATTCTTTTGTTTCGATCTCTGACCCTCCGATTTGTTTTATGACGGAAAAGTAGAAGAGCTCTTTGCGAGATGCACGACTATACTGTGAGTACTCAATCGTCTTCACCGTTAATTATGTGATCAACGGCTCCTGTGGCTGGCCGCATTTGAAATCATGACGGGTGTAAAGTGTTCTTGTAGTACCTAATCGCGGCTCTAGTTAACGTTTCTCATTCTTTTTTTACCTGCAGAGGACGTAGTAATATTCGCTACCACGTGATTTTACGGGTTGGCCCTTGATGCAATGGATCGACCCGATCTCTTATGTAGTGGTATTATAGTCAAATAAATAACTGGTGACGTAACTCGGTCACGGCCAGGTGAGATGAGAGGGACGCTGCTTTCTTTGTAAAGTTGCAAAGTAAGAATCGGTAGCCGAATAGGCTAATTCTGTACAAAGTATATGTCTAATCGCTATGGATAACGATTGAAGTTTGCATAATATACCCCCCCAAAAGCCATGTATTTCAGAATCAACCCCTAAATATTCTAAAATTTATTCACTCCTTGATTCATTTTCTTCACCGGGAAAGCACAAAATAATTTAAATGTGAAGTTTTAATTTCACCATTCACTTCTTTAAAACTAGTGTATCCACAATTTCTTCCTTTATTTTTTTAAACTTTTTCTCAAAATTTATATTCATCACATTCTTATGTATTCATCAAGCTAAATAAGTGCATTTGCATTAGCCTCTTCAAATTTTTAGTCAAATTAAAACTTAAAAAGCTATTTTGCTATTTTAGCTAGTCACTCATTGTATCAAACTTTCTATTCTAACTCAATCCTCTCTATTCTAACTTAATTCTATTAAAATATTATTTTCTTATTGTATTTGTTATTATTATTATTTTTTATTTATTAAATTGATGAGTTGCCCACCAACAATTCTTTAAAAAAAAAAATAAAAAATTGCCGTTAAAGAGTTGATCGGCCGAACTTCTGGGTAGACATCTGGTAACACTTAATTCGCTTGTTGTAGCGATGAACTCACTTCATCAAGAAAGGAACTATAGTGTTGGCAAAATGACAAACGGATGTATTGAGGTTGATGGATCACACATTTACAACTTTTGCTCTTTACAATGACTTCAAAACCATTATAGAGAGACTGATGCTGATGCTCTAAGCCATTGTCAAATAGGCAAATTTTTTTGACTAAAATACTCCTAGCCTAAACCTTAAAAAATTGTTCTATAATAGAAATTACATGTTGAACATCTTTTTTTTATTAGACATATTGAACATTTTAGTCATTCAACTATCGTCATAGTTATGTTATACACTTTCATAGTTCTTACTTACATTTTTTTTTTATATTAAACACAAGCTAATGAGATTGCAAGTAATTTTTTAAAACAACTTGATATATTGACATAGTATTTTCAAACTAAAAACAACTTGTTGAATCATAATTAGGTGAGAATCAGAAGTGTCACGTGCACATGTCACAATATTATTCTTGACTACCTCATAACTATTATTTAGTTATAAATAATGAGAAAAAATGTATATATAATGTGAGAGTATGTATTGTTGGAACAATTTTCTATGTACAATAAAAAAAAAAAAACTAAAACAAACAAATAAATTACTTACAAAATCTTTTCTTCACCGAAAAATAGAACAAAAACAACTAATCAAGTCGAGTATGTGACAATTTGTCTTTAAAACAGATTTGTCGTCGCACAAGTGCTCATGGATTAATGGCGTTTATCTTGCATGATACAATAATCAAGAACACAGAGTGTAGTAGTACCACAAACAGTTTGTTCAGCGAACCAAAACCTGAGTTCTGCAACTCTTTTAAGTCTCTATAAACTAATATGAAGAAAAAATGCAGAGAAGAAGGAAAACGAAAAGTAATTGAATGGTATGAACTTGCTAAAGAGCGTTGTATTTATAGACATAGTGGTGTCTATTTAGAAGAACCCTTCGAACAAGTGTGAAGTTAAACCTCCGAAGAAGGCAAGTTTTTGAATGAATTCATTTTGGAAATTTAAATTTTCTTGCAAGAACCTTGAAAATTTTAAATGAATTTTATCCAAAAAATTAAAAGTAAGACCCAACCCACAACTAGCCCAACTTGACAGTTGCGGCGGCGCGCATAGTGTTTGATTGCAAAGCATGCTTGGTCCATAACTCCCCCAACACAACTTTGGGTGCCCTTTGGGGCCCATCCTAATTATGTCAATTTAGAGTTCATATAAACTCTCTCATTGTTTCAATGTGGAATTGTTGGAAAATTGGTTTTTTATATGGCTTATTTTGGGCCAACTTTGAGCCCAAAATTGAGTATGCCCCAAACGTCTTTTGTGGTGGGTCCGAAGAGATGAAGTGTTCCTTGTCGCGTGGTAAGTCACACGGTGAAGATGGTTCGTCAAAACTATTTATAAGTGAATGGGAAATTGATGTCGTTTTCGGGTTTGTGGAGTTGAACATTTAAGTTTTAAATATGGGTTTCCTTGTGAGGGTTGTCCCACATTGAAACTTTAAGAGAGTTTATTAGTATATATAAGCTCTAACTTATAACACTTGGGTTGGGCACCAAGGGGCACCCCAAGTTTGTAGAAGGGAGAAGCTATGGACAAAGTGTACCTTAGCCCAAACCACCACACGAGCGCGCCGTCCGTCCGTCTGAGCCATGCTGAGCGCGGGTGTGGATTTGGTCAGTTCTTGTATTAATTTTTTGGACAAAAATTCTTTTGAATTTTTCAAAATTAATTGTGGGAAAATTTAATTTAATTAAATTCAAATTTGAATTTAATTTATGTCCTAAATTCTTTCCTTATTCACTCCATGACAAAGCAGTTTCTTAACAGATGAATAACTGCTGCAATTATCTGTTGAAACAGTGTTGGATTTGTTTAAAATTTAGGCCTCGTTTGGGAACAGGCTATTTTAGTAACTTTTTGACTTTTTACGAAAAGATGTGCAGAAAAGTAGAGAGGTGATGTGACAAGTTTTAGTTGGCTTTTTGGCTAAAATAGCCACTCCCCAAACGAGGCCTTAAGCTATACCTGTACAGTTTGAATTTGCACCTGTTCATTTCCATAATGCACTAGTTCGGGTCAGATTTAGTTGCCTATAAATTCCAACATTCCAGCAGTGTTTTGCATTCGAAAAAATAGTCTGTAACCTTTATATTTGTTGTCCAGAATTTTTTCTCCTTTGCATTTTATTCTTCATTCTAGTTTTAGAGATAAAATAAAGAGAGTATAAGAACACAAGGTTCTAGTTCGCCGTACAAATTTGTGTGGAGTGCTACTACAAGTTTGTGAAGATCATTGTATCCTGGGAGATAGACGCCACTCAACCGTAGTAAGCATGTGAGGCGAATCATCTTAAGGAGTGTCACACACTTGACTTGGTTTTTTAATTTTTATTTGGTTCGACAAAATAAATTCGGTACGTTATTTTTTTATTTTATTTGACTTTGTTTCAATTTATTTTATTTACACAGAAGATTGTTCCAACAGGAACAACCCAAAATAAAACAACTTATATTTGTCTCTTCAACTTCCTATTTCACGAAGTCGAAAATGATGTCAACTTTCCATTCATCCATAAATAATTTTGACTAATCAACTTCAACATGTGACTTACCATGGTGTAAAGAATACGTTATCACTCGGATCCACCTCAAAAGATATGTGGACCCCACTTAAATATAGACTCAAAATTGGCCCAACAATAATGCTTGGTAACTTGAATTCTCATGGTCTGAATGATTCAAATGTCTCAAAACGATGTTATTTTTGGGATAAAATGACGTCGTTTCAAGCTATTCGAATCACACAAATTCGAGTTATTAAGGTGCCGTTTGGTAACACTTACGTTTTCAGTTTTCTGTTTATATTTACAAAAATTTTAAAAACTCAAATAAAAACTTGTTTGATAAAATTTTTGATTTATAAATCAATGGTCTCAATTTATAAATTTGGCCAAAAAATGAAAACACAAAAAATGTGTTTCCATTTTGAGTTTTCAGTTTTTTTTTTTTTTTTTACCACCCAACACTAGTCGCCACCCACCAGCATTTTCCACTACCGTCTTCCGCCACCACCACCGCCACCACCACCCACCACCACCACCGCGCCACCACCACCCACCACCCACTTGCCACCCATCGCCACCACCACCCATCCTCACCACCACCGCCACCACCACCACCACCACCACCACCACCACCACCACCCACCGCCGCCACCACCACCACTACCGCCCACCACCGCCCACCACCATACCACCACCCGCCACCCACCGCCACCACCACCCGCGCCTTGCCACCACCACCACCACCATCCACCGCCACCCACCACCACCACCACCCACCACCACCCACCACCACCACCACCACCACCACCACCCACTTTCACCACTTGCCACCACTTGCCATTTCTCACTCTTCTTTATATTTTTAAAATTTTTAAAATATTTTGTCAATTACCAAACGCGTTTTGTAGTTTATGTTTTTTTAAAAATAAACAAAAATTAGTTTATAAATTTTTTATAAATATAAACTGAAAACGTAAACGCTACCAAACACACCCTAAGCATTTTTCTTGACCCAAATTAAGCTTACAAACCCAATTTTTCCAACATGTATTACATCTTTACTTTTATATGTTTCTTTTTTATGAGCAGCCTACTTTTTGCTGGGTAGCTTCCTTTTCCCTTCTTTTCTTTTTTCGGATGGTAATAGCTTCCTTTTCTTTGCTCAGGCGTGACTCTTACTCACTCTCACTTTTACTATCACTTTTTTTATTATTTTTTTTATTTTTTATTTTATTTTATGTATGTGTGTGTTTGGTTAGTGACATTTCTTAAGATGATGATTAGTTTCAAATGCAATGGGGATTCCTAATTTACTTTATTTTTATTGAAACTTATAATAATAATACTAATAATAATAATAATTCTTTGCGTAAATGTCTCAAATTCAACCAAGTTCAACCCATTGAATTTGCTCCTAACTACTAAGTTTAATTTATGGATAACTAATCTAAACGAATTATAAGTCAAAAGTCTGAATTTTTTTAATCAATTTTAAAATACATTAAAATTAAAGTGGTCTGACTTTTCAAAAAAATTCTATTGAATTTGACATCAATTCAACAAGTTAAAAAATTTGCAGGTAAGGTCAGTTAGCAGAGGCATATATTAACAAAATAGTAGTTAATATTTTTAGATGGTATTAATATACATTTTAAATATGAGATCCAATATTTTAGATCAATTTGATTATGTGTTAGTATGTGAACAAATTTATTTTTGAAATATAATTTACCTTCAATAACTACAGTATCACTTTCGGTTGATGGTTGTCGTTAATGGTCAATTTGGTGGGGGTGGAAATTTATTCAAATTTAATTTGATAAAAACTGGCTTAAAATGGGTTCAATATGTAAATAAGTTAAATTTAATCAAATTTTAAAGTTTCTAAATTTTCAAATCAAAATTAAACTAATTACTCAATTCAACTATTTTATATGTATTATAAAAATTAAAATATTCAAAACTCAAAATCGACTTAGTTAAAATTTGTTCGAGTTTAACTCACTCCTAAACTATACTTAGCTCGTTTATAAACTCTACTTAACTTTTATAGTGCCAGTGCATAATGAGATTGAGAAGGTGTTTAGCATGTGCTAAAATAATAAATACTATTTTAGTACATTATCTTTACTTGGATTACAATCATATTATTTGAATTATACATCATTTCAAATTCAATTTACATTTTATATTCTATCATAAAAAATTTAAAAATATATTTATTTATAAAAGCATTCCTAAATTTCCATCACAACACACTTTTGTTAACTCGAAGAAAGTGGAAAGCAGTCCACAAAATCATTATGATCTTGCGAATTTGTGACTAGTAGTAATACTTCACTTAGGTTACAAGCCACAACTCTCTATTAATAGTTAGGTATACGGATTAATACATAAAACGTGCGTTATGGTTCAAATTTATACTATGTATGACGTGAATAACACCTAAAATAAAATTTAATCAAGTACAATATATATTTTTTAAATCGTGTTTAATTCATAAATTTGAAAAAAGATTTGAAAAAATATATATATATATATATATATATGTAAAATTAAGTGAAATGAGAATATATTTTATTTACATTTCATCGTCATTTTTTATTTCTTCTTTCAAATTCCTTTTTAAATTCTTAAACTAACCACAATCTTCGTATTTTGGACAAAAAAAAAAAAAAAAAAAAAAAAAAAAAAAAAAAAAAAAAAAAAATGATGAAGCACATGGGATGGGGGAGGGTAGGCTTTCCAGAAGCCTCGGATTCTAGTATGTCGACAAAAGTGGTGTTTCGTGGTCCGGTGGTGCCACTGTTGAAGTGCATGTTCCCACCATTGTCATGTTCCTTCCAACCATGTAGCTTTTCTTAGTGGCTTGTCACTCTCATCTCACCCCTTAATTTCCACTCTCCTTCCCTACATTTGACGTAACCTCATCAAAAAAAATTCAGAGTTCATAGGCTGGCCTGGGCCTTAGCCCGGCCCAACAAACTTTAGCCCGGTTCAAACCCGGCCCTAAAAAGTAGGGCCCATTGAAATTCGTGTGGTTGAAATGGATTCATAGTTGTAAGATGCTACCCCACACAATCCAAAGTCCACCAACCACTGTTCGGCTCGAATTGGGGGTCTTCATTTTCTCTCTGAAGGTCTCAAAAGAGTTCATTCAGAGACTCCATTGTCATCATACTCTTGGAAGAAACAAAACTAGAGAGAGAGAGAGAGAGAGAGAGAGAGCGAGATAAAAAAGTAAAAAGGAATACGAAATGTTAACAGCACCATCACTTCTTCTTCACTCTCCATTTCTCTGTTGCCCTCTCAGGCTCTCTTCCTCTCTCTCCAACCACAAGTCTGCCATAAATCAACGGTCACCAATGTCTTATCCATCCATCAAAGCTCTTGATCTTGATCAAAACACGGTTATTTCTCTGTTATTTCTTCAATGTTTGCTTAATATTATTGCCTTCAATTTTTTTTTTTTAATTTTTTTTTTTGGGGAATAACAAAATTTGCAGGTAGTAGCAATATCAGTTGGGTTTGCGAGCGTTGCTCTCGGGATTGGAATTCCAGTTTTCTATGAAACCCAAATTGATAACGCCGTTGGTTTTCTCTTTCTTCCTTCCTTCCTTTTGATTTGTATTTTATTGCAAATTATACTCCTAGTGTCTGTAATTGCATCAATTTTATTGCATTGTGTCAATTTGATTCAATTAATAATGTTGTTTTAGCTATTAGATTGAAATTAACGGAAAATTATACAATAGTCTTGGCGTACCACATGGCTATACACTCTCACCAATCATTATTCATTATGCCCTCATGTTCCTCAATCGCCTAACACAAATAATCAATATTCCATCAATCATACTACCATGGCGCACTATGTGGCCGTACTCCTAAATTATTGAATAATCACCCGAAATTAAGTGGTGAAATAGTCAATTCACTATCCTGATGGGTTGGCTTCCAAATTGATTTTTGAATTGATCATTTTGACCTTGATTTTTGTCCAATTTATTAACTAATGTTACCAATTGGACTAAATTGATATAATTGAAAACTATCGGCCCAAATTGACACAAGAGGCAAATTATATGAACGACAGGTATAATTTGCCCTATATTTTATTTTTCAAGTTATCTACAATCTACATATATACATACATATATTTTGCAGGAATTGCCAATGTTTAGTTTATTAGTCAACTAAAGCCATATTAAACATGGTGCAGGCAAAGCGAGACAACACTCAGCCATGCTTCCCTTGCAATGGTTCCGGTGCTCGTATGTGACTCTTCATCTCTCATGTGTTGACTTTATGTATCTTAATTTGCATTAAAGATGTGCGTATATTTTTAGATTTATTTACGAACTCTCTACCTCTTTATCATGCCCCTCTTGGATTTGATCATATAAGTCTCATTAGAGTTGAGCAGGTCTAATTATGGTTTTTGATGTCTATTGTTTGCGCATTCCTCGCTTTCTAGGTTGGGGATGTAATGCAATTCTAGAGATAGATCACATTTTTTAAATTCTAGAACTACGTATAAAATAGACATCCTGGAAGAGAGGATCAATCACATGAATAACTCATCTCACTTTCATGGCTACAAACTTATTTAAATGCACTGGATTGTCTTTGCTTTGCTCTATCTTTTATAATTAGGTGTTGTTTGACTGATAGAAATAGTTGAAATTTCTTGAGAATATAGTGGGAGAGTTGTGTTTTTTCTTTTTCTTTTTCTTTTTCCCTGGGGCCTAAAGTTTCTGATCATGACATTATCGTTGTATGTAGTTCTGTTAGTAGACTCATCCAATGCAGTTATCTATTAAACATTTGTTTACCTTGTCATCACTGTTGTTGTTGAGGCAAACATGGATTCAATACTAGTGTCTGAACGACTATAAACATCCTTAATGTATCCGAGTGCTGTTGCACAACTGAGTCTCCTCAAAATTCTGTTGTTTTCTTTGTTTTTCGATTTTTTGATCCTGATACCTTGCTTTGTAATTACATACCCAACATCTTGTTATCTCTGTCGAGCGGATTATTATTTTATTTATTCAATCATGCTTCCAAGCTAGAATAATAAGTTGTATAAAAAAACAACTATGTACAGGATGAATCTCTCAATCTTGACCTTTCTAGGTCTGCTTATAGACTTCACGGCATAAATAACTTTATGATTTGTTTACGAAATTTGATAGTATACTATTTGGAAGTAGAATTATTTCATTACTAGGACGGTAGAAGCAGAACCAGTATTTTACAGAAGTGTGAGCCTACTGTGAAATTTTACTCTCTGAAATTATATGGAAATTTTGCCCTCCAGAGAAGTGCAGATTCTGCATGGGAAATGGCATTGTGATGGTAGAGCTCGGTGGGGATGAGAAAGAAACCTCACGATGCATAAATTGTGACGGTGCTGGTTCTTTGACGTGCACCACATGTCAAGGCAGTGGTATTCAACCTCGATATCTTGATCGCAGGTATGAAGACTTTTGTTAAGGATTTTGATCAATACTACAACCAAAAAATCATTAAAAACAGATGGTTCTCTCTCTATGCGAACATTTATTTGGATTCAAGCTCTCACAGTTATCCAAAATAAAATGTGAGTCTCTGATTCTATATTGTTGATGGGAGCGTGTGTTTGTGTTGTACAGAGAATTCAAGGATGATGACTAAGCTTTTGAAGAGGCCTCGGTGATAGATCCTGGATTACAGTTGACGGCTAATTAAATTCATTTGTTTTGTTGATTGAGGAACGGAACACTCCTTTTTGTGAACACATTTCTGTAACATATCTCCTCCCACTCCACCCTTCTCTTTTTGGGTGTTGAATTGTTTCTCATGTTTCATCTGATGTATTGATTTAAGAACAAGTAATTGTTGGAACAATTTTCTGTATATAAGAAAATAATGTGAAACAAATTAAACAAATAATAATAAATTACTGAAAGAATTTATTTATCGAAACGAGTAAGTATAAAAATGAGCAAGTCGAGTGTATGACACTCTATCCTTAAGACAGATTCGCCCCGCTCAGGTGCTTACGGAATAATAGCGTCTATTTTCCAGGATACAATAATCTTACACAGATTATAGTAGCACTCCAAATAATCTGTACGGCAAACTAGAACTTATGTTCTATATTTTTAGAATTTTTGTCTAAAACTAATATAAAGAAAATATCTATGCAAGAGGGCAAAAATGGAAGGCAAGTAGAGAATTTTCGGAATGAACAAACTGCTAGAAGAGGGTCTTAATTTATAGGTAGATTGGTGACTGTCGAGAAAGGCCGAACAGGAACAATTTGAACTGAACAGATATAGATTCAAATCAGAGAGCCTAACAGTGTGAAATTCAAATCGAGCAGATCTGAGAATTCAAAACTGTTTGAAATCTGCTGGAAAATGGAACTAGAGGAGACACAGTTTGGACAGGAAATTTGAATTCAAATTTGGCACAAAATTTGAATTAATTTTGTTCAGGAAAAAAATAATTTTCCTGCAAGAATTTTTGAAAAAAATCCAAATAAATTTTATTCAAAAAATTAATATTATGATCGACCCGACCCACAATCTACACTCGCGCCCGGCGTGCGTGCATGTGGTGGTTTGAGTCAAACCTACTTTGTCCATAACTCCTCATTTTTACAAACTTGGGGTGCCCATTAAGGCCCAATTTAAGTTTATCCACCTAGAACTTATATACACACATAAGCGCTTTTAAAGTTTCAATGTGGGACAACCATTTAAAAGAAACCCACTTTTAACTCTTCAATTTCCTATTCCACGAACCCGAAAACGACGCCAATTTTCCATTCACTCATAAATGGTTTTGACGAACCGTTTTATTGTGTGACTTGTCATACGGCAAGAAACACGTCACATTTGGACGTGTGGGTCCCACTCAAATTTAGGCTCAAAGTTGGCCCAAAATAAGCCTATAAAGACCATAATTTCCAACAATCCCCCACATGAATAGAATTTGACGAAGAGAAAATATAACAACATGATCTTATAACAGAGATTAAAGAAATCGGTGATATTCTGCAAAGGATAGGTAACTTTTGGTTTTGAACATTCCCTTGTGAGACACTATCGAATTTACTAGCTAACTAGTGAATATGATGTCTTGAACTATTTAACCATTTGTATAAACTAAGACAATAGAACTCACACAGTATATTACCAGACATAGTTTAGTTCTCACTATTGTATTCATTTTGACCCTGAACAACTTTAGAGAATTGTAGCCCTTCACAAATCTCATAGAACCGACCCAGTTCACACTCATATAAGTGATTCTTATGAAAAGTATCATGTCATACTTCACTAGGTATTCCTAAATATAAGAATCATTAAAAGTAATATTTAACCTAAAACGCTGCAGACTTCACTATTTCATCATAGAAATGGGTAGGAATTTGACTCCCCAGTGATCTTTATGAGTCATACACAATTCGATTGTCTCTTTGAATATAGATCTTGAGATCTCCAGTCAATTAAGTTGGGTTGCTGTTGTGATAACTCTTATTTAATAGGCTTAAGTCCCATTCCCCTCGATGAATTCTCAACTAACTCTCTTGCTAACCCTTTGGTTAGTGGATCAGTTATATTGTCTTTAGACTTCACATGTTCAATGGAAATAATTCCATTAGAGAGTAGTTGTCTCACGGTGTTATATTGACGATGAATGTGTCGTGACTTATTATACATATGACTCTGTGCTTTACCTATTGCTGATTGACTATCACAATGTATGCATATACTTACCATTATAAATATGAGTCTGTGCTTTACCTATTGTTGATTGACTATCACAATGTATGCATATAGCAGGCACCGATTTTGGGCACATTGAAATATTTTCAAGGAAGTGACAAAGCCATTCTGCTTCTTCCCCAGCTTTATCTAAATTATAAATTCTAATTCCATAGTAAACCTAGCAATGCAAGTCTGTTTGGAAGATTTCCAAGATACAATCGTGCCACCAAAAGTAAAGACATATCCACTGGGGAATTTTGAGTCTCTAGTATCTGATATCCAGTTTGCATTACAGTATCCTTTAAGTACTGCTGAATATCTAGTATAATTTAGCACAATGTTATAAGTAAATTTGAGATATCTTATGTGACAACCTTACTTTGTGTTATGCTAATTAATCTTAATTTTGCTTATAATTATGAGCTTGATATGATTTTGAATGCTAATTATATGATTGTATATATATATTTGAATTTCTATCTGTTTTCTACTATAAAATTTAAATTGAAGACCGTAGAGGCAACAAAAACCGAAATTGACTGTGTTATGGCGATTAGCCTAATTTTTAGAGCATACGCTGAAATTTAATTAAAAATTGATTCAGATCGAATTAATTAGATTAAATTGATTAAATTAAGGACAATTAATTAGTTTTAATTAACATTGATTAGGGAAGTGTATATATAGAAGCTAAATGTACTTAAGCTCGTTACATGAGCTCAAAATCTGAAAATA
The DNA here is from genome assembly GCA_025200525.1 of Camellia lanceoleosa. Lineage (NCBI taxonomy): Eukaryota > Viridiplantae > Streptophyta > Magnoliopsida > Ericales > Theaceae > Camellia > Camellia lanceoleosa. The sequence goes on along the minus strand of CM045761.1, from coordinate 199,373,710 downwards.
AACACTCTAGAGAGAGAGTGAGCCGATTTTAGAGAGAGGAAGAGAGCATCCTTGAAGATTTTGTTGGAGAATTCAAGAATTGGGAGAATTAGCTTAAGAACTAGCTAAAGTTTGAAAGGTTGAAGCCCTTAGGGTCAAGTGCAAGAACGAATCAAGCACCAGAACATTGTGAGTAATATCTTAGTAACGATAACTTAAGTATATATGTATTATTTGCTAAATGATACCTGTGTGGTAAGTTTCTAAACTTTTGATTGATGCCGTGAATGAAATATGTGAAGCAAATGATATATGATTATGAAATGGGCCTAAGGCCGTTCGGTTTACTTGAAAAGGATATAACGTGGGCCTAAGGCCGTTTTGTATATCTGTGAAATGGGCCAAAGGCCGTTTTGGATAAAGAAATGATTGGACCTAAGGTCGTTTTGAATGCGAAAATGAATGTGAATATGATCATGGATCATGAGTGCGCACAAATGTGAATATGGATTGGTTAGACCCAAGGTCGTTTTGTATACGAAATGGATCCAAGGTTGTTTTACGTATGGTGGACCTAAGGTTGTTTCGCATATATTGGACCGAAGGCCGTTATGTCTAAGGATTGGACCTAAGGTCGTTTTGTATATAATGGACCAAAGGTCATTCTACAAATACGAGTTGGACCCGAGGTCGTTTGGTACATGAATACGGATATGATATATGATATGTTGGACCTAAGGTCGTTTTGCGTTGATATCGATCCACAAGTTTGGTCTATAACTTATGATTAAATGAATCTCATTCATGAACTCCTTTACTTTGGTGTTATTCGTTGAGCGTTAGCTCACTCTTTATTTATATGTGTGTAGGTGAGCAACAAGGTGTCCAACCCTAGCCTCAGTGAGTTAAGAGGAGCTGAGTTTTGAGGAGTCAACCAAGGTCACCTTACGCAAAAGGCCTTGTTTTTGTTTTACTTTTCCTTTTGTCCTTTTGCCGTCATATCTAGCCGAGTTGTGTATAACCTTGGTTTTTGTTAACACTGACTCTTGAATGATCCTGGACTTATGTAGTACATAATATGGATGTGTGCATAGTGTGAGTTATTACACTTTTATGAGAAATTTTTTGGTTAAGCCATGTTTGCACAGCTCATTGGACAATCTTTGTAAGTTCTTGACTCCGCTATTTGGCCCCTGTAATTAAATATGATTTGATTTCTGACTGAGACCGTAAGTAATCTCATGATTATTGGCCGGTTATGACCCTAATCTATGGGGGCGTGTTCAGGCCTTGACAGAGTGATATCAGAGCATAATTAATAACTCACACACTTGTCCAAATGAGCAATAGAGTGTCTAGAAAAGACCTAAGTTGCATTCATATGATAAGTTATGCGTAAAATGCATTGAGAAATTGCTGAGTGGTTTGAAGTATGCAACTATATGATATATATTTGTTGCCTAATTGTATAAATGTGCTCTTCTGTACATGAATATTGTGTATATATTTTGTATGAATTATAATGCAAGTCTCATTAGATAATGAAGAGTGAAAAACCTAAGTGACTCGTGATTAGATCAAGATTTGATCGTACCAATTCCCAAATAATTAAAACTAACAATCTAAATCATCAAGCACGTACGAAAGTGATTTAGATTATTGTTTTAGAAATAATAAATAGATACAAACGATTTTTACGTGGAAAAAATTCACTATTGGAGCACCTCTAATTGTGATAAAAAACCACAGGCGAAACGCCACAAATCAATCCACTATAAAGGAAAGAAAGAATACAAAATACCCAAACAAATTACCAAACTCTGTCAATTCGTCTTTAATGCTTTGTAAATCTTCCACTGCAACCTTCGTTTTAGGATTGATTAGATTGATGTTGATTCCACAACATCCACGTCGACTCAACGACTGCGCACAGCTTCAAACACCTTCGACACTCCACGCTTGAATCTTTGGATTTCATCGAAGAAGAACACTCTTTGAAGAAGATTACTCAAACAACCCTTTCATGTATATTATCCAACCATGTGAGTTCAACACTCAAGCAAGCATCAAAGGAAAACAAGCAAACTAGTCTTAAAAGAAAACCCTAGAGCCCCCAAAGCAAATCTAAAAGCATGAACCCTAAAAAATGACTTAAACACATATATATAGAAAACAGGAGCTGCGTACCCCGCTCGAGCGCAGGACTTGCCGCTCAAACTGTAATGTCCCGAAAAATTGGGTAGGGTATATCTATTTATACAACGAACCCACCTGATAGACAAACACATATATCTAACTAACTATTCCATACATCCATTTCCATTTAATCCCAAATGCCAAACACATGCTGTTCACATCTCAATGCCCCCAGTTCCAATCCCAAGCATACATTTTACAACAAGTATGAAATGAAAGCCAAACAGATAATAAGTATCCTGCAAGCTCACAAATTTATCCAAGAATATTCTTGGTCACACAAAATGGAGTTTCAATTCAACGCAATACAGCCCTGGGCTTACATTCAACAAATAACCATAAAACAAAAATGAAGCCTCAGCTCCGAATTCTCCAAAGTCAGTGCCTTGGTAGAGGCATAACACCTGTACCTGAAATGGTTTCCCTTATAGGGTGAGCCACAGCTCAGTAGAGATATACTACACAACATATAGACCATGACAAGACTAAAGAGAAGTATGCTCATGCCATACTCATGCTAAAACAGTTTATCTCTCTTTTTATAAAGCATGCAATGCTGAGATGCAATAACAGATATAAAATCATTTCCATTTTAAACCATATATGTTACATGAATATAGACTCTGTGAATCTCTAGGTGAGTGTCTGCAAGTAGGCCCTAATGCACTACCACTGTCATTTTTACCAGTAAACTGGAAGGCTCGACACCTAACCGTACGGTTCTACACCCCTTACCTAGATTTACCAAGTATTCATCTTTTCGCAAATAGATACATTTCCAAATATTTCTCAAAAGCAAATACATTTCCAATGAAATGAATGTAATGTAATGTCCAATGCAACAAATGAGGAATGTGGTTCAATTTACCTAAGTCTCATGCATTTCTACAATAATCATGGCTATCCTCCACCAATAGTCAAAAACAGATATTTTAAATAGATATTTAAACAATTAAATTTCAAAAATTCTGATAAATACAATCTATTCCACATCTCATCAAATATGAACAATTACACTAGTTTTCATATCACAATCACATTCGGTAACCTCTTAAGGTCCATTTCTAATCGTGTCGGTTTTATTCCAACAAATACATTAAGCAAAATAATATCGTTAATGCCCAAGAAAATATCATTTTCTTCCCAAACTCATTCTCCAAGCATTATTCAACTATGACATCCTATTTTGATCAAAAGCCCCAAAAGTTAAACATAACTCCTTTATTTTCTTTAAAAATGCTCTTTTGGTCGCAAACCGGTAAAAATTTCAAAACCGATCAAGTCGAAGTCCGTTTTTGTTTAAATTTAAAACATAACTCTTTCATAACCTTACAAACATATTCCAAGTTTACACTTTCGCAATTTGGGCATCAAATTTTTATTTTTCTACAAATTTTCTTATTAAGCAAATAAATCACAAAATTTTAAAAAATTCTAATTAAATTATATACAACTCTAATCTCTATATAATCAAGTAAAAGTATATAAGGAAGTATAGGAAAAATCCCTACCTCAAGCTAAAAGAGGAAACAAGCAAAAATTCAAATTTTCGATTTTGTTGAATTTCGATCTGCACCGGTCAAAATGTTGTTCTCGCCAAGCTCTTTATTTTGGCCTCAAGAACTAGGGTCTAAAACTTAATCGATTTTGGTGGATCAAAGGTTTTGCATGATAGATGTAAAATTAAAAAAAAAAAAAAAAATCTAAGATAGAGAGACAACTGAGAGCTGAGAGAGAGAAGAGGCAGGGACAGAGTGCCAAATGAGAAAAAGAGCCCCTTCCCTTCCACCTGAGAGAGAAAGGTCTAGCGGTGTGTTGCCCCCTCCTTTTTTTTTTATCCCTCACCCTTCCAGAATTGCTCTCTGCCGAGCTCTCCCTTTTTCTTTCTCAATTTCCTCTTTTTTTTTTTAGAGTCCACCGAACCTCCTTTAACAACAATAATGCTCTCTTAAAATAATATGCACCACTTGAACACGCCCACTCCACGCCCTTTCTTTTTTGCTCTCCACTTCCTTCAGCATAATGATTCTCCATCTTGCTTTTGAATAAAAGACCAGAGAGAGAGAGAGAGAGAGAGAGAGAGAGATAAGGTTCGGCTACTTGTTTGTTTGTTTTTTTTTTTATAATCATTTTCTTCCACCATCTTTGAACCACACCCGTGTATATATAAATAAAACTAAAGGTATATTTTAGGAACATTATAATATTTAGTAACATAAGAAATAAAATGATATAATTATTTTCTCACCACAAAATATATTTCGTTTAATGGTACACACCATAAATATTCACAACTCTTTTATAGTAATCAAATAATAATAATAAAATAGCAGCAATATTATATGGTTACTAACAGGTCACGATTCAATCAATTGGGTCCAAAATGAATGGAGTTTAATAATTTAAAATAAATCCCCAACTGGGATTAAAGTATAAATTAACTTTAAAAGACTTAAGGTGGTCCCCAACATTCATATAATTAAATATGAACCAAAGTGATTAAGTATGAGCTAATCAAATAAAACCCAAAAATTGAATTTATTTCTCATTTATTACTCAAGACTCAAGAATCACTAAAAAAAAAAAAAAATTGCTAAGTAGGCCTTACAAAATCGAAATCAAGAAGTAATTCAATTTATTTTCACTAATTTAAATAGCATGGTTCACGACACCACAACAATAATAATAAAGGCAAAAAATCAATTTGATTCAACTCGTTACGACCTTCCCTCCTTAAGGAATTTCGTCCCAAAATTCGTCTCGATAAAAAGAATAATAGAATTTACTCTTATCATAATCACTTGAGCCTTAAACTCTCAATAGCCATTTTCACATTGAGACATTCTTTCAATACCCCAAACACGTACTAAGCTTACTCTCAAGAATTTAACGCTCTCTTACTTTCCATAGTAAAAGACACCGTAACTGAAATCGAAACTCTCAAACTCACTTTAATCATAGAGCTGTAAACACAACAATAACTCCTCAATGATGGTACTACTATTTTTTATCGCTTGAATCAAACAAGAATAACGAACGGTCTAATTCAATCAGCCTTACAATCTTGATAACATCTCATTCTAATTACATCCGCAAAATTATTTTACCAATATGAAGTAACAAATTTTCAATAGACTCAAAAACAAAATTTTTACACCCACCAGCTATCCATGATATTAAGATACATTGTTCCAAAGAAGCCACCCCTCAACTTAAAACCAATCGTACTAGAATTTGGACAAACAATTTATAATAGAAGGGAAAATGTAGGTGATTCTTACAACATATAAGGGGTTAATCAAAATCTATCGAACTTGCAATTGGAATACAGCCGTACTCGCAATCTCACTTGAACACGTTCAAATACACCCACAAAATTTTACTTACTCCACACAACCAACTCAACACGTCACAGCAATAAAAGAATCCCATTACTTTGAAGAGTACTCAGAAAAGTATTCAAATATTACACACCATTAAAGATGACTCACCACAAACAAATTTTTTTTTTTTTTCCATGATCTAGTACAATAATTTACTTAATATCCATCCAAAGTGATTATCTCAAGACTCTTAACCAATGAAAGCACCATTCCTTTAAAAACACAATTCAATGATATATTTTGTAATCGCAACTATCACACGACAACTAATTCATCTCAATATTAAAATGAATTCATACGTAGTTACCCAATTGAATAAAACTATCACAAACAATGACTTCAAATATTTCATCCCATGAGAACCTCCACTCACCTCCTAGTACAATCATATTCTTCCCTGAATTATTCCAAAAACAAAATTCACAGATCACCTTAGCCTTAACTGCTTCACTTGAACAACAAGAAACACTAATCCTTATGAAACATAATGCAATCATGCCAAACACACTACTCGAAAATTCTCAGCCTCAACTTTAATTGCCCAACCAAGCAATTTCGATATTATTTTTACCTATCCACTCTATTTCTTTCACTCGATGAACCGACTAACAATTTACGCAAACTTGTCTACATCCATCCACACAATTTCACTCCAACAGAGAATTTACCCAAATGCTCACACAATGCACTTCGAGTCCACATAGAATTCATCAAGACTAGATACACATTCTAACAATACTAAGGTACTCCCAACAAATACTCATAGTTGTAGTGACTTTGAAATCTCCTTTGAAGTCTCTAGTCAGCTCGCTTTTACCCAAATTCTAAAAGATATAACCATAAGCTATGATGCCACTCATTCACTCTAAAAAAATTTTCTATGTCAACAATAGTCATTCTATAACAATTTCCAAGACTAACAAAATAACGAACGTACTTCATATCAATTTATTCCCCGATGAGGGGTCTGCTAAGTAACTTTTTCTAAGGTAATATCACCACAAAACACAATGAAACAAAATTAAAATAAGGAATCATCCTCTATTAGGCAAAACTAAATACATTTTAATTAAGAAAACACTTATCACTTAAGGTCAAATGCACTTATCAAATTGAACTCAATGGTAATATTAGACCAACATACCAACAACGCAAATTCTTACCACATTTATAGCAAAACGAAGGATCAATATAAGGGATTCACAACTCTTACTCCAAGGATACAAAACAATCTTGTAGCTAAAAGACAAAGGATACAAAATAATCTCCATTTCCATTACATGAATCACACCATCACGACACGCACCAAATTTAACCCAAAACACTCTCTTATACCTTCCATCTTCACAATTTCTAACTCATACATAAAAGTAACTGTAAAAGTTAACATCAATCACTCTCAATGGGTTAAGCATAAATTCCTCTAAGAACATTGGTTGCTAACACAACTCCACAACATCCATCACATCATGTCCTTCAACACTCATTTATTGTACTCGAGAACATCAACAACTAACTTTGAGACAATGGACTCCACCAATCTCGAAGGCACTCGGAACTCGCCTACATGTTCTAAAATATCGACTCACGAGTCAATGTTGTTACTACTAATAATCCCATCAAATGGCATAACCCAAATCAAATTTAATCTCATTCCAATTAATCTCAAAATTATTTATCTGATTTGTCCTCTTAGCATTTGCAGAAAAATTATGAATAAAACAAACTCTCTAAGAAACACATCTCTTACTACGCAATATAATTTCTATCATGCTAAGACTACGTTTATTCCCAAACACATACAAAATAATTGGCCTAGGGCCCATCACTAACCTCACAAGTAGTCCATCAAGCAAGTGAAACAATCTAACTATAACTAACTTCGTCTATCCCAAGAAAATTTAGAACTAGTTTTACGTGTTCTAATGTCAACAATCCAAAGCACATTATCTTAGATTACTTTAATTATTATTAAAGTCACAACCAAACCAAACTATTAGAATAAGGTTAATCTCTAACTCACTCTACTTTTAAGATTTTTTTTTCCATCTAGTCCACTTCTACAAACTTGATATAAAATTGAAAAATAATCAACTCCTCATAATAATAAACCAGTCACTACACAACACAAACTCTACTATTTTAAGGTCACATTTACACCCACAATCATACAAATCGGTTAACCTACGCTTTAATACTAATTCCACAACATCTTGACCAATCATCCCAGCCATATTACTTTAGCTTACACCTTATTCCTAGGGAAAAGGTATCCTCCTACATGAGAACATCCCGGGCACCCCAAGTACCTCTATTACGGCCTCTCCCGCTTTATGACATCTTATATAAGAGACAGAATTTAGCTCAGAAGTAAGTACTCCACACTAGTTCTAACACACTGCATATAAATTAAACATAGACCTACACATGTACATCACATAAGGCAAACCATATAAGCACATAGTCACATAAAGCACATATGAGTTACCTCTCCAAGATATTGACTCGTTCCACAAATATTTAAAGACTTCCAAATAAAAATAGCATTGATCAGGTGCTTTTCTAAAAGGACCTCAAAGAATTTTATTGACGCAAATCACATCTCAGAAGTTTAACTCTATACCCACATAGTCACATAAACATGTTATCACATAGCACATAAGATATGCAACATTTCTCACTAGCGAAATAAACCCATTGTGGTAAAAACCACTTCCTACAAGCCCCAAATATTCAAACCCGGTAGTTCTGATACCAAGTTGTAACGCCCCGAAAATTGGGCAGGGTATATTTATGTATACAACAAACCCACCTGATAGACAAACGCATATATCTAGCTAACTATTCCATACATCCATTTCCATTTAATCCCAAATGCCAAATACATGTTGTTCACATCTCAATGCCCCCGGTTCCAATCCTTAGCATGCATTTTACAACAAGTATGAAATGGAAACCAAACAGATAATAAGTGCCCTACAAGATTACAAATTTATCCAAGAATATTCTTGGTCACACAAAATGGAGTTTTAACTCAACGCAATACAGCCCTGGGCTTACATTCAACAAATAACCATAAAACAAAAATGAAGCCTCAGGTTCGAGTCCTCCCAAGTCAGTGCCTTGGTAGAGGCATAACACCTGTACCTGAAATGGTTTCCCTTATAGGGTGAGCCACATCCTAGTAGAGATATACTACACAACATATGGACCATGACATGACTAAAGAGGAGTATGCTCATGCCATGCTCATGATAAAACAGTTTATCTCTCTTTTTATAAAGCATACAATGCTGAGATGCAACAATAGATATAAAATCATTTCCATTTTAAACCATATATGTTACATGAATACAAGCTCTGTGAATCTCTAGGTGAGTGTCTGTAAGTAGGCCCTAATGCACTATCACTGCCATTTTTACCAGTAAATTGGAAGGCTCGACACCTAATCGCACGGTTCTATACCCCCTATCCAGATTCACCAAGTATTCATCTTTTCGCAAACAGATACATTTCCAAACATTTCTCAAAAGCAAATACATTTCCAATGACATGAATGTAATACAATGTCCAATGCAACAAACGAGGAATGTGGTTCAATTTACCTAAGTCTCATGCATTTCTACAACAATCATGGCTATCCTCCACCGATAGCCCAAAACAGATATTTCTAAACAGATATTTAAACAATTAAATTCTAAAAATTCTGATAAATACAATCTATTCCACATCTTATCAACTATGAACAACTACACTAGTTTTCATATCACAATCACGTTTGGTAACCTCTCAAGGTCCATTTGTAACTGTGTCAGTTTTATTCCAACAAATACATTAAGCAAAATAATACCGTTAATGCCCAAGAAAATATCATTTTCTTCCCAAACTCATTCTCCAAGCATTATTCAACTATGACATCCTATTTTAATCAAAAGTCCCAAAAGTTAAACATAATTCCTTTGTTTTCTTTAAAAATGCTCTTTTGGTCACAAACCGGTAAAAATTTGAAAACCGATCGAGTTGAAGTCTGTTTTTGTTCAAATTTAAAACATAGCTCTTTCATAACCTTATAAACATATTCCAAGTTTACACTTTTGCAATTTGGGCATTAACTTTTTATTTTTCCAAAAATTCTAATTAAATTATATACAACTTTAAGCTCCATAAATTATATACAACTTTAAGCTCTATATAATTAAGTAAAAGTACATAATGAAGTGTAGGAAAAATCCCTACCTTAAGCTAGAAGAGGAAACAAGCAAAAATCTAAATTTTCGATTTTGTCAAATTTCAATCTCCACCGGTCAAAATGTTGCTCTCGCCAAGCTCTTCATTTTGGCCTCAAGAACTAGGGTCTAAAACTTAATTGATTTTGGTGGATCAAAGGTTTTACATGATAGATGTAAAATAAAATAAAAAAAATCTAAGACAGAGAGAGAATTGAGAGCTGAAAAAGAGAAGATTCAGGGATAGAGTGCCAGATGAAAAAAAAAGCCCCCCCTCCTCTGAGAGAGAAAGGTCTAGTGGTGTGTTACCCTTTTTTCTTTTTTTTTTATCCCTCACCCTCCCTCCAGAATTGCTCTCTGCCGAGCTCTCCCTTTTTCTTTCTCAATTTCCTCCTTTTTTTTAGAGCCCACCAAACCTCCTTTAACAACAATAATGCTCTCTTAAAATAATATGCACCACTTGAACACACCCACCCCACGCCCTTTCTTTTTTGCTCTCCACTCCCTTCACCATAATGATTCTCCATCTTGTTTTTGAATAAAAGACCACACACAGAGAGAGAGAGAGAGAGAGAGAGAGAGAGAGAGAGATAAGGTTCAGCCACTTCTTTGTTTTTTTTTTTAATCATTTTCTTCCACCATCTTTGAACCACACCCATGTATATATAAATATAAATATATATATATATAACTAAAGGTATATTTTAGGAACATTATAATATTTAGTAACATAAGAAATAAAATGATATAATTATTTTCTCACCACAAAATATATTTCGTTTAATGGTGCACACATAAATATTCACAACTCTTTTATGGTAATCAAATAATAATAATAAAACAACAACAATATTATATGGTTACTAACAGGTCACGATTCAATCAATTGGGTCCAAAATGAATGGAGTTTAATAATTTAAAATAAATCCCCAACTGGGATTAAAGTATAAATTAACTTTAAAAGACTTAAGGTGGTCCCCAACATTCACATAATTAAATATGAACCAAAATGATTAAGTATGGGCTAATCAAATAAAACCCAAAAATTGAATTTATATCTCATTTATTACTCAAGATTCAAGAATCACTATAACTAAAACTAAAAAAAAATAATTTTGCCAAGCGGGCCTTACGAAATCGAAATCAAGAAGTAATTCAATTTATTTTCACCAAATTAAATAGAATGGTTCACGACACCACAACAATAATAATAAGGACAAAAATTTAATTTGATTCAACTCGTTACACGAACGGAGTCATAAAAATGTGTGCGATTAAACAGGTCTTCGCTTGAGTGCTGAAACCCATGCTTGAGCGCAAAAACACACTTCTTAGTATTTGTACAGACAAGGCCAATTACTGAGACAGTGCAAACTTCACTCGAGCGCAAATGTTCTTGCTCAAGCGAGAAGACCAAAACAAAGGAAAAAATTACAACTCTATTAAATCGAGTTTGTTCGTGGAATTGGCCACTAGGGGCCTAACAGTGAGAACAAGAGCTAATGAGCTAGAAGGATCCTTCACTGCTCGGTTAGACCGAATGGAGAGAATGATGCAAGATATGGCAAAAATGCTAAGGCAACAACAGTAATGGCAACAACAATGGTAACACTCGCAACCCCCACCTTCGGTACAACCCATACCGGATTTGCAAAATGATGACCGAACAATAGCCCCCACTAAAGAATTCAAGAAAATGAAGCCACCATTGTTCCACGAGGGTGGGGACCCATTGAAGGCTGAAGCTTGGGTCCTTGGTATTGAGAAGTTATTTGAAGTATTTCCATGCCTAGAGACGCAGAAAGTACAATTGGCCACCTTTACACTAGAAGATGAAGCAAGAAAGGGGTGGATGCTAATCCGTGATGATAACAAGGGCATTGACTGGGTAGATTTTTTTGCACTCTTTTATGAGAAATACTTTCCACAGTGTGTCCGTGATAGAAAGGTGTCAGAATTTGAAGGACTGAAGCAAGACAATCTAACTGTAGCCGAGTATGAAACCAAGTTCACTAAATTGGCTAGATTCGCTCCACATATGGTTGACACCGACTATAAAAAGGCAAGAAAGTTTGAAAATGGTCTTCGCAATGCCATCCTGGAAAGGGTGAATGTGTTAAAATTGCCCACTTATGTTGATGTGCTAAATCGAGCTTTAATGTCAGAAATTAACATGGCCAACCAAGGCAAGCCGCCAGCTAACTGGAAGGCTAAGAGGCAATGCTTTTTCACAGGGAAGAAATCATCAAAAAAAACAAAAAATGAGGTCCTCAAGCACTTGGGTTCCACTAGAAATACGGCACTGACGTGTATTAAATGTGGTAACAAGCATTGTGGGATTTGTTGCCGTATTTTCGAAGCTTGCTATAAATGTGGTGAAATGGGGCACATGGCAAGGGATTGCACTCAACCTGAGCAACAAAGAAGTGGAAAACCAGCTGCTAGTTCGACCAGATCCATTCCAAAACCATGGAACACCACAAAGCCTGCTACTACCAAAGACACAATGAGACAAGGAAGAGTCTTTGCACTTGTCCCAAGTGACACACGAAATACTGAAGTTGTTATCTCAGGTACTATATCTATATGTAATTAGGATGTTTTTGTATTAATTGATTCCAGATCAACACTCCTTTGTAACTTGTGTATTTGCATCTAGATTGAGTAAACCTCTAAAATCATTACCATATTTATTATCTGTATCTACTTCATCCGGGAAATCTGTGTTGTGTACATCTGTGTGCTGATTTTGTGACATACGGATTGGAAGTGCTACTTTGCATGTAGATTTGTTACCCTTGGACTTTAGACATTTTGATGTAATTCTGGGTATGGACTGGTTATCTAAATACTGTGCCACCATCGATTGTGTAACAAAACAAGTTGTATTTAGACCACCAGAGTAGGAAGAAATTGTGTTTGTGGGTAGTGGGGTAGTGCCTCCGCCTTATTTGATATCTGTAATGAAAGCATGTAAATTGATCAGGAAATGGTGTCAGGGTTACTTGTGTAGTGTATTATCTGAACAATCTACGAATGTTGAATTGAATAATATATCTATTGTTCGAGAATTTCCGAATGTATTTCCTGATGAATTGCTGGGGGGATTGGTGGACGGAGAGATAAAGTTTACCATTGATGTTGTCCCAGGCACCCAGCCTATCTCAAAAACTCCCTATAGAATGTCCACTATTGAAATGAAAGAACTGAAAGAACAGTTGCAAGACTTACTAGACAAAGGGTTTATCCGACTAAGCACTTCGCCATAGGGTACTCTCGTGTTGTTTGTAAAGAAGAAAGACAAAACCTTACATTTGTACATTAACTACTGGGAACTAAACAAGGTAACGGTCAAAAATAAATATCCATTACCAAGAATTGACGATTTATTTGATCAATTACAGGGTTCACAAGTCTTTTCAAAAATTGATTTGAGATCCGCCTACCACTAATTGAAGGTGAAGGTAGAAGATGTTGAGAAAACTGCACTTAAAACGAGGGATGGTCACTACGAATTTCTTGTTATACCGTTTGGAGTGACTAACGCACCTGCAGCATTTATGGACCTTATGAACCAAAATTTTTAAAACTTATCTGGATGAATTTGTTATGGTTTTTATTGATGATATTTTGATATACTCAAAGAGTAGACTTCAGCACGAACAACATCTGAGAACCGTCTTAGAAACACTAAGAGGAAAGAAATTATTTGCTAAACTTACAAAATGTGAATTCTGGTTAGATGAGGTTGTTTTCTTAAGGCATGTTATCAACAGAGATAGGATTTCGGTAGACCCACAGAAGATAGATGCAATTGTAAATTGGCCTATACCAATAAATGTAATAGAAGTCCATAGTTTCATGGGCTTAGTTGGGTACTACAGACGATTTGTGAAAGATTTTTCAAAAATAGCTGTACCTCTTACCCAACTTACATGCAAGAGATAACCAAATGGAATGACAAAAGAGAATTTGCCTTTCAAGAACTGAAAACGAGACTAACCACTGCACCAGCGTTGACATTGTGACGCCCCAAACTTTAAGGACATCATAATAAAATTTAGAACTTAAAATTTAATTTTCTTAATTAAGAACTCTTCCTTAATGTTGCCATCAAGTTTACCAACATCTATTAACTAACATCCCATAAATTAAAAGTTCTTAAGTTACAACTCCAAATAAACTTAAAACTTAGTCTTAGAATAAAAAAAAAAAAAAACACACACACACACAAATATAAAAAAAAATAAAACTAGGAAAATGGTTCATGGAATCTTAGGCATTCTTCAAGCTAACCAAGGCTAAATGTCGCCTTGCAAGGGCTCGGCGCTGCCTTCGGTTTCTTCGATACTGACATAAAATACCAGGGCAATGGGAATGCCAATGAGCGACGAGCTCAATAAGATACTACAACCCAAAAATACCCACCCCGATAATAATACTCACAAATAATAAATATTGTGGAATAACAGAATAACAAGCAGCATTTAACAAATATAACCGGAATGCTATTGGTTGAAGTATTAACAATAGACAATAAAAACAATGGCAAGCGAAAGCAGTATTTCATAATAAGGAAAAATGCCAACCTTTCTTTTTAAATTCACATAGATTTAGTTTAACAGGTAAGTTTAAGTAACTACCCGAGGAGCACTCTTTCCACTCAACCGCTAAGCAATGGCCACGGACAATTCTGACTCCCCCTTAGTCAAATATTTAAATGTTACTTACTGTAACTACCAATGATGCCCACGCACCAGGGTCACATACCCAAGTCGTGACATTATGGTCTGCTCCAAGGGAACGGTCTATGTTGTGACACCTGCACCACCAACCTTATATCGCCTGTACTGATAAGAGCCGAAATACCTTCCCGTGCAATGTTAGGATTCACAACTCACTTGCGCAAGATTCTAAACTGGGCTCACCCCATCACTTTTAAATTTTAATGTATCTGTTCAATTCCGTGTCCTTTTACTTTGTCCAATTCACATTTTGATGCATGTACAAGTTTTAGTTTGAAAACTACAACGACATAATGTTTATATAGCACAACATAATCGTGTATGACAACCAAAATAAATATGATAGAATGTCTTAGGAATTATCACAAAATTTCTTAGGAATTCACACATTTCTTCTTTCAGCACTGTATGGTCAAGAAAAAAAAAATAATGAAACCCATATCAAACGATGTTCAGCCATTACGATATTTTAACTGGTGCTAGTTCATCGAGTTAGGAAAATATTTCGAGAAGAATACCAGGGCTAAAAACGATTTTAAAATAGAGAAATAATTTTTGGAAGAAAACTGGTTTTCTGGACAGTGAGTTACTTTAACCTCCAGCACAGGTGTTCTGTGTTCGAAAAATAAAAAGAGGCCTCAAAAGGTGTTGAAAAGAGGCATGGTCAGAACAGTTTGCTAAATATTTGAGTTTAGAACATATTTCTAGAAGGATTTGAAGACTGAAAACCAGTGTAAGATGGTCAAATAATTTTTTTATAAGAAAACTAGACAGATTCTGTCACATTTTAGTAAAACTACAATTTCTCCTTTTAGACTAATCTATTTTTTGTGAAATCGGTGGTAAATGAAAGATAACTCTTATATCTAACTATTCCAAGTGGTCATGCAGATAAATACCATTTGTAGAGAAAATGGGACCTGTTTGAAGCCACTGCTTCTGCTGTGTTATAAGCGACGCTTAGGGAAAATATTTGTTTCGATAAGAAAATGGTGTCCAATGATTTTATAAAAATTTTATACAGTGTATAACACCTATATATACCTCTAGTATACACAGATTTTTAACATCAATTATTTTCAATTTATTAGAGCCCTTTTTTCATCCGATAAAGTCTGAAACAGTGGAGAAGAATCTAAGTTTCAGGTAAAAGGAAGCCATTCGCATCTCACTTTACTCTCTCGCAAGATTATTTGAACAATGGAGAATATTGAACACATAAAAATAGTAGCTAAGCCATATATCTATGTTTGCAAGAAGGAATATGAAATTATAACATAGTGAAACCCTCATCCTATCAAAATTTTAAACATGCATGGTACTATTTTGCTATATATGACTTAACCATGCTTAGTCTTGCATATATAAATTATATAAATTCAGTTAGAGGTATCTAAAGGAGGATAGAGGTGATGTATTCTTACCTCAAGAGCTTTTGCAAACACTTCTCAAAACTAAGTTTGAAATTGGTATTTACCAAGTACCCTCTCTTTTTCCTCTCTTTGCTCAGCTGCGTGAATAGTAGAATGGTTGGGTTGAATGTGGGTTTCTTATGTAGGAGTTTGGGGCCCTTTTATTTATTTATTTATTTATTTTATTCTTCTTAGCTTGGGAATTATGATCTACAAGGATAGACTTGTAGGATGTTTCTAAGCATGCTTTGGCAACAGCCCCTTGGGAAGAAAACAGCTGGATTCCTCTGCCCAAAAATTCTGAATTTTTTTTTTTTTTTTTGGTATGTTTAAAATGAAAATCAATGTGTGTATATATATATATATATATGTCCTAGTCACTAGATGTTTTTCTCCCTACTATCCCCTAACTAACTTGATTATTATTTCTTTAACTCATTTAGTTTTCCACAACTATGTTTAGATACAAAAATTTAATCACAAGAGGATAAAAAAAAAATAAAAAAATTTAAAGGAATTTAATGTTGGTGTTAATCATGATGCTATTAATATAATAATTTAATAATCATAATTTATTGACTTAATATTATTATTAATAAACTAATTAGTTATCCAAAAAAAATTTCAGGTCCTTACAACCTATCTCCCTTAAATAATTTCGTTCTCGAAATTTTGACACGTATCTTTATCTTCAAACAACTGAGGTTAGTTGGCTCGTATTGCATCCTCTCTTTCCCAAGTAGACTCTTCCACTTCTCGATGTTGCCACAATACTCGCACCAAGTGGATGACTTTGCCTCTTAAGTTCTTTTCTCGCCGGTCCATAATCTTTATAGGCCTTTCCTCAAAGCTTGCATCTTCATTGAGATCAATCTCCCCCCAATTGATAACATGTGAAGGGTGTGGCTCGTATTTCCATAACATTGAGATGTGAAAGACATTGTGCACTGCTGCGAGCTATGGTGGTAGTGCTAGACGGTATGCTACCTCTCCTACCTTGCTCAGAATTTCAAAAGGTCCCACATAACGAGGTGCAAGTTTTCCTTTCTTTCTGAATCGCGTAGTACCTCGACGAGGTTGAACTTTGAGAAAAACATGATCGCCTACCTCAAAAGTTAAGGGCCGTCTCCTTTGATCCGCATAACTCTTTTGTCGACTTTGGGCTGTGATTAGTCGTTGTCTGATCAGTTTTATCTTCTCAGTGGTCTCCTGAACCAAGTCTGGTCCTAGCAAGGTTGCTTCCCCTACTTCTGTCCAATAGACTGGTGATCGACAAAGTCGCCCATAAAGTGCTTCATATGGTGCCATTCCAATACTGGCCTCGAAACTATTGTTGTAAGTGAACTTAACGAAAGGTAAGTGTTTCTCCCAACTTCCATCAAAATCCATAACGCAAGCTCGAAGCATATCCTTCAAGGTTTGTATCGTCCTTTCAAACTATCCATCTGTTTGTGGATGAAATGTCGTGCTAAAACATAAGTTCGTTCCCATTGCCTTCTACGAGTTCTGCCAAAATTGGGAAATGAATCGAGGATCACGATCAGACACGCTGCTAACTGGTACTCCGTGTAATCTGATCACTTATTTGATGAACAATCTACAGAGTGAGTCTAACATATCTAATGACCCGACAGGTAAGAATCGGGCTGTCTTAGTTAGTCGATCTACCACTACCCATACGCCGTCATGTCTCTGTGGTGATTGAGGCAAACCCGTCACAAAATCCATGGTTATGTGTTCCTATTTCCACTCCGGGATTGGTAAAGGTTGAAGTGTTCCTGTCGGTCTTTGGTGTTCAGCCTTTACTTGTTGACATGTCAGGCACTGAGACACAAACTTGGCTGCATCCTTTTTCATTCCGTCCCACTAATATTGGCATTTTAAGTCTTGGTATATCTTAGTACCTCCTGGATGTACTGCGAATACTGAATGGTGAAATTCCTTAAGTACCTTTTCTCTTAGTGAGTCGTCACTCGGTACGAACACTCGACCTTGATATTTCAAACTCCTATCTGTGTGAATTGCCCAACCAGGCATGGTTTCACTAGATTTCATTCGTGCCTTGATGAATGCCACATTCTGATCGTACTGTTGTGATTCTAATATCTCGCTCAAAATTTTAGGCGTAGCAATTTGAGTACCAAGGTAAGCCTTTTCATCTTGAACCTCCATCTGTACCCCAAATTCGTTGAGCGTTCTAATCATATTCCATTCTCTAAGGGCTAAGCTAGCAACAATCCCCCTATTTTTGCGGCTTAATGCATCTGCTACAACATTAGCCTTGCTGAGATGATAAGAAAGGGTAAATTGGTAATCCTCGAGGTATTCCATCAAACGTCTCTGACGCATGTTCAAGTCCTTTTGGATGAACAGATACTTCAAGCTTTTGTGGTCGATGAACATCTTAAACTTTTCACCATATAGAAGTGTCTCCAAATTTTGAGTGTGTGAACTATGGCTGCTAACTCCAAGTCATGAGTGAGATAATTCTTTTCATGGTTCTTTAATTTCCTTGATCCATATGCCACCACCTTGCCATTTTGCATCAACACGCACCCCAGACCTTTTTTGGAAACATCACAATACACATTGTACCCAACGTCACGCTCTGGTACTATGAGAATAGGGGCACTTGTCAATCTTTTTTTAAGTTCTTGGAATGAATTTTCACAAGACTAGTTCCATTCAAACTTAACTCCTTTTTGAGTCAAGCGTGTCATTAGTTTGGCCAACCTTGAGAAGTCCTGAATGAATCTTCGATAGTAACCGGCCAACCCTAAGAAACTACGAATCTCGAATGTGTTCTTAGATTGTTTCCATTCTGTCATTGCCTCAACTTTAGTTGGGTCCACCGATACTCCATTTTCAGACACCACGTGACCCAAAAATTTTACTTTCTCCATCCAGAATTCACATTTACTAGCTTTAGCACATAGTTAGTTCTCCCTCAAGGTTTGAAGTACTATTCTCAAATGTTGTTCATGGTCTCCTTCAGACTTGGAATACACCAAAATATCATCAATGAAAACTACCACAAATTGATCTAAGGCGTGAATATTTTGTTCATTAAACTCATGAACACACCTGGTGCATTGGTTAGGCCGAACGACATCACTACGAACTCATAGTGGTCATAACGGGTTCAAAATGCAGTCTTAGGAATATTTTCTTCCCGAATACGCAATTGGTGATACCCAGATCTGAGGTTTATCTTTGAGAAACACTTTGCCCCTCTAAGCTGATCGAAGAGGTCATCAATCCTAGGTAGTGGATACCGATTCTTAATGGTGACTCTATTGAGTTGGCAGTAATCAATGCACAACCTAAGTGTCTTATCTTTCTTCTTAGCGAATAAGGCTGGTGTTCCCCAGGGGGACGTGCTTGGCCTTATAAATTCCTTGTCCAACAATTCTTGTAACTGTGTCTTTAGCTCTCTCAGTTCAGCTGGTGCCATACGATGTGGTGCCATTGAGATCGGTGATGTGCCAGGTTATAATTCGATGGTAAAGTCTACTTCTCGCTTTGGAGGTAGTCCTGGTAATTCCTCCGGAAATACATCAGTATACTTGCGTACCACACGAGGTAGCCCTAGTTCTATACAGTCTTTGTCTTCCAAAACTAAGATGGCTAACCATCCAGCTAGGTGATTGTGCCACTTTGATTTTCGAAGCATCGGTGATAGGGAATTTTGTCCATCCCCCTTAAATTGGAATTGCGTTCTGTCATGAGAGTAAGCAGTCACCGTCTTTCGATAGCAATCAATGGTGGCTCTATAGGCTGATAACCAGTCCATTCCTAGGATAACGTCAAAGTCTGACATTTCCATGACTCGTAGGTTGCAAGTTAAATGCAAAATGGAGACTTCTAGTTTACATGATTTGCATACGAGATTTACTCGAGTTTGACCTCCTAGTGGTGAGGCTACACTCATAGGTGTTTCTAATCGTTCAGGCTCTAATCCCAAAGTTATAACACACAAAGCAGATATAAAAGAGTGTGATGCTCCAGAATCAAACAAGACTTGTACATAAGAGTTCATAAGGATAAGTATACCTTGAATCACTGAAGGATTTCTAGTATCTTCTCCTTCTTGGAGTGCAAATATTTTTCTAGTGGCACCTTGATTTGGCCCCCAAGGTTTCCTTGTATTGGTATCTCTTGGTTGTTGAGCCCTCGGCTGTCCCATATTCTGATTAGTTGGCAGCTGACCTCTACTGGATTGGGAATTTTGCACAGCTCGCGCTCCCTGAGTTGGCGCGCATTTGTTCCGTTGAGTGACCCCTCCTGACCTTTGAGGATAGTTGTTCCTAAGGTACCCTTCTTGGCCACATTCATAACACCTCCTAGCCCCTTCCCTACTACGATGTTCAAAATTATACCCTTGCTATTGTTGTGGCCTCCTAGCATAAGGTATCGAAGCAGTAGGGGTCCTATTGTTCCTTAAGGGTCCTCCGCTTCTTTGCTGGTTGGCTCTAGACTGCTGACCTTGAGTCCTTGCAGTGTCCATCTTCTCTCTTTCTAGAGCAAGAGCCCTATCTACTACCTGTGCATAAGTAAGTAGCTGCACTACGACCAGCTTGTCTCGGAGTCTCGAGTTGAGTCCCCACTCAAAGCACCTTACCTTGTATGTTTCATTTGCCACTATAGCTGTGGCATGGCGAGAAAGGGCCTCAAACCGATTGGCATATTGTGTCACAATCATGCCCCCTTGTTTCAGTTGGAGAAATTCTTGGATCATCTCTTGCCTCACCGAGTTTGGGAAGTACTTTTCCATAAATAATTTCTCGAACTGTCTCCAAGATAGTTTTGCCACTTGACGACTTTCTTTGATCTTTGTCCACCAGAAATCAGCCTCTCCCTCGAAGAGAAATGAGGCGAGGGACACTTGGTCTTGCTCATTATGAATTTCTAGTATCTCTAATATTTTCTTCACTTGCCTTATCCATGCCTCCGCCGAGTAGGGATTGGGTTCTCCAAAAAATTTCTAGGGCTTGAGTTTTTGAAATTTGGCTATTAATTCTGCCTTGTTGTTTTCACGTCTGGGTTGGTTTTTTAGTTCATTAATAATTGTCCGAACGAAATTCATGATGTCACTATTGGTGTTGTTGTCATTGAATCTATTTCCCCTAGTTCTTCCTGCCATTTTCTACATAAAGGATATTAATTGTTTACTATCGGCACGATGTAAGTACTTATTTAATTATTTATTTTATGCGAACAAACATTCACTAAGTTTAACTAGAGCTAAAACTTTTCATTGCAACAAAGGATTTGTTACATGATCAAAAATTACATTTATCACCAGACCGAGGGAATTATTTCATTCCATTTCATAACCACTATTAGACTAGGCTTTAACAATGAACTTCCAACAAAATTGTTTATCCGCCTAGTCTACCCTCTTCAGTCTCTCCTCCCCTTAAACAAAAAGCCATGGGTAGTGCTGATGCATTTGCCAGGCATGCTCCAAACTCTTATCATACAGCCCATAGCACTTCTAACGGACTAACAGCTTGAGCCCTCCCATTCCTGCATATTGGCCCAAGATCCTTACAGGGACTTCTTCGTAGGTGAGTGGGTCGGAGAAGTCGACTGTCCCGTTCATGGGTACAAGCTTTCCAGCTGGTGGGGCTGCTAGGAAGATGTCTCGTTGGTGGAAGAAATTAGTGTAATTGTCTTCCAGGGCTGGTGGTAGCGGTCCTATTTCATACATGGCCCTTGCCAGCTCCCGGATAACTCGCGCAGGCCCCAGATATTTGTCGTCCCCCCTTCGGTGTTTCCACTCGCAAGGTATTAGTGGTACTAGCATAACATACGCCTCTAGCCCCATCGAGAATGCCCCCATCTACACTACGTTCCCCGAGTCCGCTTCATCTTCTTCGAAGGCATATTTAATTGAGGAGATGGGGTCGGACTCAGTGTCACTTCCCGCCTAACCAAACTCTTCCGGCAGAATGGCGACCAAGGGTTCCACGATTTCCACTTCCGCGTCTACCTCTCCTTCTTCTTTGTCTAACGGTTCTTCTTCTGGATATTCCTCCGGATCTTCCTCCTTAGGCTCGGGCTCCTCTTCATCCTCTGTATCCATCGTCTCCTCTTCCGGATCCTCATCCGGGTCCTCTTCCTCATGGACTGACTCTGAAGTTTCTGCCCCTACCTCTAGGTCAGTTAATAAGGGTTCTTCTTTAGGTTCGGGATTCGAGAGCTAGTCGTCGTTATGAGATGGGCTTGACATCCTAGAAGGAGAATACAACGTTGTTACACTCTCAGTATGGTCTTAGGTCATCAAACGTTTTTAATTAAAGTGTAGTAAATGACACGTGCTTAAGCCTACCCAAGGTCTCAAGGGTTTCTAGACCTAGGCTCTGATACCATATTGTAACGCCCCAAAATTTAAGGACACCATAATAAGATTTAGAATTTAAAATTTAATTTTCTTGATTAAGAACTCTTCCTTAATGTTGCCATCAAGTTTACCAACATCTATTAACTAACATCCTATAAATTGAAAGTTCTTAAGTTACAACTCCAAATAAACTTAAAACTTAGTCTTAGAATAAAAAATAAAACAAAAAAAACAAAAAAAAACCACAAATATAAAAAAAATAAAACTAGGAAAATGGTTCATGGAATCTTGGGCATTCTTCATGCTAACCAAGGTTGAATGTCGCCTTGCAAGGCCTCGGCGCTTCTTTTGGTTTCTTTGATACCTGGCATAAAACGCCAAGGCAATGGGAATGCCAATGAGCGACGAGCTCAATAAGATACTACAACCCGAAAATACCCACCCCGATAATAATACTCACAAATAATAAATATTGTGGAATAACATAATAACAAGCAGCATTTAACAAACATAACCGGAATGCTATTGGTTGAAGTATTAACAATAGACAATAAAAACAATGGCAAGCGGAAGCAGTATTTCATAATAAGGAAAAATGCCAACCTTTCTTTTTAAATTCACATAGATTTAGTTTAACTGGCAAGTTTAAGTAACTCCCCGCGGAGCACTCTTTCCACTCAACCGCTAAGCAATGGCCACGGGCAATTCTGACTCCCCCTTAGTCAAATATTTAAATGTTACTTACTGTAACTACCAATGATGCCCACGCACCAGTGTCACATACCCGAGTCGTGACATTATGGCCTGCCCCAAGGGAACGGTCTATGTTGTGACACCCGCACCACCAACCTTATATCGCCTGTACTGATAAGAGCCGAAATACTTTCCCGTGCCATGTTAGGGTTCGCAACTCACTTGCGCAAGATTCTAAACCGGGCTCACCCCATCACTTTTAAATTTTAATGTATCTGTTCAATTCCATGTCCCTTTACTTTGTCCAATTCACATTTTGATGCATGTACGAGTTTTAGTTTGAAAACTACAACGACATAATGTTTATATAGCACAACACAATCGTGTATGACAACCAAAATAAATATGATAGAATGTCTTAGGAATTATCACAAAATTTCTTAGGAATCCACACACTTCTTCTTCAGACACTGTATGGTTAGAAAAAAAAAATTATGAAACCCATACCAAACAATGTTCAGCCATTATGATATTTTAATTGGTTCTAGTTCATCGAGTTAGGAAAATATTTTGAGAAGAATACCAGGGCTAAAAACGATTTTAAAATGGAGAAATAATTTTTGGAAGAAAACTGGTTTTCTGAACAGTGAGTTACTTTAACCTCCAACACAGGTGTTTTGTGTTCGAAAAATAAAAAGGGGCCTCAAATGGTGTCGAAAAGAGGCATGGTTAGAACGGTTTGCTAAATATTTGAGTTTAGAACATATTTCTAGAAGGATTTGAAGACTGAAAACCAGTGTAAGATGGTCAAATAATTTTTTTATAGGAAAACTAGATAGATTCTGTCACATTTTAGTAAAACTACAATTTCTCCTTTTAGACTAATCCATTTTTTGTAAAATCGGTGGTAAATGAAAGATAACTCTTATATCTAACTATTCCAAGTAGTCGTGCAGATAAATACCATTTGTAGAGAAAATGGGACTTGTTTGAAGCCACTGCTTTTGCTGTGTTGTAAGCGACGCCTAGGGAAAATATTTGTTTCGGTAAGAAAATGGTGTCCAATGATTTTATAAAAATTTTATACAGTGTATAACACCTATATATACCTCCAGTATACACAGATTTTTAACATCAATTATTTTCAATTTATTAGAGCCTTTTTTTCATCCGATAAAGTCTGAAACAGTGGAGAAGAATCTAAGTTTCAGGTAAAAGGAAGCCATTCTCATCTCACTTTACTCTCTTGCAAGATTAGTTGAACAATGGAGAATATTGAACACATAAAAACAGTAGCTAAGCCATATATCTATGTTTGTAAGAAGGAATATGAAATTATAACATAGTGAAACCCTCATTCTATCAAAATTTTAAACATGCATGGTACTATTTTGCTATATATGACTTAACCATGCTTAGTCTTGCATATATAAATTATATAAATTCAGTTAGAGGTATCTAAAGGAGGATAGAGGTGATGTATTCTTACCTCAAGAGCTTTTGCAAACACTTCTCAAAACTAAGTTTGAAATTAGTAATCACCAAGTACCCTCTCTTTTTCCTCTCTTTGCTCAGCTGCGTGAATAGTAGAATGGCTGGACTGAATGTGGGTTCCTTATGTAGGAGTTTGGGGCCCTTTTATTTATTTATTTATTTTATTCTTCTTAGCTTGGGAATTATGATCTACAAGGATAGACTTGTAGGATGTTTCTAAGCATGCTTTGGTAGCAGTCCCTTGGGAAGAAAACAGCCGGATTCATCTACCCAAAAATTCTGAATTTTTTTTTTTTTTTGGGTATGTTTAAAATGAAAATCAATGTATATATATATATGTCATAGTCACTAGATGTTTTTCTCCCTACTATCCTCTAACTAACTTGATTATTATTTATTTAACTCATTTAGTTTTCCACAACTGTGGTTAGATACAAAAATTTAATCATAAAAGGAATAAAAAAAATAAAATTTAAAGGAATTTAATGTTGGTTTTAATCATGATGCTATTAATATAATAATTTAATAATTTAATAATCATAATTTATTGACTTAATATTATTATTAATAAACTAATTAGTTGTCCAAAAAAAATTTCAGGTTCTTACAAACATTGCCCACAGGTACGGAAAACTTTGTGATTTACAGTGATGCATCTTATAAGGGTCTGGGTTGCGTGTTAATGCAGGAAGGATGAGTAATTGCTTATGCCTCCCGGTAATTAAGACTATATGAGAAGAACTACCCAACAAATGACCTGGAATTGGCCGCAGTTGTATTTGCTTTAAAATTTTGGCGACATTATTTGTATGAGGCAAAATGCAAAGTTTACACAGATCACAAAAGTCAAGCCCTGTATTTTTATTACTCGAATAACATTACCAATATTCATTATTCATTAATTAAGTCCACTTATAAATGACAATTCATCCTTTGATGAAATGATAAATAAATAAATATACATGTTTCTTCTTGTTATACAACAACGTCATTTACATACAAATAAAAGAAATGCCCTGAGACTTACAATAAATAAGAGGGCATTGCCCTTTACAAATTATAGAACTCAGCCAAAGAAACAAATAATAAAAAAAAAAGACTATAGCTCAACACTACTTTATAACCATGCCAAGATAAAACTTGTTATTTGATCCTCAAGTCCAGAAACATTCCTTGTACACATGTACAAGTAGGGGGTGAGCAAACCACTAGCTCACCAAACAATTTCATATTGTAACATTAAAACACATGCGGGTCCAGCGATACGGTGATACCAAACAGAGATATATATATATATATATATCTAAAGTCATACCATGCCATAACTTTATGACTTTATTACCTAATTCCTTAAATCCAAATTTAATTAATTAACCACACTTGTTAACTTAAATAAATTAACTTACTTCAATATCAACAAGATATTCTTTTCAAAACGAATGCGATGCCAAAATCAATTTATATAACAATTCATTTTATCTCAATTCATTAGTCATGTCCATTTCATTCAATCAACCAAACTGAGGATACAACTCAGTGGATCTCTAACCAATACAGCTATCATACAAACACATCTATTTGCCATTTTACGAAAATTCCGTCCACGAGAATCGACACCCATGTATACGTGCGATTTTCGGGACTTTCACACTGGATACACAGGCCAACTTAATTTACTGTAGTCCATCCCCTTTCTTCTCCAAAACATGGAGTACATCTCATTTCTCTTCCCAAACATCATACATATACAATATTTTTAAACACAATCATATTCAATGACAACCGATAAGAGATTAATTTCAATTCACCTAATCCTCATATAATTTCTACGACAATCAATACTATCCTTCACCAATTGCCAAAACAATTATCTCTAATGCATTAATTAAAAGATAATAATATGGATATACAATCCAACATACAACCATAACTTGGAATCCCCCATGATTCCTAACACTTGGAAACAATCCATATTCCACTTTTCAAAGCCAAACTTTCAATACTTGCATAGTTTTCCATCAAACTCAACAATTTTAAAGCCAAACATAATCTTTTCCAAATGATCCAAAAACTCCCAAAACATTAACATTTAGGATCTTTCACAAATTGGGGTTTTCTCACTTTCAAATACCCACATACAATTTTATATACAGAAAATACATTTAATAGCAAGATTATAAGTAATCAACTCCCAATTTAACCAAATCCTCAATTTACAAGTCAAGTATCTCATATATGAATTTGAGGTACAAAAATAACATATTAGCATACTCAAACTAATAAAACTAATAATCTCAATTGTTTTGACTCACACAAAACTTTCAAGCAACTTTGTTCTACCTCAACCAAGATAACCAATATGATTTTCATCAAATCACATACGTATTGAATATTACCATTTCCATCCTACTATATTGAAAGTTATGGTATAATCTCAATAACACACTTTCAATCATAACAGATATAAAATTTTAACCAAACTAATTTAATCTATCAAATTAATGAGTTCATTATATTAAAAAAAAATTAAATTAATAATACCAAACATAAGTTCACATGCTTCATCTCAAACATAACCATATTTCATGGTATGCTACTTAAAAAGTTAATTTTTTCCCCAAATTCTCCATCAATAACCATTTCACAATTTTTTTTTTCTAAAATTACCTAATCAACATGATATTTATATCAAAAATTATGAAATATGCCCAAGAGTAACATTTTCAAGGTTGTGAGTTCAAAAGTCCATATTTCACATTTTCATTTTCACAAAAATGAACACAACTTAATCATCAACATATTACCTTTCATAAAATATCATGAATATAACATTTTAGAGTTTTTAATCCCAAAATAACTCAATAATCTCAACTTAACAATTTACACAATATTCATCAGCATCAATTTATTTTTTTCTCAAAAATATATTCCAAAACTCAAAGATGAGATGAATATTTCAACATTATTTTCTCAAAATAAATTATCTAACCATAATATGAGGTAGATACAACTCATACAACTATTAATTTCATTTTTAGATTTTTTTTTATAACAAATATTACCAACACAAAATGATTTTTTTCCAAATCAATTTCAAAATATCAATATCCTAAACACTTCAATATAATTTTTCTTCCAAAAATTAATCAAACAAAAATCTAAGAAATATATATATATGCAATACCCCCTATAATAATATATTTTCTCAAAATAACCCTAACATAGCTTTAAAGTAATAATATGAAGAAAACCTCTACCTCAAAATATGAAGAAAAACAAATCTGAAAGGCAAATATTGGTCGATTTTTTATCCGAGACTACCACAGCGAAGAGTATGACGAGCTCTTTGATTTTCATTTACAAAAATTTTGCAAAATTTCACTCTTAGGGCTCTCAATCGAAGCTCAAAGATTGAGCTTCTATAGAGTATACAAGAGAGAGAAAGAGAGAAGCAGACCTTTTGGTCAACCAAAATATATATATAAAAAAACAAAAAAAAGGATAGAGAAAGATGGAAGTAATGGGCATGAGGAAAAGAGGGAAAAGAAAGAGACAGCCCACATAGGCTCTGTCTCTGCACATGTCCCAACACACATGTTTCCCAAAATTTTATTTATTTATTTTTGTATTATTCAACCCATTAACTAGTACAATATATATTGTATAATATTTCAAAATTTTGTAGCATAAATCATAAAACAATATAATTTTTCTTACCACAAAATATAACATTTTTATACACCACAAAATATATATACATTTTCATTTATTATAAAAATATATAATTTTTCACCGTATTATACACACCATAAATTCAACTTTCAAATATATATTATAACCATATATAATAAATAATCACATCTCCCAATGTGGTCCCTACTTATCACGTAATTAAAAGGACCAAACAGTTAAACATGGTTTACAAACAAACTCAAATTAAATTGAATCTAAGTCAGGAGTCCTGAATTAAATTCTCATCCATAAGCCAAACATAACCCAATTGTATACCAAAATAGACCCAACAAATTTATCTCAAGTCATAGTCTAAACATTCAAAATTAAATAACAAAATTCTGCTATGAAATAAATTGAACACTAATCAATTCGCGAATTTTCATAAAATAAATATTCATCAATAAGTTCTGAATTTTTTACTCAAAGTGCTAGACTCATATGTGAACAACATATAAAAATTTCATAATTTTCTGAGACTAGAAACTATTTTAAAAAAAATATAAAATCGAACTGTTTTCACACAGAATATACACATCACTCCAAATCTGAAAATTTGCTCAATTAAGTTATGCACTGACTTTTTAAAAAATAATTCTGGGTCATCACAACAAAAGTTTGAAATATTTTTTTACTCAAAAGGAGTTGAATATGCGCCAGAGGAGATGTCTTGAGCTAATAAAAGACTATGCCCTTCAAATTCAGTATCACCCCGGGAAAGCCAATACAGTTGCTAATAAATTGAGCAGAAAGTCAATGGGGAGTTTAACTTGCTTGCTTATTGAGCAGAAGGAAATCCTGCAAGATTTTGAGAAATCTGAGATTGAGGTAATATTACATGAGCAAAGCGGGTTGATAGTCGCCATTTCAACTGAACCAACAATCATCGATGAAATCAAACGGAGGCAAAATAAGGATGAATTCCTCAAGAAGATAGTTGTTGAATTTGAGGAAAATATGAAACTGGGATATAGTATTGTAAATGAAATGTTGAAATTCCAAGATAGATTGTGTATTTGCAAACATCCCTGAGTTAAAGAGGAAAATTCTTGATAAAGCTCACAAATCAATATTTGTTACGCATTCGGGTAACAACAAGATGTATTAGGACTTAATGCAGAGTTATTGGTGGCCAAATATGAAACGTGAGATCACGGAATATGTGTCTAAATGTCTTAAGTGTCAGCAAGTTAAGGCTGAACACCAGAAATCGTCAGGTCTACTTCAACCTCTCCCTATTTCGGAATGGAAGTGGGAGTACATAACCATAGATTTTATTGTTGGCCTACCCTAGACACCTAGAGATACGGATGCTATTTGGGTT
The DNA here is from genome assembly GCA_025200525.1 of Camellia lanceoleosa. Taxonomy (NCBI): domain Eukaryota; kingdom Viridiplantae; phylum Streptophyta; class Magnoliopsida; order Ericales; family Theaceae; genus Camellia; species Camellia lanceoleosa. The sequence goes on along the minus strand of CM045761.1, from coordinate 199,344,180 downwards.
ATAGTTGATAGACTAACTAAATCTGCACACTTTCTACCTGTGAAAACTACGTATGATGTATACCGATTAGCCATTATTTATGTTGATGAAATTGTTTGTTTACATGGAGTTCCGGTGTCTATTGTTTCGAATAGAGACCCGAAATTTGTGTCTAGATTTTGGAAAAGTCTACAAGCGACAATGGGGACAGAGTTGAGGCTTAGTACTGCATTCCATCCACAAACTGATGGACAATCGAAATGGACTATACAGACTCTAGAAGATATATTCAGAATGTGTGCTTTGGATTTTCAAGGAAGTTGGGAGACTTACCTATCGTTGGCTGAATTTGGGTATAATAATAGTTTCCACTCCAACATTGGCATAGTGCCATATGAAGCTTTGTATGGCCAAAAATGTAGATCTTCGATATGCTGGATTGAAGTCGGGGATAAAGTCTTGTGTGGACTTGAGCTTGTGCAGAAAACTACTGATAAAATCAAAGTCAACAAAGGCTTAAAACAGCTCAGAGCCGACAAAAGAGTTATGCAGATGTTAGGAGAAGGCCTCTTGAATATGAAGTTGGTGATCATGTGTTCATCCATGTGAATCCGATGAAAGGCCAATTAAGGTTCGACAAGAAGGGTAAATTATCGCCCCGTTACATTGGACCGTTTCAAAATTTAGAAAGGCTAGGTCCAGTTGCTTATAAAGTTGCCTTATTGCTGGAAATAGAACAAATGCATAATGTATTTCACGTATCAATATTAAGAGGCTATCTCCGAGATCCGTTCCATGTGATGGACTATCATTGAATAGCACTTGATAAAAATATAGAGTATGAAGAATGGCCAGAACAGATCATCAATCGACAAGTAAAGTGGCTAAGGAACAAATCCATTCCAATGGTGAAAGTGGAATGGAAATGACATTATGGACATGGGAGAAAGAAAAAGAAATGCGACAACACTACTCACATTTGTTTCCAACGAAAGGTAACGCAAGTTTGGGGGACCAAACTTCCTAAATAGGGGAAGAATGTGACAACCATACTCTGTGTTACGCTAATTAATCTTAATTATGCTTATAATTATGAACTTGATATGATTTTGAATGCTAATTATATGATTATATGTGTTTTTGAATTTCTATCTGTTCATTGTAGGAAAATCTGTTTGATTTTCTATTATAAAATTTAAATTGAAGACCATAGAGAAGACAGAAATTGAAATTGACTGTATTATTGTGATTAGCCTAATTTTTAGAGCCTACAATGAAATTTAATTAAAAATTGATTCGGATTGAATTAATTAGATTAAATTGATTAAATTAAGTATAATTAATTAGTTCTAGTTAAGGTTGATCAAAGAAGTGTATATATAGAAGCTAAATGTGCTTAAGCTCATTACATGAGCTCAAAATCTAAAAATAAACACTCTAGAGAGAGAGTGAGCCAATTCTAGAGAGAGGAAGAGAGCATCCTTGAAGATTTTGCTAGAGAATTCAAGAATTGAGAGAATTAGCTCAGGAACTAGCTAAAGTTTAGAAGGTTAAAGCCTCTAGAGTCAAGTGCGAGGACAAATCAAGCACCAGAACACTGTAAATAATATCTTAGTAAAGATAACTTGAGTATATATGTATTATTTGCTAAATGATACTTGTGTGGTAAGTTTCTAAACTTTTGATTGATACTGTGAATGAAATATGTGAAGCAAATGATATATGATTATGAAATGGGCCTAAGGCAGTTCGGTTTACTTGAAGAGGATATAACGTGGGCCTAAGGCCGTTTTGTATATCTGTGAAATGGGCCAAAGGCCATTTTGGATAAAGAAATTATTGGACCTAAGGTCGTTTTGAATGCAAAAGTGAATGTGAACATAATCATAGATCATGAGTGCGCACAAATGTGAATGTGGATTGGTTGGACCCAAGGTCGTTTTGTATACGAAATGGATCCAAGGTTGTCTAACGTATGGTGGACCTAAGGTTGTTTCGTATATATTGAACCGAAGGCCGTTATGCCTAAGGATTGAACCTAAGGTCGTTTTGTATATAATGGACCAAAGGTCGTTCTGCAAATACAATTGGACCTGAGGTCATCTGGTACATAAATACGGATATGATATATGATATGTTGGACCTAAGGTCGTTTTGTGTTGATATCGATCCACAAGTTTGGTCTATAACTTATGATTAAACGAATCTCATTCATGAACTCCTTTACTTTGGTATTATTTGCTGGGTATTAGCTCATTCTTTATTTATATGTGTATAGGTAAGCAATAAGGTGTCAAACCCCAGCGTCAGCGAGTTAAGAGGAGCCGAGTTTTAAGGAGTCAACCAAGATCGCCTCACGCAAGAGGGCTTGTTTTTGTTTTACTTTCCTTTTTGTCCTTTTGCAGTCATGCCTGGCCAAGTTGTGTATAACCTTGATTTTTGTTAACACTGACTCTTGAACGATCTTGGACTTATGTAGTACATAATATGGATGTGTGCATAGTGTTAGTTATTACACTTTTATGAGAAAATTTTTAGTTAAGCCATGTTTGCACAGCTCATTAGACAATCTTTGTAAGTTCTTGCTTCCGCTATTTGGCCACTGTAATTAAATATGATTTGATTTCTGACTGAGGTCGTAGATAATCTCATGATTACTGGTCGATTATGACCCTAATCCATGGGGGCGGGTTCGGGCCTTGATATCTTAGAACCCTTATAATAGCTTTGCAGTGTTCTATTCCTGGATTACTCGTATATCTGTTTAATTTACTTACTACATAAGCTATATCTAGGCTAGTGCAGTTCATCAAGTATATTAAGCTTTCAATAATTTGGGCATACTCTAATTGAGAAATACTTTCTTGTACATTCTTAGAAAGAAACAAATTAACATCTACAAGAGTTCTAGCAAGATGATCATCATCTTTGCTGAATTTGTCAAGTATTTTCTCGATGTAAAATGATTGTGATAGAGAGAGAGAGAGAGAGAGAGAGAGAGAGAGAGAGAGAATCAAGGGTGTTGATTTTTAGGAAGAGAGAAAACAAAGAAAAGACGGGGATGTTGTACATAATTGGACTGGGTTTAGGAGACGAGAAAGACACAATTCTAAGAGGTCTTGAAACAGTGAAGATATGCGGCAAAAGTGTATATGGAAGCTTACACTTCTCTCCTCTCTTTTGGCATTTCCTCTAATGCTCTCTCCACTCTGGTATTAGAAAACAAAAAAATATGAGATTTGCGATTTGTTTAATACATTCTTTTCTTCAATTTTCTCATCAACCAAACAAAAAAAGAGTGTTGGGTTTGATTGTTTTCAGTCATTCATTCTTATCTTATCCTTGTTTTCAGTCATTCATTCTTATCTTATCCTCGGCTGGGCAGAGGGTAACTGGATTTCAACTCATGTGCAACAAAAACTGTGTGGTAAGTCAGTAAACAGAGAATCAGCGGAGGAAAAAGTACACACCATACTGTCAGAGCTCATGAATCTGATATTGCTTTCTTTGTAGTTGGAGATCCTTTTAGGTAATAAACCATGCTTATTTAGTTTTTGAAATTGGCTTCTATAACACATTTAGATTATCTATATGAATAAAGCTATAATGGATGAAGTGACATAATCTTAGAAGCTTTGAGTCTTTGTAGTTTGTCTAATAGATGGGATTTATAGTTTGGAAGTGACAATGTCATAGCATATGTTGGTACACTAATTGGTGCATATAGCACCACTGTATCTATATTTGTGTAGCTGCTTTGTATATTCGGTTTGTGATTCATGATGGAATTGGGTTTTGACACTTTTTATTTCTTTGATATGTTTTTATTACAACAAAAGTAACTTATGGTGGCGAAAAGTAGTGAAGAAAATAAATTTCGTCACTAAATAAGAATAATCCGTGACGAATTATAAAATTTTGTCACATATAATAAAAAAATAAAAATAATAGGTGACAAAATTTATTTTTGTCAACAAATACTTCTTTTTAGGTGAGAAAAAATTAAGTTTCGTCACTGAAGGTTTTCCCACTAATTTTTTTTGGTGGCACCAAAATTTTGACACTTTTGGTGAGAAAAAAAATTTGTCACCAATTATAAAATTATTAGTAAGGAATATATTTTCGTCACCAACAATTTTATATATATTTTTTTTGAGAAACTTGATTTTAAATATTTGAAGACCATTTGGTGATAAATATATTTTTGTCACTAATAATTTTTAATATTTTGAGACTTTTTAGTGAAGAAATTATTTTGTCACCAATTTTGAAGGGATAGTTTTGAAATATTGGGCAGTAATGAAAAAAAATATACTACTAAGTTTCCCTCCCCCCCTTCTCATTTTTTGTTTATCAGTTTTCCTCTCCCCTCTTTCTCTCTCTCTTTAAAAACAAAACACAAGTTAATTAGCTCTCTAAGTAACCTACGGTGACGAAAAGTAATGAAAAAAATAAATTTCGTCACTAAATGAGAATAATCCGTGACGAATTATAAAATTTTGTCACATATAATAAAAAAGTAAAAATAATAGGTGACGAAATTTACTTTCGTTAATAAATACTTCATTTTAGGAGAGGAAAAATTAAATTTCGTCACCAAAGGTTTTCTCTCTAATTTTTTTGGGTGAGGGCCAAAATTTTGAGACTTTTGGTGAGAAAAATAATTTGTCACCAATTATAAAATTATTAATGAGGAATATATTTTCGCACCAATAATTTTAATTTTTTTTTTTTTTTTTTGAAAAATTTGGTTGAAAATATTTTGAAACTATTTGATGAAGAATATACATTACAACAAAAACACACACTACAAGAAATTAAGGTTTTAAAGACAAATTTTTAAAAACAAAAATAATTTGTCTCTAAAAATTATACTTTTAGAGACAAAATCAAAGAATTTTGAAAAAAATAAAATTTAATCATATTATTATATTTTTAAAACAAAACTGTTTGGTTGCAAAAGGTTAATGAGTTTTTGTCAACAATTTTGATTTGTCTCTAATAAACACACCTCATAATTATTTTATTTTATTTTCATTCTTTCAACTCAACAGTTGGGATTTCATTTCCTTCTCCACACCACTGTCTCTCTCGCTTTCTATCTCCGTCGAAGCCCTAATTTCATTATATCTCCGTGGAAGCCCTAATTTCATTGTTCTCGGTGGTTTGTTGATTTCAATCCCTGATCTCAGAACTCCTCGACGGCGATTTCAATATCCAGGTTTGATCGATTAATCGATTATTCATTTGAGCCAAAATATGTACGAAATTGATGATGTTTTTATTTCTTCAATTCATTCGTTTTTAGTTTATTTCTTGTAAATTTACAGTTGTGAAGATCTGTTGTTTGTTGTGATTCACATAGATCTATTGTAAATTTCAGATTCCTTTTTGTTTTCATTTTGATACACAAATCTTTGAACTTGATTTTTTTAATTATTTTTTGTTTGTTGCAGCATGACATTGATTTCGAGAGATTGTGTTTCTTCAATTTGTTTGCTCGGAACTTGTATTGTTTGGTTTCAATTTATACTTGAATATGGTTTTCTGAATATTAGGATCTATTATTGTAATATTGAAAGAAAATGAAGGAATGGTTCTGTTTTTAGATCAACTTTTACTCAATTTTTGGGTGGGGGAGAGGGGGGAATCCTAAAATGAAGGCGAATTTGACATGGTTTTTTATTTGATCTTTGAGTAAAAATTGTTTTTGATATGAAACACTCCAATGCACAAAATAGATTTAAGCATAAATTTGAGTAAAAGCTCCAGTAATGAAAAAGTTGTAAATTTTGAAAATTTGAGTCTCTCTTCTATGAACTGTTCAAGTAACTCTCTCTCTCTCTCTCTCTCTCTCTCTCTCTATGTATATATATATATATATATTTGTAGAGATGCATTTATAAATGTTATAGTTGTCAGTGATGGTCTAGTAGCTTCCTCATCTCTAATCTGTCCGTACAGTTTCCGGTGAGGTGCCGGAGGATTCAGTGGTTTCGAATAAGTCGGAACTTCTCTTTGAGAAGCGATTGATTGAGAGACACATTTCCGTATGTTCGTTTTCCCTCTCTTCATGATAGGGTTTTGATGTGTTCTGCCTTTTTGCTCTGTTTTTTTACCAAGAAAACTTGAAGAAAAACATAAAATTGAAAATTTTGGATGTTAAAGATTTTCATTTTGGCCTTTTTTTGGGTATTAATCAGATTTTGCATTGTAATTCTAAATTCCATGTTTAATGGAAATCTGCATTTTGGTTTTTAAAAAAGGAATATAGAAAATGCCCTATCACTGTAGGGGCTCTGTCTATGGACGATATTGTCCCGATTAAAACCAAGAAGGTATGTCAGATATCTTGATTTGTATACATTTGTCTACCATGTGTTGTTAGTATTATTTCAGTGTAAATTATGGTTTGTTGAAGCTTAATTATACAAGAATTATGCACAGATAGTAAAGCCACGACCAGTACAAGCCGCAAGCATTCCAGGAATGCTTGGAATGTTCCAAATAGTACGTGTTTCCAACCCTTAGCATGCCATTTCTATAGATTTTATTATTAGGTATAACTTCATGTTGTCATTTCCCTCCAAACATTGTGATCATACTTGACACTTAATGGCTACTATCAGCACATTTATATGAACCGGTAAATCTAATGGGTTTCATTCATGGTTATAGTTTTGCTGTTTTGGCTTTGTGTTTACATTCACAAGAAGAAGTTTTCTTATGCTATTTATCAAAAAAAAAAAAAAAAGAAGTTTTCTTATGCTAGTAACTGATCTGCTATATTTTTTCATTTTAATGTAATAATAGTAATGGGACAGCCTGATGATATCCAATTTTGCAATGGAGCAACAACTACATACAGCAAGGCAAGAGTTAAGTCATGCTTTATACCAGGTACTAAAGACGATCTTTTCTTTTATTTTCTTTTTTGGGCAAGTACTTGATGATGAGCTTATATCCTCTCTTTAAAGTTTGGATCTTTTGTAGAGATTGTGTAGAATATTTTATTTGATTTCAAAACAAAATATTATCATTGTTTTGCACTTTGTTTAGTTAATATTGGAACATTCAAAAATACATATTTGACAATTAGAGATTGTGAAACACTTGCAAAACAAATAAATGGTTCAACAGCAATTTAAAATAATAATAATAATAATAAATGAAGAAGAATGAATAAAATTATAAAAAGAAACTGCTTACATGTAACATTTTTCTCTAACTATAAAGAACTCAAGGCTATATTGGTTGGGCTATCAATGTTGTATTTTGGTTGGTCATAATTGTCTGTGGAACCAATTTAGATATCCATGTTGGGCAGTCCTACTCTTTTTTGGTTACCATGGATCAGAATGCAAGTAGTGATTTGTGAATTAGTCTCTTTGGCAAAGAGTTACTGGTGTTGTTGTCTTGCACTGTTCAAATTCAAAAGGAAAGGCAGATAGTTCCCTCCCTGATCCACCAAATGATGTATATGACACATCATTTTCGCTGAACCAGGCAATGTCCATCAGGTTTGTTCCCGTTCCTTGTTTCTTTTGATATTTATTAACTTTTATGTCTTCTAAAATTGGGAACTTGTAACTGTCTTATTGAGTTATTTTGTTTGTGTTCCCTATTTTTTCATTAAAGAACATTTAGGATATATATTTTGTAACTGTCTTATAGTTATGTCTTCTGGTTGCACACAATGGGAATTCACTTTCTATTTTGAACAAGTTGAGTCACACAAGCACATAAAACAGATATTCTTAGCATTGATGGTGCTAAAGTTTGCATAGTGTTGCTAGTGGGTTTAAAGAACTTGTCTACGAAAGTTGGACATAAATCTCCATATTTCTAAACTTCAACTCAAGTTATCTTTCTATTTTTCCTGTTTTCATGCATTTTAGGAAGACGTGTTTGTAGTCCAGGTAAAAGCAGTCATCTCTTATAGCACAGAAATATGAAATTCAAGCACAAAAAGAGGAAATTCAAGCACAAAGCAATGTGATAGCGAAGATGAATGAGACGAGTGAGGAGCATTTTAAGATGACATCAAGCATCATGGAGTTTCTTAAAAAACAAGGTTTCAATAAATAATTTAGAGGAGGCATCCCATGAACTCATAGATCACCTTTTTGGTAAGCCTATCTTATTTTATCTATTCATTTTTCTCATATTTGTTAGTATATACTGGTTAAAGCATAGCAGTTTAAGAAAGTCAACCTCTCATATCCACTTATAGTTGTAGTCATATCAAATGTTATAGATCAAATTGGAATTAACAATAACAAGCTAATGTGTGAGCCTATAACATTATCTGATCTAAGATTTTTAGCATCAAAATTGCAGTATTGCCACATTGAACATTGTTTTTTTGTGTATGTTGAAGATGGATCATATTAATAGAAATCACTTAGCATACCTATTGTTGTCTGGTCCTATTTCATATTAATAGAAAGCACTTAGCATACCTACAAGGGACAAACCTTCCAATGGGGTCCTAGAAATTTTGGTTATTTAAGTTGATGACAATACCTCCAGATGGTGGGAGTTTGGCTGGCTAATTATTGGTTTCATACTTGGGTAGGGTATCCTAGGAGGTATCATAAAAATAAAGAAATTGATCATTGCTTGCAATTTTCAATTGGTAGCATTTTTTCCCCCATTCTCTGTTTTTTCACTACATACATTTGCATGCCATAACAAGTTATTTTATTAAATAATATATATACTCATGTTATTTCTATATCTCCTGTAATATTTTACATGCTCTATACAATTCCAAACATTATTACAAATTCGTTTCTTATTCTATAGAATACAAATTACATTGCAAATTCTAACATATATACACTATTAGTTTTGAAGCTAAATTCTCAAGTAATTCAGATTTCTTTTACAAAGAGAAATACAAATAGCACAACCTCATCCTAAAAACTAAATACAAACAAGATCCCCTAAATACCAGCAAGTTACCAAAAGGCATCACACATTTGTCTTGCATAATTTAGAGACTTGCAAGCTTTTAATTGTAATAAACCTTCTACTTCTGGATGTTTAGTAAGATCTACTCCTAGCTATCCTTCTTGTACATCCTTGATAATATTTTCCTTGTTTATTTTCTTTGCAGATTGGTTTTCGATGACGTTTGGAAGCATACTTGCACATTAAGATCAAGTGTTGAATTTTATTTTATTTTTTGAATTGATACATAGTTCTAGTTGTAAATTAAGATCAAATGTTGATTTTTTTTTTCTTTTTGTGGACACCACGTTGGTTCATTTTGGGATTTGCTATAATGGTTTTCATGGATATATTTTGATTTATAATATAAATTGTTTAACGAATTTTTTTGTGTGGAGTAGTGTATATTAGCTAGTGAATTTCTTTGTACATTTAGAAGACGATTGGGATATGAGCAGGCATATTTGTGAAATAATAATTTAAAATGAAATATAAAACATGGAACAAGTTTAGTGATGAATTTTTTCGTCATCTATACTTGTTATTATGACAAAGTGATTATTCGTCACTAATAAATATTTTTTATGACAAAATTTATCACAGTTTATATATGAAAGTTTTCATTGATTTTGTTGTTTGGTGATTAAAAATTTCGTCACGTGTACATATTTTTGTTACGAAATATATTTCGTCACCCATATCTGACTTTTGGAGACGAAAAATTTCGTCAACTTTACATCTTATGGTGACGAAATTATTTTCTTATCAATGATCAACATGTGTGACAAATTTATTCGTCAACTAAAGTTATAAATATGGTATTGAATAACTATTTGGTGACGAAAATGAGAATTTTTGGTGACAAAATGTTGTCTTATTGGTGACAAAAATTTTCATCACTAAATTAATTTCATTGGTGACGAAATTATTTTTCGTCACGATACTTTTTAGTGACAAACATTCAATGACGAACCCAGTGACGAAAATATTTCCTCACAAATATTTATAGTGACGAAATTAGCTCTTTGGAGACAAAATTAATTCGTCATCCAAGACCCAATTTGTTGTAGTGTTTAATTTGAGAGAAAAGACATTTGATCATTGTATTTGTAAAATTTTTCAAGAAAATGTTATGTTTGTTTAGGACCATTGGGAAGTGTGGGTTGATGTGAGAATATATGTTAATTATGGAAAGATATTTTAGATTGATTATGTGCATATATAGATTGATTGTATATGGTTATTATTTCCTATTTTAGCTTAGGTTTAGGTTTGCCATATATATCGCTTGTAATCTTTGTATTGAGTAACAGTTGAATTTACAAGTTTATTCAAAAACTTACATGGTATCAAAGTAGGTCACGAAACCCTATATTGTCGGTTGAAGAGTGTCGGAGACCCTCTTTAATCCAGTCGTCTAATTTGGGCTTCGTTGGGTGATTGTCGGAATCATAATTTTCTGTCACCAGAATCACGAGTCGTTGGTTCAAACTGGTTCGCGATCAATCTCTCTCTCAAACTTGGTTGTCGATCGAAGCTCCTTGCTTCATGGGTTGTTTGTTCATCTCTTTACCTCGGTTTGGTTTGGTTCGTCTATGTCTGGTTCTTCTAATGACCCATCTGGTCGACCTCTAGTTCGTCTCTTTGCTCTCTCGACCTCAGACGTAGTTCGACCTCTTTTTTCTGGTCGACTTGGGTGACCCATCTGGTCGACCCATCTGTTCGACATGGTAGCAGTGCTTCGACTCAGTCTGTCTCTCTCTTTCTGGTTCTCTCGACCTCCATTTGTCTCTCTCGGCTTCTCTCAACTTCAGTCGATGATCTCTCTCTCTAAGTTTGCTTTGGTTCTTTAACTTGTTATGAAGTTTCTCTCTTATTACATTTTGACCCTACTCTGGAGTTTCTCCCTTATTACATTTGACCACAGTGTATATTTCTAGTTTCATTTGGACCCATTTGACTTCCAATATTGTGAGTGTGTTTATTGTTCTTATTTAAGAATACATTCATAATGACAAATACCCATTAGCTTCAACCTTCTACAAAGCCTAAGGAAGGGCCATTGGCATCAGATGAGTGTGCCTTCTGCCATCAAAGAGGCCATTGGAAGTATCATTGTCCCAAGAAGGAATATTTGCCTTTTCAACTTCCCGCTAGTTCTATTGTATCTGCTCCGACTCCTGATCCTGACTTGGCTTCCTTGAGTGCTCAGATTAGTCAGCTTCAACATATACTGTCTACCTCCCAGCCATCTCCGTCTGCCTTCATTGTTTCCTTTCTTCATTCAGGTTTGCTTGGGTCTTCTTCAAGTATTTCTTCGTCTGTTTGGATTTTTGACTCTGGTGCCTCTCATCATATGACTCCCCATCTCTCCTTACTTCAAAATTGTACTTCTCCTTATTTCCTATTACTGTCAATGCTACTAATGGGTCTGGTATGCCTGTTATATATGTTGAGTCTGTCCTACCGTCTGCTAGGTCTGTTGTCTCTATTCCATCTATCATTTATGTTCCTCAATTATTTGTCAGTTTATTATTTATCAATAAGCTTGATGCCTCTGGTTTTGATATTATCTTCTCTTTTTCTTAGTGTTCTATGCATAATCGGATGTCTAAGCAGCAGATTGGGACCGGTCGTAGAGTTGGAGACCTCTATGTGGTAAAGAGCTTGCATCTGCCTATGATAACCTCTCAAACTGCCTTTTTCTCTTTTCAGTTAGATTCTCTGTTTAGTCCTTTTCATTTGTGGCATTCTAAATTAGGGCATTTGTCGGCTAATCGTTTATGATCTTTAGCTCAGTCTAGTATATTGGGTAAAGTTTCTCCTAGTGAATTTATTGAATGTCAAGGGTGTAAACTTGCCAAAATGACAGCTTTACATTTTTGTAAAAGTACTTCGATATCTGATACATCATTTTCTTTAGTTCATACTGATGTTTAGGGCCCTTCTCCTGTTTTCACCAAAGGGGGTTCTGCTTACTATGTGTCATTTGTTGATAACTGTACTCGTTATACTTGGGTTTATCTTATGGCTCATAAGTACAATTTCTATCAGATATACCATATCTTTTAGTATATGATTATTACTCAGTTTGGGTCTACAATTAAAGTGTTACAGTCTGACTTGGGTGGGGAATATTTTAAAAATGAGTTTTGTGAGTATTTGGCCAATTTGGGTACTATTCACGAAACTTCCTGCGCAGATACACTTGCCTAAAATGGTCGAGTCGAGCGTAAACACCGTCATTTCTTTGAGACAGCTAGGTCTCTTCTTCTTTTTGCCTCAATTCCGGCTCCATTATAGGAGGGAGGCAGTTCTTACTGTTACTTTTCTTCTCAACCGCATGCCTACTCCTCTTCTTTCTGGTCGATCTCCTTATAAGGCTTTGTTCTCCCAAATTCCTAACTACTCCCTCCTTCGTATGTTTGGGTCTGCCTGTTTTGTCCTTCTTCCTTGCAAAGATAGGACCAAACTTAGTGTCTGGTCTGCCCTCTGTGTCTTTTGGGGTTATAGTCCTACTCAGAAAGGTTATCGGTGTTACGACCTTGTTTCCTGTCATGTTTCTTTTCTCGAATGCCTACCTTACTTTCAGCTTCCTCATTTCACCACCCCAGTTTCCAAAAAGGATTTACTTCATATTGATCGTTTCTTTCTGAGGTCCCATCTGATAAGTACATCTCTACAGTTCCTCCTGAGCTTGTTCCATCTTCTCCTCCTACTTCACCTCTGGCTGCTTCTCCTCCTCCATTGTTAGTTTATTCTCGTCACAAGGCTCCTCCTCTACCAGTTGTCTTTACCCCTGCTGCTAATCCTTCTGTTTCTGACAACTCTGACCCTATCGCTCACCGATATCCTACTCGAGCACGTTATCCTCCAAATAGATTGGGTTGGTCTAATACATGTTTTTCTACTTCCTATCGTACTTTTTTGTCTGCTATTCATTCTTTTTCAGAACCTCAGTCTTACAAGAAGGCCTGTTAGGATCCCCATTGGATTCAAGTTATGGAGGATGAGTTATCTGCTTTACAGAAAACTAGTACTTGGGAGTTGATTTCTTTGCTTGCTGGTAAGAATCTGGTTGGTTGCAAATGAGTCTACAAAGTCAAAACTCATTCTGATGGTTGTCTTGAGCGCTACAAAGCTCGTCTGGTTCCCAAAGATTTCTCATAGGAGTATGGTATTGATTATGAAGAGACCTTTGCTCCTTTTGCCAAGATGTTTACTGTCCGTACTTTGATCTCTATCGCTGCTGTTCGTTTTTGGCATCTTTATGAAACAGATGTTAAGAATGATTTTCTTAATGGCCATCTCACAGAAGAGGTTTACATGCATCCTCCCCCTGGCCTTCACCATTCCTCTGGATAGATTTGTCGCCTTCAGTATGCTCTGTATGGCCCAAAGCAGTCTTCTCGTGCTTGGTATGATTGCTTTCAAACTGCTATTACTGTGCTTGGGTTTCCTCCTTGTACTCAGGACTCTGCTTTATTTCTTTTCCATACCTCTATTGAATTCATTACCTTATTACTATATGTGGATGATATGATCATCACTAACTCTGACTCTTCTACCATCTCTAAGGTCAAGCAGCATCTTTTCCGCACCTTTGAAATGAAGGATCTGAGCCCCTTGCGGTATTTTCTTGGTATTGAGGTCGTTTCATCTCCCAAGGGCTACTTTCTATCTCAAGCCAAGTATACCAATGAGGTTATTCATCGTGCCAGTCTTACTGACACTAAGTTTTCTGATACCCCTATTGAGCTTAATGTGAAGCTCACCACTACTGATGGTATTCTTCAAGATGATTTTACATTATATCGAGAGCTCGTAGGTTGTTTAGTCTATCTGATGGTTACTCGCCCTGATTTTGCCTATGTTGTTCATATGGTTAGTCAATTCATTTATGCTCCTCGTTCACCACATTGGGCTACTTTGGTTCGGATTCTTGGCTATCTCCGGGGTACTATATTTCAAGGTTTACTGTTGTCTTCTACTTCATCTTTGGACTTGGTGGCTTATGCTGGTTTTGATTGAGCTGGTGATGTCACTGATCGCAAGTCCACTTCTGGCTTCTACATGTTTCTTGGTGATTCCTTGATTTCTTGGAAGAGTAAGAAACAGACTACTGTTGCGCGTTCCACTACCGAGGCTGAGTACCGTACTATGGCTCATGCTACTGCTGAAATTGTTTGGCTTCGTTGTCTCTTGACTGATCTGGATGTCCCTCAGTCTTCTCCGACCTCCATTTACTGTGACAACTGCAGTGCTATTCATATTGCCCATAACACTGTCTTTCATGAGCGGAGGAAGTACATTGAGATTGATTGTCATTTTGTCCGTCAACATCTGCAGTCTGGCTCCATCTCGCTTCCTTTCGTTTTTTCGGCATTACAACTTGGTGATTTCTTTACGAAAACTCACACCACTGTTCGCTTTCAGTTTCTTATTGACAAACTCTCAGTGTTTTATGCTAAACCACCTTGAGTTTGAGCGAGGGTGTAAGAATATATGTTAATTATGGAAATATATTTTAGATTGATTGTGTGCATATATAGATTGATTGTATAGGGTTATTATTTCCCATTTCAGCTTAGGTTTAGGTTTACTATATATATTGGTTGTAATCTTTGTATTGAACAAGAGTTGAATATACAAGTTTATTCAGAAACTTACAAATCACACACCATGTTTAGGAAATTAGGCTACGCCTGTAACCCATATATGTTTTGTGTAAAATATGTTATGAATAGCAGAAGTCAAGTTTGGTGATGATTGTTATCTATTGGGTACTTGTAGAGAACCTAAAGCTTTTGCCTTTGGAATAACGTCAAGTTTCTTACCATGAATGTATGAGATTGTGAGGCATTGAGAGACATAGGAGGAGTGGTGGAGAGAAGTTATGGGTTTGACATCATTTTCAATCCTACCTTCCCAAGGATTAATTGTGTTTGATATTTTTCTTTGCATTTACTTGTCGGAGAAAAATAATAATGGAAGGACCAAAGAAAATGTTGTTAGATAATTTGAAATTTGATTGACTTTACTAATTGCCATCTCTCTCTTGTATCTCTTATTCTAATGTTAAACATAGCTACAACACACACTGATATTGTTGTTCGAGCAAAGAAATTGGGGGTGGATGTCAAGGTGGTACACAATGCATCAGTGATGAATGGAGTTAGAGTTTGTGGTCTACAACTCTACTGTTATGGGGAGACAGTTTCCATACCGTTCTTTACAGAATCATGGAGGCCTGACAATTTTTATGAGAAGATTCAATGAAATCGCATGCTTGCATTACACACTCTATGCTTGTTAGGTAAAAATAATGTCTTTTTTAGTTACGGTGCTTATGCAAAAAAAAAAATTTGGATCGGCATGGTGTTTTATGCAATGTCAACTTTAATCTTTCAATTATGGAAAATTTTATCTTCTTTTTTCTTGTAACCTCTAACAACATATTGTCACAGTCTTGGTTTGTAGCCTTAAATGCTTGACACCCTCCTGATTTGCACCTAAGCAAGCCTTCTTGGAAGAGCACTAAAAGAGATTCACACACACTTGAGGATTTCTAGAGAGAGAAACAATTCTAGAGAGAGAAACTCTTGGAGAACACTTGCTTTGTATTCTTTTTTTTTTTTTTTTTGAACAAATTTGCTTTGTATTCACTTGGATAGTTTGGACAAATGAGGTAAGGAACATTCTAGAGATACAAGGATGGAGAGGATTCTAGATCATTCCTTCATCTTCTCAAATATCCTATTCTAGAATATACAAGAATGATGTACAAGCTTCTAGAATTATGTATAAGGTTCTACCAATCTCTTGATTGTTCTAGAGAATTCTAGATTATTCTATTTAGCCTTAAATTTTATAGTCATTTTCTAAGACTTTTGGCTGGACGTGACAATATGTTGATGTTATGTTACATGTTATCGTTGCATTGCTTCCCCTCCTACCTTCAAAAATATTATGCTAAATGTTAATTATCATGTTAGCGAAGGTTCTTGCTACTGCAACTAGACTTGTCAATGTGTCTTTCTCTAATCTTCTTACATTATTGTCTAGCACCAAATCCATTTTATTTTAGATGCCATCAATGGTTGATGAATGTTCACCATTCCCTCCTTGTGCTTTTCCATCTTTGTATTAAATTTTCTGAATGCTTAATGAACTTGATATATAGATAAAAAAAACTTAGATTAAAAAAATAAATAATAATACGGGATAACATGCTCAATAAGGCATATGAGAACCCATTAAAACCCACATCTTATTGTTGAAGGACACAACTTGTCAAAAGAAGGTGAGCAAGATTTCGTGGCTTTTTGAGAATTCCCTAATTTTCCTTGATTTTTAGTGCCTATATATGACGCGCTGCAAATATCTTAAAGGAACCCTCATTGGAATCCTTGAGCAGGTCAGAACTCGGATTAATTTTCTGCCTTGGTTGTGCGTTATTGTATGGCTTGTATTCTAAGATTAATTTTTTGAACTGGACTGCCCTTCTAATATCTCCAGAGGAAGAAAGCAGTATGTGCCACCAAGGTATATGACAATAAGGACCGCAATTGAGCAGCTCCTGGAGGTCGAACAAATGCGTGGAGAATCTGGTAAATCCATTTTTTTTTTTTTTTTTTTTACTTTTATTCTTTTGACACTTTCTCTAAGGAGCGCACAACATCTGCCATCCTTGTGCAGAGTTTAGGGTCTCTAGAGGTCAACCTGAGTTAGCACGATGAATTAGGTATAGGATTAGGTGTTGCAATGTACTGATGTTTTTCTAAAGAAAAGAAAAGAAAGGAAAACCTAAAATAATTGAAAAAGGCAATTGCATTTCTCAACTTTGTGGATACACCACATTTTTAGCTTTTTTTTTTTTGTTTTCTTTTTCTTTTTCTTTTTCTTTTTCATTTTTCTTTTTCTTTTTCTTTTTTTGTGAAGATCCTATGAGGAAGCAAATCTTTAGATTGTATCAATTTTGTTGAGATTCACTATTGTCACATTTCTAGTGTTTTGTTGGTCCTTTGCCTTTTAATTTTGGTTCTTTAAATTTTACTATATTTAGTTTTTGAGTGTTTTCCCAAAGTCAAGTGCAAAGGAAATGAATTTATTATACTATGTCATATTTGCAATTTTGCAGCATACAATGCAGACACGAAGCCCCTGTTTGGAAAGTTGAGGTTGGGTTTTTTTTTTTTTTTGACTAAAATAGTCAAACGAAAAAAAAAAAAAAAACTTTTTAACTAATAAGACAAAACATCACATCCAATTCATATTCATTACATTTTTTCTCTCACAAAAAATCAAAAAAGTCAAAAAATCCTTCTCAAATGAGACTTTTTAGTCCCAAATCAAAATAGTCAAAAAACCAAGTCACTTCCCCCAACGAACATAAAATGTGTTGGTTTTGCCTGACTATGAAGTGAAGATCAGATGGTGGTTGTAGGATCAATGAAGAAACTGCTCACAGTCGACTTTGGGGGAACCTCTACATTGTCTTGTCATAGTAGGTGAAACTCATCCTGTGGAAGATGAAATGCTGGGTTTTTATACACTTGGGGAAGGCAAGTAGTAAAGGGGAAATTATTTTTCATTTTTATCTAACAGGAATTAACAACTTCATAAATTTATTGTTCCATTGTTTTCTGAGTAAAGGTCCAAAAAAAAAAAAAAAATGCGCTAAATTATTTTAACTCAGATTACTTCCCTTTAATATCTTTGATGAATTTTTTGTTCAGCCTAAACTTCTTAACATTGTTGTCTCGTGTCTATTTTTTTGAGACAAGTCTCATTAAAATTCACCATAGCGTAAGATTTTGATTTACTTGTCTATGTTAGACGAGGTTTTTGTTTCTTTTTGTTTTCATTAAGGTCAGATCTTTATTTTATTTTTTGTGGATAGCAAGGTAGGATTGGTTGAGGGTAAATTCTGTATACAAAAAATTTAATAAGGGCAAACAAAAGCTTTGTTTTCAGATGTAGTAAACAATTTATAAAATTTACTAAATTTTCTATAAAATAAAATAAAACGTGTGTTACCTCCCACCTTCTCTAGCCACTACAATTTATAAAATTTACTAAATTTTCTATTAAAAATAAAACTTTGTAATCTCCCACCTTCTGTGCCCATCACCTGCTGCTCACCACTGCCACTAGCAACCCCACCTCCAGTAACTGTCACCAACAAAACAACCCCCACTTCTTGCAATTGGTATTCACCTTCCTAAATATGCCGACACTCATATTGAGTGTTTGGCAAAGGTTTTTTTTGACTTTTTAGGATAAAATTCACAAAAAAATAAAATAAGTTAAAATAGTCAATAAAACAAAATATCACATCAAATCCATAATTATTTTATATTTTCTCTCACAGACATTACATCTAATTACAAAAAATTCACTATCTTCCCAAACACACAAATTTTAACCTACTAAAATAGCCAAAAACTAAAATAACTTGCTAAAATAACAACTTCCCTAACACTCACTATGCCAACAACTACTTACTATCAAAACAAATTTTTTAAAACAAGTGAAATAAATGTTTTTTATTTTTACTACAAATTTACATAAAATGTTTAATATAATTTTTTTGTAAATAACAAAATTATTGACTGTGAATGTTACCAAATGACATCATATAATGGATGTTCTACTATTGTTATCTACGAAATTTAAAACACATGTAATGAAGATGTCCACTGCTTTTAACTGATATATATCTCCAATAAAACTTTGTACACATCAAGATACCAAAAACAGAAGAGACGAGACGAGAAGAGAAGAGAAGAGGTCAGTCCCTGTCCAAGTTAAAAAAGGATCTTCTGGTGGACACTACCATTGTTTGTTGTCTGTCCTTTCAGAGACATCAGAATGCACTTCATATCATGAAAAACAGTGGATCTCAAACTCACTTGTTCAAGCGTGGTTCAGCTAGCTTGGTTCCAAAATTTGTATAATTGTGCACAAGCTCACATAATAGCATTTGGCCACTATGAACTTTGTCCTCTAGATAGCAACCAACCACAATAACATACACCAGGTCCTGCAACTGTCAACACAGTATGAGAACTTCCCACAAGGTGCCATTGCCAAAACATCTTATAAATTACCATTCATTTGTAACAAAACTTAGTACTGTACTAGAAGATGATCTTTACACTATTAAGTAGCTCAAAAACTCATTAGCTTAAATTAGAGGTGCCATTACCACATTTCCCCTTCAACCATGTCAACCTAACCTGATTGCTTTTAAGAGAAACAAAAGTCTCTCTTACATTGGGATCTTCAAAAAGGTCCAAAGCAGTAAAGTAGAGATGGCTGTCAATCCCTTCCATCTCTTCAATCTCGTCCAAGGCTTTTATGCAATTAGTTATTGCAAATCTATCTTCCTGCTTAGGCATTGCAACTTCCCTCAACTGTGAAGCAGCAAGCATCTCTAACATGGCCTCTGCCATGGCCTCATTTATTTCGTGGTCCCTCTTGGTTTGTCCTGAAACAGAGCCCATCTCTGATCCACGTTTTCTCTTTCTCTCTGCTACATTCTTGCTTGGGTTTTGTGCTGAAAAAACATTTCCTTGCGCAAATTTTGAGGATGACGGAGTTTCAGCACGTGGGGTTCCACTTTCTAGATATGAATTTAACTTCGCAGGATCTGTCCCAGTAGACTTGTCCAACTCTTCGAAGTGACTTGATTGGGCATACTTTCCATCAGCTCCTGAGTCTGCAAATATTGTGCATAGCTGCTCATAGATGGGACACTCCTTGATCTTCGTTGTCTCGGGCTTAGTTTGAGCCTACCAACACAAATTTGTTAGAAAATCACGTGAATCCGATTTAACAAAGAACGAACTTAAAGGAGGAAAGAAATATACCCCAATGTCTTCCCACAGATCAAACCCAATGCAACAAGAATCATCTATAACAAAATCATTTTGATCAAAAGAAGACTTCACATTATGGTAACGTGTCCGCAAAACATCCAGATGCTTCCTCAATTGGTTGTTATTAAAGTTAAGATCAGTTTGTTTATTGAATTCATCACGCACATGGTTCCATGTTTTCTTGTCAAAGACATTGTTTGGTCTATTCCCCAGTTGAATCTGCTCAACAACCAGATCTGCAAATATCTTATCAAGGGATGCTGTCCATCTAGTCCTTAAGCGTTCTTGCTTAGGTTGGCGCTCACTAGCTTCACCATCCATCTACAAACCAAACCAAACCAAACACCACCAATTTAAAAAAAAAAAAAAAACAAAAAGCAAAAAAACAAAAATAAAATCTGAAAATGAGAAAGAGGGCAAGATCACTAAGCTAAGAATTTCAAATGTATCCATATCAACAAAGGCAGCTGCACCAGACAGAACCACCAACAAAGGATGGTCTTTGTAAAGAACCCGTGTTTCACGCAAACAAAGACAATCAGGGGCACCTCTATTACCAACTCCAGAGCAACAAGTACAGGAAAATTATTCACCTCTAAGCAAATAATTTTCAGGAGTTGTAGTTGGCATTAGCTGGAATGTCAAATATTCAAATCTCATATAAGTATTGAACACGTCCAATTAACTCACTGTCCACATCCCTTTTCTACCAGGGGAGATATCATTAAAATTCCTAAAACATGCAAAAGCAGTCGAGTATCACTGACTATACATGCATTGTTTGGATCTTATACCCAAAAGATGTTCTTTTGTATTATTCCGTGGTCTATGGTTGAAAAAAACTTAATACTCCGCATCTCAAACCCGCTCTTTTTATTGGTTAGTTTTATATAAATTTCTCTCATTTTTGCAACATATGATTCTCAAACAGACTTACAACATACAAAAGAAATCAAATGCACCTTCAAGGATCTATGAAATATCATCACCCTGTTAAGAAATTGCCAAAACTAATCAACTAATACAAATTGCGATTACTTCTAATAACAACATTCACTGTAAAAAGATCACTGAACAATGTATGATAACAAAATGCTGATAATGATGTAATAAGATCAAAAAATGCACGATTCAGAGATTTTCTTCTACTATAAACCCTAAAAACGAAAAACGCTTAATTATTGACGATTACTGTAAACACCTCACTGAAACAGATTGATTGAACAAACACATGAATCTATACATGTATACAAAACCATGCACGAGTACATCTATATATATGAAACTCACAAACCGAGGGCCAAAATTGCGATATCAAATCGATTATACAGATACATACATGTATGTATATACATATATATATATATGGTACCTGATCGGAATCGCTACCGGAGAGTCGCCGGGAAATCGGAGAATCGAGGAGAGAAGAGGCGGCAACGGAGCGATCCAGCCCTAATTTGCGTCCAAATAGAACAGAATTCATTTATTTGGGTTTTAATTTAGGGTTATGCTATGGTTTGGTTTGTAATTAAAGAGGAGTCTAGAGAGAGAAAGAGAGAGACTGAAAAGGCCGTGTACTGAAGAAATTCAGAAGGGCCCAATCTCATTTATGATTGGGATCGTGTCAGAATTTTGTTGGTTAGGAATAGTTCGTCGTTGAGAGGACACTGATTCTTCATATACTCGACTCTAGGTGATAATTTTTCTAAGGTCTTTTATTAATTGTTGAAATTAATTCGCATCAAGTCTTAATAAAAATAAATCTTAATAAATTATCGCTAAAAATAATTTTTTGTGATAATTTTTTAAATATATTGCTAAAAATTGACAATTATTGACTTTTTATTTGTTACGATTTTTATAAATTTCTTCTAAAATTTACAATTAGTGACATTCTTCTGTGATAAATTTTTTAAATTGTCGTTGAAAATTGAAAATTGAAAATTAATAAAAAAATTTTGACGATTTTTTTAAACTGTCGCTAAAATTTATAATTTGTAACATTTTTTATGATAAAATTTAAACTATCACTGAAAATTAATAATCAATGACATTTTTTTAATAATGTTTGATGAAAAACGTTATTAATTCTCACAGAATTTATTGGACAATAACTCCACCTATTAGAATTTACACGTAACTCCCCTTTATTATTATTATTAACAAACGAGTATGTGACCCCGTGCAATACACATAAATTTATTTTTAAAATAGAAAATTAATTTTGAATCTTAATATTTTATGTGTAGAAAATTTTAATAATTGAAAATTAAAATAATGCAAACAGATTTATTAATGACAAATGAAAATTTTTGTCACTATGTGTAATCCTATGTAAAATAGGCTCATAAAAATAATTTCTTTCTAAAATATTAGAGTATATTTTCAACTTGAAACCAAATCCACATTTATGTTAATCAGATTTACCAAAAATAATGAATTCCACTTGTATTAAAATATTTTTTTCTAAAAAAAATAAATAAAAACTACGAAAAATTCTATTATATACAAATTATGACTTAGTTATAACTTATGGTGTATTATTTTGGTTATTAATTGAAAAAGTCTTTACTAATTTCTTATATTTTTTGTTATATCTAAAATTGTGTATTGAGTCTTTAATTATACTTCAAGTGGTGTTTAATTATGATCTATTATAATATTTTTGTATAACAATATTTAAATATTTTATTATATGAAAAAAGTGCTTAAGGTTGATTGAATCAAAAGTAAGATTTAAAAAATTACAAATTCAAATAATAAACAATGTCTTTAAAGAGAATTAGGTATAAAACCTCTATAACTTTAATAATTTTAGTTCTCAAAGGGTTACGATTAATTATATGACATGTCATAATAGCATAAAATTTTTATTGCAGCCAAATTATTTTTGCATATGTCTTCTATGAGCTCATTAAGGTACATTATCGAATATTATAAATTCAAAATTTTTATTTAAAAATTATTCAAGAATCATCAATAGGTGCTTTAAATATATACAATCATTTTCGATGAATCATTATTCTTTAAAATAATACTCCACATTATTTATCATTTGACATTTGTCAATTTTTCTTTTAAGAACTTAACAAAAAAGTATTGAATTTCATTATTTTAATCAATCAATATTAAATTAGACGGTACATGTATATGTAAATCACTTATAAAGTGTGACATAAAATTACAATAGATTTAATTTTAATTAATATAATAATATTTTATATTATGATATGTGTTGCAAAAGAATAATATTAATTTTAATTTAAAATAAAATTTTAATTTAATTTATTTATTTTAATAATTTTAGTCTTATCGTTCTATAAAAATATTATTTGAATACTTATATATAATAAATTTAGTTAAATTATTAGTTTATTTTGATATTTCTAGTTCTATTATACTATAAAAATATAATTATCATATAATGATTTTAATGATATTAAATTATAAAATAGTAAAATAAAATCTCATTTTGATATTAAAAATAATAATTAAATTAGAAAAAGAATTAGTAATATAAAACTAAAAGTGATTTTAATTTTTTATTTTTATTGGATTAAGAAGAAAATATATAAATTAATTATGTAAAGTATTGATTTTTTCTTTAATATATATTTTTTTTGAATTATTCATATTGATTTTTTCTTTAATATATATATTTTTTTGAATTATTCATACATATTGTATATGGATATATAAAATTTAAATTAAATATAAATGTTTTGTAATAAATAATTTCATGTTAATAAAAAACTAAATATAAATTAAT
Organism: Camellia lanceoleosa; assembly: GCA_025200525.1. Lineage (NCBI taxonomy): Eukaryota > Viridiplantae > Streptophyta > Magnoliopsida > Ericales > Theaceae > Camellia > Camellia lanceoleosa. The sequence goes on along the minus strand of CM045761.1, from coordinate 199,320,594 downwards.
ATCAAGGCATCAATATGATATACAAAAAATAATTTGATTCATGTGATACACATAATTAAGCACATTATATCTTATTTATTTATTTGTATATCAAGATAATTTCATTTTCAAATATCATAATAATTAAATTAAAATATTAACCATATAAAGAAATCTGACAACAACAAAAATATGAGAAAATTAGTCTAAGGTCCCTCTCTCACTTTTAGTAATGTATAAGATCCACAATATTATTTGATGATGTCTAAGGTCCCTTAATTTGACACTTTCAAATCAAACATCTGTCACGACCCAAACCCGTCCCTAAGGGTTTAGTATCGTAACCAACCAGTAATCCTTGGATTACCGAAGGCCTCTAAACAGAATAATATATATAACAGGGACTGCGGAAGCAAATATACAAAGTTACATAGTCCATAGAGCTGTGCAGACATATATGGGACAAAATATTTGAAACTTTTCATATACATGTTTGCATACATACATATAAGGCATTAAAATACAGTAGCCTTACATCATCCAAGCCACATATACAAGATTACTACGTGTTCAGGCCAGACATAAATATTTCAGAAATATAAAAGTCCCATAGACAATAAACCCGGGTAGATCTCAAAAGGGAACCTTCATGGGAGGTGTGATAGCTGGCTGACACCAAACTTCACCAGGCGGCACCTCAGGCCTGGTCACGTGCCTGCTCACGTACATACATATAAATAATACAATGAGCTAGAGCCCAATAAATAATAACTAGATAAAGAGTTTTAATGAATGATGTCTAGCACAGAGTTAGATTTCAGAGTTTATATTACAACATATTTATGTCGGAAATAGAGTCATAAACATATTTCAGTTGTAAATCAGAGTTGAATTCGAATACACACTCATATTCATATTCAGACTTTCTATAGGATCATACGTGGTACACCTATTAGCCGTCATATCAACTTGGTCCTACGACCCACATGTATAGTCGGTACCGACGATCACAAAGGTCTATATCTTGTGCAAGTAACCATGGTATTGTTACCCCCAGGCAAGGGCCACGTAAATAAAGGTGTGACAACCCTCATCTCTGATTAGCGTTAAATTGTGATTAAGCATGATAAGTAATTGATTAAGACGAAATCCTGAATTAATTGCATGAGTGTGTTGCTTTAAATGTGTTTCTATCTGTTTGTTACTGAATGATCTGTTCGTGTTTCAATTTTCGAATTGCGAATTGAAAGCCTTATCGACGACCGATTCAGAAATTGATTAGTGTTATATGCTAATTAGGATTTATATGATTTTGTAGTAGGTTTAATTAAAATTCAATTTGGAATGATTAAATTAGAATAAACAATACTAAATTAATTGAATAAGGTTAATTACATGTTTTGCCATTGAGTGGGCATATACATTGTTGCACACCTCATTCACATTTTGATGCATCATCTTTTCCTTCCTCAAGACCAAACCGTGAGTGAGAGAGAGAGTAGGAGAAAAATTGATTCATCTAGAGATTGGCTTGGAAAATTAGCGGAATTGATGGAGAATTGCATATTTGAGTTACCACACTTAGAATTCAAGACTTAAGGTAGGAAGTTCACTCCCTTAATTATGAATTTAAGTTGTTACATGCATGGTTCATGGAAAAATTGGTGATTAGAGTCAAGAATTAGCTCAAAGTATTGATTTGAGAGTGAATTCATGCATGCATGTCCATATCATAGAATTTTGAGGTTGTTTTTATGAAATCCTTACATGCATGTCCATATTGTGCCATGTTTTTGAGTTCAAGCTTGCATTTGATCATGCTTTAGAGCATTAGAGTTCATGGGAACTCATGCATGTTATGTTCTTGCATTATTCTTCAAGTTTCATTCAAAATTGTGTTCAATTGTCACACCTTTGGGCTTGATTTTATAAAATGATCTTTGAAACATGTTGTATTATGGGTTTCTAAGTGTTTTTTAGAAAAATTGGCCCAAAAAGTTGAGTTTTGATATGTTTGATTCTTGGTTTGAGCTTTGGAAGCAAATCTGGAAAACCCAGATTTTGGCTTCCACGCTAGAGCGACCACCTTTGTGTTCAGAGCTCCGCTCGAGCGACAGAATGCTGGCTCGAGCGTAGATTGCAAGCTCTCAGGTTTTTACATATGCAGACGTACGCTCGAGCGATGAAACCTATGCTCGAGCGAAGAACCGTGTCTCACGCTCGAGCGAGCATCGAGCGAAGAATTTCAGCAACCAGTACTTTTTGCATTTTTACAAACCGCTCGAGCGAGGGAGTCTACGCTCGAGCAACCCCTTTGTTTTGGTAAGCTTGCTCGAGCAGAGAAACCCACGCTCGAGCGAGACCCTTGTTTTCAACAAATTTTGAAAAGTGTTTTAAAGTGCATTTTTGCAATCCTCATTCCATCCTAAGCATTCCTAGGCCATGTTTAAGGCATCTTAAGGGGCTAAGTTATTAATCCCAAGTGTGTAACTTAGTGTGTGTTCGTTCTGCAACTGTGTAGGGTTGGCTCGAGGACGCTGACTAGTCAGTCTATAGCCCAGTAATCTATGAGTAACAATGTTGTAAAGCTATGTTCAATTACAACTATTTTCTAAATGATTAACTGTACTGCTTTCTGAAATGATATTGTTTACTGAATGAATGTTTGTCCTATTTTCTAACTGTACTTCGTGGCATCCATAGCAATTGATTTATTCTATCGCTCATCGCTACTCTTTATCGCTATCTTACGAGAGATCTCTGTATGTGCCAATTTTTGGAACTACTGTTCATTGTTTGATGGCCATCAACTGACTGCTCGGTCTATTAAGACCTACTGTATGTACCATATATAATTGTTATGATTTCTAATTGACTGATATGTCATAAAATATGAGCCACTGATTGAATAACTGATCTACTGATACAAATGACTGTTTTAATTACTGAAAGGACATTTATTCTAAACCCCTTTACTGTGATTGTTATTCACTGGGTTTTAGCTCACAGTTTATATATGTATGTAGGTGGCCAGGCCCCGGACCGAAGCTAGAAGCGTCAAGTTAAGCTCATGTTTTATCAAGCCAACCATTGTGCCTCACTTCAAGGTTCCGAGTCCGTTCAAGCCAAGGCTGTTTTGGGGTGCTTTAGATTCACCTTTTTGTCCTTGTCTTTTAATGAATTTTTAAGACTTTTGACTGTACAGTTATGGTAAAGGGATCAGATCCCTATCCTGTATGTTATGTGTATCCGATATGTATATATGTTATGGTTATGAATGTGGACTAGTGCATAAAAGTCTTTTTCCATTCAGATTTTCACAGCTCATTGGACATCTTTTACTTACTGTTTGGCTTCCGCCAGCCCCTTACTCTGTATTATTGTCATTACTGTTAAGCAGGCCTTTGGTAATCACGGATTACTGGCCGGTTACGATGCTAAACTCTTAGGGACGGGTTTGGGTTGTGACAATAGGCCTCGGTATTATTACCCTCGGGCAAAGGCCACATGAATATAGGCCACAGTATTGTTACCCCTAGGCGAGGGCCACGTACAGATCGGCTACGGTCTTATTACCCCCAGGTGAGGGCCACATGAACTATGTGTGTCATAAATATAAATATAAATACATGTCAGAAAAAAAAAAATGGACATTCATTCATAATTCGTAAATAGCATTTCAAAAAACAGATCGTATTATATTAATTAGAAAATACTTGTAATTGAACATAACTTTACAGAGTTATTACTCACAGTTGGCTTTGGGTGCAAACAAACAGAACAGATTATTCAAATGGTTTGAGGCACACGACCTACACGAACCTATATACAAATACACTTGAATCACACGCTCAAATTATGCATAACTTGCTTTATTTGTTCTGGGTGTGTTTCTAGTCTTTAACCTCATTATAGTGTCTTAAATATGGCCTAAAAATGCCTAGGATGGAAAAAAGATGCCACAATGCACTTGAAAACATTTCTCAAATTTTTGTTGAAAATGGGGTCCACGCTCAAGCGTGGCTTTCTACGCTCGAGCGGACATGCAGAAAGTGAAGGTTCGCTCGAGCGTGGATTTACTCGCTCGAGCGGACTGCAAACTTGACAAAAGTACTAGATGTATGTTTTTCACGCTCGACGGACGCTCGATCCCCGCTTGAGCGTGAGCCTCAGACCCTCGCTCGAATGTGACTTCCCTCATTCGAGTGATCAGAACACACATGAACCACGTGCGTGCATTTCACTCGAGCATGAAGTCCCCCGCTCGAGTGTGGATCAAATTTCTGGAACTTCCAAATTTGATCCACAAGTTCAAATTCAACCTCTAAGACATCAAACTCGATTTTTATGGGCCAAAACTTTAGAAAACTCATAGAGACTCATAAAATAACATGTTCCATGGATCAATTCAAGAAACCATAGCTCAAAGGCTTGCCATTTGTAAAAAATTTCAACTTGAAACTCAAGAATAATACATGAACATCTCTTGCATGTAATTCTTTGAACCAAAGCTTCTCAAAACATGATCAACTATGACAAAATGACATAGAACATAAAGGATTTCCAAAGAATTTCCATGAATTACATATGCATGTATGTATTGAGCTTTAATTCTTCAATCTTAGCTTAATTGCACACCTAACTCTCTTGAATTCACATACTTATTATCATAAATACAAAGTTTAAGAGTATAGTTCTCACCTAAGGTTGAATTCAAGTGTGATTCTAACCCAAGGCCTCAAATTGTCTTCAATTTCCTAGCCAAATCTTTGTTTGAGCTCAATTTCCCTCTACTCTCCCTTTCTCACGTTTGTGTGTGTGTGAACTCAAGAGTGTGTAGGTTGAATGCAAGGAAATGAGTTAGTGGGGTCAAAAAGGCTCACTAAGTGATGGGTAAACAAAACTAATCAAATGGCATAAATTTAATCTAATTTAATCGTTCCAAATCAGATTTCAATTAAACTTACCATAAAATTCTAAAATTCTCAATTAACACATAAGTCAAGTCAATTGCTGAATTGGATGCCAATAAGGCCCTCAATTTTCAAACCGAAGCTAAAATATGAACACATCTTTTTATGCTAAACAGATACAAACACAGATAATGCAACACACACTCATATAAATTAATTCAGAATCCCTTCTTAATTACTGTTAGGCATAATGAATCATAGATTAGCGTTAATCGGAGTTCGGGGTTGTTACAACATCTCTCTCTCTCTCTCTCTGTCTTCCCTGTTTTAACTCTCTCTCTCTCTCTAAATCTAAACCTCACTTCACTCCCTTCAATGGCCGCTCTAGATTCTGCCGGAGTTCATCATCGTCGTCGTCTTCTTCAACTCTCTCTCCTCCATCAAGAGAAGCTCAAAGCATCCTTATCCATATACGATTTCACCGATATCGGAATCGAAACGTACTGCGACAAGAAGACAACCCAATGGTGGAAGTGAGCAGCGATACCATTTCTCAGAAACAGAGCCGTTTGTGAATGATGGTTTGGATTTGAGATCGTAGTCCAAAAGGCTTTGAGTATCAATTTCCATTGGCAACACCAATAGTCAAATAAGCCCTAGAAATTCACGAAGATATATACATATATATATAGATATAGAGAGAGGGAGACAAGGTGTTTGTTATCATAGTGGAGCTTCAGAGAGTTGATTAGAAAGGTAGCTTTTGGTGGGTTTGTGAAGGATGTTATTTTGAAGGACGCAATTAAGGCATATTCACAAACACATAATCGGAAATGATACACATAAGTTGAATTTTTCTAATTTGAACTTAAGCTACTATGCTTATTTGAAAATAATAAATATTTTTTCCCCATCAATTCTAAGTTTATCTTGGTCACTCAATTGTTTGTTTTACTATGTTTGGCCAAATAAATGAGTCAACCACCTGCGCATCATGGTTTAGGGAAGCAAGTGATGAGCTTAATGGGTGGTGTAGATGTTAAATTTGAAAACATCCTTGTGTATCTCTGTGATTATATTTCTCTGCCATGTGTAATTATGATGTGTGTTTGTGTATGTCTGTTTTGGATCAAATGCACCTCCAAAGAAAATCAAAGAAGCAATATGACAGAGAAAATTAAAGAAGCAGCATGGCAAAGAAAATCAAAGAAGCAACCGGACAGAGAAAATCAAATAAGCAACATGGCAGAGAAAATCAAATAAGCAACATAGCAGAAAAAATTAAATAAGCAACATGGTAGAGAAAATTAAAGAAGCAACATGGCAGAGAAAATTAAAGAAGCAACATGGCAGAGAAAATCAAAGAAGTAACTTGGCAGAGAAAATTAAAGAAGCAACAAAGAAGCAACCTGGCAGAGTGTAACAACCCTCACTACTACTTACCAATTAATTACTGATTACTGTTAAACTGAGCCTGATTATGACGGGTAATTGAACTGATTGAAATACTGAACTGACTGACTAAAATCTGAAGCTGATTGATTGAGTATATCTGTTTGAATTGCATTCTATCTGTTTGATTGCCAAATTATCTGTTCATGTCTTTGTGTTTAAACTGCTAATTAAAGGCCTTATCGGCGGCCGAATTCGAAATCGATTAGTGTTTTATGATCATTAGAATTTATGTGATTTTATGGCATATTTATCTGAAATGTGATTTAGTATGATTAAATTTGATTAGAATAAGCTAAATCGCGTAGTTAGCTTTAATTACCAAATTGCCATCTTAGTGAGCCACTTACTTGACACTTTTGAGATTCATTCATATGCATTACAAAACATTTCCTCAGCCTTTTACTTGAGCCTTAGCCGACCAAGAGAGAAGAGAGAGTGAGAGAATTGAGTTCGAACTTGGAGATTTACTTGAAATTGAAAGATTGAAGAGAGGATTGCAAAATTAAGCTTCCTTGCTTATAATTCAAGACTTAAGGTAGAAATTCATCTTCTCATTCTTGTGTTTAAATTGATTCTTGCATGGTTTAGAGCAAAGTTGAAGACTAGAGCCAATTTATGGCTCAAATTGTTGTGTTGAAGCTTATTTGTTGCATGTATGTATATATATTGAAGTTTTGAGGTGATAGTTCATAATTCCTCACATGCATGTCCATGTTTTCAGAGTAGACCATGATTTCATCTTGCTTTTGTAAAAGTTGGCTCTTTAGAGTATGTACTTAAGGCCTGAAAAATTGTTTAAAGTCTTGCATGTTAAATTAAAATCATGTTTATGAATTTGGTTTGAAAATCATGTTGAATTGATCTTCCCTTGGGCCTTGATTTTACAAATTGAGTTATAAATCATGTTATTCTATGTATTTACAAGTGTTTTCCAAGAAATGGGCCCAAAGGAATTGAATTTGATGCATTAAAACTTGATTTTGAGCTTGAGGTTCAAATCTGGAATTTCTAGATTTTGGATCCACGCTCGAACGAGGAACTCTACGCTCGAGCGTACACTCTGTGATCATGCCTTCCGCTCGAGCAAGTAAAGTGACGCTCGAGCGTGAAATGCGTGCATCCAGTACTTTGTATGAACTTACAGCCCGCTCGAGCAAGAGAATTCACGCTCGAGCGAGGACTTGTGTCTCACGCTCGAGCGAGGGTCGAGCGCCCGTCGAGCGTGAATTTTGAGTATCCAGTATTTTCACTGTAGCTTGCAGTCCGCTCGAGCGACGTAAGTCACGCTCGAGGGGAGACTCTTTGTCTGCATGTCCGCTCGAGCGTAGAAAGCCACGCTCAAGCGAGACCCTTGTTTTCTGAAAATTTTGAAAATGTTTTCTGAGTGCATCTTTGCATCCTCATTTCATCCTAGGCATTCTTAAGCCTAGTTTAAGGCACCTCAATGAGAATATTGATTTAGAACCACACCGAGGCAAATTAAGGATTAAGTTATTGTTTCCCAACTATATAACTTAGTGTGTGTTCATCTTGTAAACCATGTAGGGTTAGCATCTGGGGACGCGCTCTAGCCTAGTTGTAGCCCAGAACTTTGTGAGTAACAATTGTGTAAAGATATGTTCAAATGTGACTGTTTAAAGCATCGCATTTACGAGCGATAATCGCTTTACTATTTGAATGTTTGTCCTCTATTCTGAACTGTATTGTGGCATCTATAGCACCCTCTTGTTTCGCTATTGCTACTATCGCCATCTTTATTCTTATTCTTAGAGATCTCTGGGTTCTATCTTGGAACTTTTTCTTTGTTATGATGTGGCCATCATTGGTATTTCGGTCTTTAAGACTTCTTGTTCTTGTCTCGCTACATTAATGGATGTACCACATATGATTGTTACGACTGAATGAATGATATACTGAATCAATGAACTAGTTTTCATTACTGTAAGGACATGCATTCTTAACCCCTTTACGCATTATGTTATTCATTAGGCTTTAGCTCACTGTTTATATATATATATATATATGTAGGTGTTCAGGCACCAGACCGGAGCTAGGAACGTGAGGTAGACTCCCATTTTTGTCAAAGCCAACCACTGTGCCTCACTGCGAGGTTTTGAGCCTGTCAAGCTAAGGCTTAAGGGTGTTTTAATTTCCCCCGTCTATCTCTGTATCTCTTTTTGTAATCTGATAGCACTGTTACCGTACTGTTTAAATAGGGACTAAGTCCCTATCCTGAACGATTATAAATGTTGTATATACTGTTTTGCATTGATTGTACATATGCATGAAAAGTCTTTTTGTATGCAGACTGTCACAGCTCATTGGACATTATTTAATTACTGTATTGGCTTCCGCCATGCCCCTTACATCAGTATTCTTGTCTTCTTTATTAGCGGGCCTTGGTAATCTCGGATTCTTGGCGATTCTGATACCAAACCCATAAGGCGAGTTTGGGGCGTGACAGAGTGGTATCAGAGCGATACTTAACCACGAGTTATACCGCACACACGTGTCCAAATGAGCTATAAGCTGTCTTAAAAAAGCAATTAGGGCATTGCATGAGCATGAAAAGTGTGTGTGGACACGATATGACTATATGTGTTAAAATGTTAAAATGTTTATAGTATGCAACTTTCTATGTTTATTATTGCTCATTGCATATAGTGAAATTGATAATGCAAATACTCGATGGGCCCGAATTATCTAAGGCCAAAATGGCGGATCGAAAGAATCTGTTGAATTATTAATCGAAGCCTTAAGGCAAGCAATAATGAGAACCAACAAATCCACCTCCTCATCCTCCGTAGAGCAGAATGTTAATGATGGGGACATAATTGCTCTCACCCAGAAGTTCAGCAAAATAAAACCGCCATTCTTTCAGGGAGGCCTTGAGCCGCTAAAAGCTGAAGCATGGGTTCTTGAGACGGAAAAGTTATTTGAAGTATTTTCGTGCTCTCAAGCACATAAAGTACTGTTAGCTACCTTCATCTTACAAGAAGAATGCTAGTTCGTGACACCAACACCATTATAACATGGGCTCAGTTTAAGGAGTCTTTTTTCGAAAAGTATTTCCCTCAGTGTGTCAGGGACAGAAAAGTAACTGAATTTGAACAGCTGAGACAGGGGACTATGTCCGTTGTTGAATATGAACGATTGTAAATGTTGTATATACTGTTTTGCACTGATTGTACATATGTATGAAAAGTCTTTTTGCATACAGACTGTCATAGCTCATTGGACATTGTTTAATTACTGTATTAGTTTCCGCCATGCCACTTTGTATTCTTGTCTTCTTGTTAGCGGTCTTGGTAATCTCGGATTCTTGGCGATTCTGATGCCAAACCCATAGGGGCGGGTTTGGGTCGTGACATAGAGGGAAAAAAAAAGCAGCATGGTAGAGAAAATCAAAAAAGCAACCTAGTAGAGAAAATTAAAGAAGAAACATGGCAGAGAAAATTAAAGAAGCAACCTGGCAGAAAAAATTAAAGAAACAACATGGAAGAGAAAATCAAAGAAGCAACTTGACAGAGAAAATTAAAGAAGTAACATGGCAAAGAAAATCGGAAAAGCAACCTGGCAGAGAAAATTAAAGAAGTAACATGGCAGAGAAAATCAAAGAAGCAATCTAGTAGAGAAATTAAAGAAGCAACATGGCAGAGAAAATAAAAAAAGTAACGTGGCAGAGAAAATTAAAAAAGTAACGTGACAGAGAAAATCAAAGAAGCAACTTGGCAGAGAAAATTACACATGATAGAGAAAATCACACAACTAGCCAAAGGAAACAAAGAAACAACGTGCCAAACAAAATTACACATAACAGATAAAATTAAACATACTAGAGAAAATTACACTGGGACTTTACTTGATGGTACTCAATTCGATTCGAGTCGTGATAGGGGAACACCGTTTAAGTTCACTCTTGGCCAAGGTAAGGGTTTCGTAATCTTTTCCTTATTTGATAGATCGTTATTGATTGTTCAACCAGAAAAGATTGTAAGGGAGAATTTCTCTGGGTTTGGAGAGGGGGAATTTCTCTAGTTTGGGGAAATTTCTCTGGGTTTGAAGAACGGAAGGCCAGAGAAATTTTTCTCTGAAGGCCAAAGAAGGAAAATTTCTCTGGAAAGAAGAGAAAGTCAGAAAAATTTATCTAGGTTGGATAGAATTTCTCTAGTCCAGAATTTCTCTTGATAGAATTTCTTTGGCTCTGGATGAAATTTCTCTAGATCAGATTGAGGGACCTTAGACGTCACAAAAATATTATATGTCCTTTATGCTATAAAATCTTAATACCAGAGACATTAAAAAAAAAAAAAAACCCCAAAAAATAAATATATAATAAAAAACATATGACAATTAAGTATTTCTCAAATAAAGTCAATATAAAATTAGTTGTTATAATTGAAATTGAATTTGTATAGAATTTAATATAAAAATGAAAAAGGCATGTTGATGTATTTTTTGAAAAAAAAAAGAAGTTTTTAAAATGTACCACATAAGAAAAAAAAAAAAAAAAACTACTTATATATATATACACGATATATTTGGCATAATAATAAAATAAAACACTAAGACATTTGCTATTAAAAAAAAAAAGGGGTATTTGGTGATAGCCCCCTCACTATCTAATTTGTCTTTCAAAAGGATAAGAATTATATAAGTACTTTCAAAACCCCATAATATTTTAAAACTTGTTTCTTTTACTATATTACCCTCATATCTATCAGCTCTCCTATTAAGCCATCTTTACTATATATTTCAGAGTAAAATTTTACTCTGTATGAAAGTAAAATTTTACATTCTGAAACTAAAAGTAAAATTTTACTCTGTATGAAAGTAAAATTTTATTCTGAATAAGAGTAAAATGTTATACTCTGAAACTAAAAATAAAATTTTACTCTGTATAAAAGTAAAATTTTACTCTGAAAAATGAGTAAAATGTTAGACTCTACACAAAAGTAAAATTTTACTCTGAAAAATGAGTAAAATGTTAGACTCTACACAAAAGTAAAATTTTACTCTGTATAAAAGTAAAATTTTACTCTAGTTCTGTCAAATGAAAAAAACAAAGTAATAGAACCAGAGTAAAATTTTACTCTGGTTCTGTCAAATGAAAAAAACAAAGCAATAGAACCAGAGTGTCAAATGAAATTAGATTAAGAAAACAAAAATAAATCAAAACAAACAAACAAACAAACAAAAACAAAACAAATTAATCAACAAATCAACATATCTAATTGAGAAAAAAACTTCAAAAAAACAAACAAACAAAAATAAAACAAATTAATTAACAAATCCACATATCTAATTGAAACGAAAAACTTTTAAAACTCGATCAACAATCACACATCTCAATGAAAAAGAATACATATGTTCAACAACACTCATACACACAAATATATATATACATATATTCTACTATTCCTCATCCACATCTTTCCCAACCTCCTGTTCAACTTCTTTCAATCTCAAAGATTCAGCCTTCGCATTCAACATCGCCAGCATCTCATCAACAACCTCATCATGTTTCTTCTCCGCTTCCAATTGAGCCATCTCCACCGCACTCCGAATCTCCCCCATCTGCTTCGAAACCCTAGCTTTCGAATCTCCAACGACATCCTCATTCAATTTCAACATACTCAAAGCCTCATCGTTGCTGATTATGAAGATGAAGAGAGGACCTTCTGCTGAAGCTTGGAAGACGCGACTATGGCGGCGCCTTGTCGACGACCTTCTGCTGAAGCTTGGAAGATGCAACTATGGTGATTATGATACAGTTGATGACGAAGTTGATTATATATGCAGAAGTTGAGGGTATAATAGTCCTATAAAATATTTAAATAATAAATTTTGTCCTTCATGCAAGATTTTATAATTATGAGGGGGTTTAAAAAGTATAATTTTTTTCTTAGTCCTTTTAACAATGAAATGAAGGTAAAAAGGATTTATAGCTAAATTTCCCTTAAAAAATTGATTAATATGTTCTTATGGCATGATATGATGATTTTATTGAATTCAAAATATTTTTTTATTAAATTTAATATATTGTTTTACTTATTTTTAACATAATTCTTTATTTTAATCCTGATATTAAATAATGCTTAAGAGGTCCTCGTTATTATTATTATTTTTTTTATATTTATCTTTCCAACATACATCAAAATGTGTAGGTTAAAATTCTTCGATAAAGCTTCTTTCCCATGGACATGATAGATGTAGAGTGGGAGAGGCCTCTAAAGCCACTACGGTCATAAATTAGTTGTATTAAAATATTAAAAATTTTACTTTTGCAAGTACATTAATATTTTTACATTTAATGTAAAATTTACTTGACGGTAATCTCCTATCTTTTTAACATGTATTGGAAAGGCAACTAGGAATCATACTTTCATAGCTTGATGTATTCAAATGAGAGAAATGAGTGATGCTTGAAATTAAATTTTTAATTATGTCTCTCCATTTTTATCAATAAAATAAAAAGAAAGGAAGTAACAAAATGATATGCATTGACAATTATACCAAGATATAAAGATTTCTCCCTAAGATATAAAGATTTCTCTCTAAGCTATAAAGATTTTGGTATGCAGGTAATGAATGTAAATAATAATTAACAATAATGATGAATGTATGTATTTAAATGCTCCATAAAGTTTCTAAATTCAAAGCCATGAATTTCCCATAAAAAAAAATGAAAAAAAAAAAACATGAATTTCCTAAATTACCCCTCTGTCCAAATTTTGGAAACCAAGGAGCAACTTTCAATAGAGTCGTATCTATCAAGACCCAAGCCATGTGTCTTGTCTGGTTCACTCACACTCCAAAGGTAAACCCCAGGCCCCAGGCCCCAGTCCCCTCTCCCCACCCCAATCAAATCAACTGCACACTGCAAAGACAATGGTTTAGCAATACTAGAATCATCGTTTTATAATTCATATTTATTGTACACTTGTACTATATATTACGCAAATTTAATTATAATCACACAATTCTGTATAAATTCATAATAGATAAAAGTAAATACATAGATAAAGGTGGGTATATAAAATTTTTAAATATAATGGGTGTGTTTGGTGTGTGTTTGTAAAGTAGTTTTTTAGATAAAAAGTACAAAAACTTATTTAGTTTGTCTTTTTTCATAAATGATTTTGAAAAATTATTTTGGAAAAAAAGTTTTAAAAAAAATGATTGATTTGATGTGCATGAGAGAGATAGTGGGTAGGTTTGGTTTGTGTTTTTGAAAAAAATTTCAGAAATTTTCTCTACAAACAAATTTCAGAAATTTTCTCTACCAAACAAATTTTCTCAAAAAAATTTCCCAAAACACACAAACCAAACAAGTTTTTCAAACAAATCTCTCTCACACACACATCAAATCAATCACTTTTTCCAAAACTCTCTCTCAAAACAATTTTCCAAAACAAATTTTTCAAAAAACCAAACCAAACATGTTTTCGTACTTTTTATCTCTAAAACACATCTCTCAAACACAAACCAAACATACCAAGTGATTTTGGAAAGTAAGTAAACAAACAAAATTTTGAGAATTTTTTTGGAAAAATTTGTTTAGTTTGATTACTTTTAAAAATTTGTTTGTAGAGAATTTTTTCTAAAAATTTTTCTGAAAAACAAACCAAACAAGACCAATAAGTCTTACCTCTATGTACATGATATTTATTGTATATGTGGAAGTGAAATAAAATAACAAAATTTATTTAAAAATTATCAAGTAAGTCTGACTTATAAAATACATAATGTGAAATGAAAATTTGCCATTCAGTGATAACTTTTAAAAATTATTATAATTTTATGGAAAAATTTATATTTTAATTATTAATATTTATTATTTATTTGTAATTATTTTTGTTAAATACTGCTGTGTTGTTATTTGCCCAATCAAAAAATATATACAATCAATATAATTATATTTTTTAAACAAAACAGACATGTTTCCCACCTATTAGATAGTTACACAAGTAAGCACTGTGCCTTCAACATTTCCCAACAAATTATGAGGAGAACAACTTTTTATTCAATCACCGTAAGAGAGTTTTTGTATATCTATTGTAGATTTTAATTAGTCTGGTCAAAATGCTTTCATTTGGAAAAAAAGGCCATATGAGATGAGAGAAAAAGAGTCAGGATAAATTCGATTGAACCACCAATCACTTAGACTTAAAAAATAACTTTGTTTACGTATTTTAAATAAAATCATCATACATTTATTTATTATCAAGCAATTACACAACACATAATATATTAGGTTTTTATATATAACTTATCTCGACTACAATTAAATAAAAAAGTAAGTTAATACACCAATGGACGAAACTAATGGTTTGATTTCATCTTGAAAATTTATTTTATAAAAACTAATAAAAAGGAAAAATAAATATATATATTTTTAAATACTCCTTATTTTTAGATTATTTTCTTTCCTATCACCAAAAAATTGGGGTCTCCGCGCAAGAGTCTCCTCTCATTGGTCCTCATTAATTAGGAAAAAGAAGGAAAAAAATCAAATCAAAAGGGCATTATTGTCTTTCCACCCAAACGGATATGGCGGGTTCCCGCTTGTCGGTGGTTGCTCTGTTTCTCTCTCTCTCTCTCTCTCTCAACAAAAATTTACAGAGAACCAAACCAAGCCTCTGCTTCGAATTCGATCAGGGCCAATCCACATTGGCCCCAGATCATCTATCTCCTTCCTCATTCCATATTTTTGGTTTCTTTCTACCTTTCACCACTCTTCCTTCTCCCTAAGTTCCCCAAAATTTAGTTTCAATCAATCAATCAAACAAAAAGAAAAGAAAAAAAAAAGAGAAAAGGTAGAAAAAGAAAGAAAGGTTATTTGTATCAAAACCCTCGAATTTTCTCTAAAAATCTGCACCATTTTGTCCTCAGATTGCTCAATGCAAGCCATTTTCTGTGTTATTGTGCTGGTTTTTGCGTAAAATCTCGAATCTCTGCTTAATTTCGGGGTATTTTCCAAGTAGTAATTTGTTTTGGGGTTGAATTGAATGGGGCAGCGTTCGAGGTCGAAAAGATGTTGCGGGTGGTGCATTGTGTTCGTAGTCGTGGCTCTCGTTGCCATCGTTCTCGGAATTACTCTAACAAATAAGATAGGGCTCTCTGAACCTGGGTTAAGCCCTGTTCCTGGCTCTCCTGGCACTGTTCAGAAGAAATACGGCGACGCTCTCAAAGTCGCAATGCAGTTCTTCGATGTCCAGAGATGTAATTTTCTCACCCCATTTTAATTTTGAAGTTTTTAACCAGAATACAAGTCATACCTCATTTTTTAGCTTCAAATTCTCTTTCAATGTTTGGCTAGTAATTTGTGATGGGCTACTACTTAGTAGAACTAAGGATGTGCACATGATCATCATGGAACATGATAGAGAAACATGGCGTTTGCTCTAATTGCGTGTCGTTGAATGCTTTTCTTTGTATATATTTGCATTTCTTGTTACGAATACAAAAACCGATCGCATAACTGGGCACAGAATGCACGTGAATGAAGTTTTATTTTTGTAATTCTTATTTGATCGGTTTATGTGTTTGTAGACATATTCATATATTTGTACTTAGAGGCTACACTAGTTGACCTTTCATGCTGCTTACTCTTTTAAGGTAATGAGAAGATGATAATAGTTTCTTTTTACATGAAATGAGAGAGATGGTGGCCATGTTAGTTCAAATTGGATATTAATATGGCGTGTTTGGTTCGGATATTATTATGGTGTATTCTTCTTCTTCTTCTTCTTCTTCTTCTTCTTCTTTTGATTGTATTTGATTGCGGGTGCAAATGTTATTTTGGTCTTGCAGCTGGTAAGTTGGTAAACAACAAGATATCTTGGAGGGGAGATTCGGCTCTTAAGGATGGTAGCCAAGCAAAGTTGGATCTTTCAAAAGGAATGTACGATGCTGGGGATCATTTGAAGTTTGGATTTCCAATGGCTTTCACTGCCACGGTGTTGTCATGGGCCATCCTTGAATACGGGGATCAGATGCAGACAGTTAATCAGTTGAAACCTGCTCAAGACTCGCTTAAATGGATAACGGACTACTTTATCAATGCTCACCCTTCAAAGGATGTGCTCTATATTCAGGTCTCTTTAATCTTTGATTCCTATGAACTGCACTTCTTGATGGCCATCTTTAGTCCTTTTTCCTTTCCATCTGAAGTGTTTGCATAATTTTTAAAATACCTAATGGTAATTGAATGTGATTTAAGGGTATTTTGGGCATGATCAGAAGTAGTCAAGGTCACATTTATTTGTTTATTTTTGGATTTGCATGTTTCGGATTTACTACAATACTAAGAGGATATGTGGTAGTTTGGTTATGCTTTTATTTAGAACTACTTGAAGAATTCTTTGAAAATGTCTAGATATGTTTTTTGGTTTCTTTGTTTCACACAGTATAACTGTAACATCTAAATATGTTTACTGCAAATGGGTTGTACTTGGTGTTGCCTGTTTGATAAAGTTGGCAAAAGTAATTAAGTGGTCAAACATTGATCCACTTTGATGGTCAGAGTAAGCCCTCTAAATTTGTTTTTTTTAAAACACTTTTTAAATATGGAGTAGGTGGGTGATCCTGCAGCAGACCATAAATGTTGGGATAGGCCTGAGACCATGACCGCGAAAAGGCCTCTCACACAGGTGAACACTTCTGCCCCTGGAACAGAAGTTGCTGCTGAAACTGCAGCAGCAATGGCATCGGCATCCCTAGTATTTAAGTCAATCGACGCCAAGTATTCAAGCTCGCTTCTTGAGCATGCACAACAATTGTTCACTTTTGCCGACAAACATAGAGGTTCTTACAGTCACAGCATTCCCGAAGTCCAAAAGTTTTACAATTCAACAGGTTATGGAGATGAGCTTTTGTGGGCGGCTAGCTGGCTCTATCATGCTACCGGGGATCAATCCTATTTTGATTATGTGACCGGAAAAAATGGAAAAGCTTTTGCTAAGTGGGGTACTCCAACCTGGTTTAGTTGGGATAACAAACTTGCAGGGACTCAGGTATATTTCTTGAATTCTTATTTATATGATGCATCAAGAATCAAGTTTGTCCAAGAAAAGTTTATTTGTCGAATTTGACCAATGTAGAATGAAATTTAGCATTTTGTATCCCAAGTAAACTTATCCAATATCCAGTTTTGTAATATTGAATTGGCATACCATTACTTCTCTTGGACCGGGTAAACAATTATGCAACTTTGATGCAGGTATTGTTGTCACGGGTGAGTTTTTTTGGTTCAAAAGAAGTCGCCAACTCAGAAAACCTCCAGAATTACAGGAAAAGTGCCGAGGCTGTCATGTGTGGTCTCCTGCCAAAGTCTCCGACTGCCACATCCAGCAGAACCGAGAGTAAGCTCTTTTCCCAACGCTACTCAATTCCATTAATCATGCTCAATTTTCTTCTTTCCTCCTTGCTCTCTCCCCTCACCCCATTTTTTCCTGGTTGGTTTCCAATTAACTGCATTGTCGCAAAACTCTGTTTGCATGTTTGTGCACACACTTTAGAGAGAAATTTCAAACATTGAGAGTATGGACGTTGAGATTGTGTGAAATTTCACATTATCAAACACGTTAGTTCAATTTTCTAGCCAGTATTAACTTAATGAGTCAAACTGTAACCTACATGGCTCACCATCATAATCTGTTAAATGCAGGTGGTCTGATATGGGTGAGTGAATGGAATTCTTTGCTGCATCCTGTGGCTTCTTCATTTTTAGCCGTGCTTTACAGTGATTACATGCTTACATCTCGTACTGCTAAGCTATCCTGCGATGGAGATTCATTTGGACCATCGGATCTTCGGAAATTTGCCATTTCACAGGTATTGCTTTATGTGTTCATTTAGAAGCACAAATATATAAAAAATAAAAAATAAACTATGCATTAACGACCGTTATAACTTATCATTATTCCGTTTTCTAGGCCGATTATGTGTTGGGCAATAATCCAATGGAGATGAGTTATCTTGTGGGGTATGGGGAAAAATACCCAGAATATGTACACCACAGGGGAGCCTCAATTCCGGAAGATGCAACCACAGGGTGCAGCGATGGATGGGAGTGGCTCGAGTCAACTGAGCCCAACCCAAATGTTGCAGTTGGAGCAGTAGTTGGGGGACCAGCTCTAAACGAGACGTATGTGGATTCGAGGAACAATTCAATGCAAGGGGAACCAAGCACATATAACACTGCTCTCATTGTTGGCCTTCTTTCTGGTTTGGTCACCTCCTCTTCTGTGGCTAAGTCTTTCACCTAAAGCCAGGGCTGGCCTCAGTGAGTGAGTACATGATCCATTGTATTAAATATATGTGTAGTTGAATGAACAGTCCGGTCCATATTCTCTTTTGGAATTTGTGTTTTTAATAGCTTGTTTTACCCAGCAAATTGTTCCATTGTAGTACCCACCGTGCTTTGTAGGTGTATCTGTTCAATTAAACCTTAACTATAAAGGAAAATGTTTGGACCCCTTTAGATGACCTCCACACCCTAAAGTGATCCTGATCCTCCATGTATATGTGAGGTTCATATCATGAATGGTTCAAATTTGTGAGAGTCTTGTGAGGAGTGGGGGTCTCAATCATTGCTCAACTATATATAATCTTATATATTGTTGCTTGCTTTTTTAAGAAAATATTTGGGACTCCCTTCCGGGAGACCCCTATCACCCCACAGTGATGTGGACCAATAATATGTTTGTATTATTATTATTTTTTTCTTTTATTTCTCTTTCTTATTTGGACCAATCACAGATGAATGGGGATTGCGAGGAATATGTTTTGTAGGGGTCTAAATCATTACTGATTTTTTTATTCAAACTCAAACCGGGACTTGTGTCTAGCCCATACTTGAAATGGATTCACAAGATCCAATTGATCTCCGAGTTATTTCAAATCTTCTTTACTTTTGGTAAGCGGAAAAAAAAAAAAAAAAAAACATTGATCTACGTCATATTTTGTTGCAGTTTGGGCCACATTTACACCCAAAAAAAAATCATTAACTACTTTCAATTTCTAAATACATCCCGTTTAATTATTTAAAATTTCAGTTTGCTCTCATTACATCCTAGAAAATTGCTTAAGAGCTCTAAAACAATGAGCTCTAAAAGCTCTAAAAACACTGTTACCTCAATTGATGTGATACTTTACACTTTGTTTTTTTTTTATTATTAATTTCCAGCACTGCCAGCTCATTAGAGCTGGCTTTAGTGCTCCATTTCTAGTGGTATGTAGCATCACTCTTACATCCTATATTTTCCCCAAATAACCTTTAAGGTAAACTCAAGTAATAAATAATGAACAAACTAAAAAAATTAAATGATTTCAAAAACATTTCAATAAAGAAAATAATTTTCAAACACAAAAGAAAAAAAAAAAAAAACTTATAAGCACATAAGCATTATAAATATAGAAAAAAACCTAACTTTTACATAAGCAATATAAAATTTTTGAATATTGAAAAAAAAAAAAAAAAAAAAACTTTTACATTATAAATTATCTACAAGAATACTCGTGGAAAAGTACAAACCAAACTTATAAACACATAAGTATCAGGCACTAACAAGAAATAGTAGTTCTCAAATAATGTACTATTTAAATGATAAAATAAGAACAACTCTAATAATATTTTATTGGTAATTTAACTACTGGACCCTTTAATTTTTGTCAAAAAAACGACATAAAAAATAATTGATGGTACTCTACAAAAATTGTGAAACCCTTTTATATAAATACTTACCTTCTTTTTGATGGGTTGTTTCAAAAAAACTATTTTGATTATTACTCTTATTTGTTGTTTGATTTTGTTCAAACTTTCTTCTAGGATTTAGGATTTCAAAATAATAAAAAACAATCAGTGTGTTTAGTTTGAGTTTTTTGGATTAAATTTTTTGAAAATTGAGTTTTTAGGTTTTCGTGTTTTTTTGTTTTTAGTGAATATTTTTAAAATTTTAAATATGTTTTTTACTTTGTTAGATGCACTTTACTTAGATGTATTTAAAAAATAAAAAAAAATTGTGAAAAAATATTTTAAAAAATTAATAAATACATGAAAATATAAAAAACATACTGAATTCTCGTATTTTTTTTGTAATTTTGCTATTTAGTGAATTTTTAAAAGGTTTTTTTTTCACAATTTTTTTACTTTTTAGGTATATTTACGTTAGGTATGTTTAAAAAGTAAAAAAATTTGCTTAAAATATTAAAAAAATTCAGTAAAAAATAAAATAAAATAAAAAAGTAAAATTTTCTGAAAAATATTTTTAGAAAAATAGAACCAAGCAATGTTACAATGATGGTGAGTTTTGGTAGGGTAAATTGGAGTTTTGGAGAGAGGAGGAAGAAGAAAAAGAAAAAGAAGAAGAAGAAATAACTTTGATCTCTGGAGAAAGAAGATACAGAGATTTGAATAAGAATAACTGATTAGGGTATGACATAAGAAAAAATATATATATTTTAAGATTTAATATGTGTTGTCTTTATTAATAAATTTATATTAAAATATAATAAAAATTAAAATTTATAAATTTAAATTAGACTTACTGAAACATATTTTGAGTTGAAATAGAATCCCTCGCATTCTGGGTAGCTTTTCTAGTCCAGAAATTGAATAGTCGGCCCAGTGAGGCCACTCTTCTCATTTAGGCCATCTGGTACAGACCCCAATTTGTTTTGTTTTTTTGGAAAAAGCACTAAATTAATTTTTTAATTTTGAATTCTAAAAAAATTAAACAAAAATCTATTACCAAATAATTATATTTGTTTTGGGTGAGATTAAAAAAAAAAAAAAATTTAACTTATGTTGTGAATTCTATAAAACTAAAAGATCGCATGGCATTAAATTCTATTTTTTTATTTTATAAATTTATGTAACTTCATAATTTATAATTAAAAAACATAATTATGACAGACAATGAAAAAATGATTACGAATATTATTTAATTAAAATCTTTTAACTTTTTAACTTTTTTTTAAATTAATAAATTTTTATGCCTTTTATAATGGATTTTATGTTAGGGGTACTAATAAAAATGATGATGCAATCAGTTGGGTAGTAACGGAGAATTTTTGTATATTAATAAGGTATTAATGTTACGTTATACTATTTTTTACCAATTATAAATATATATGTCTCTTATTATTTTTTCACAATATCAATATAATAGATTTTACTGTTAAAATTAATTACAATAATAGACATATACTCTATCCGTATATAAAAAATTATTCTGTAATAAGACTTTAAGGGATGTGATCTAATGATAACTATATATATCTATATTAGGGGTGGGCGCGGGTCGATTGCGACCACGGAACCTCCAATCTGTCATCCATCCGTCAAATTGGCGGATTAAAGAAAATCAATCTGCATCCGTCCACCAATTCGGCGGATGTGGATTAAGCGGATTGGCGATTTGGCGGATGGATGCAAATCAGTTTGACGGTTTAAATTTTTATAAATTTTCAACATAATTCAAATTGTACACTTCCTCAAAAAAAAAAGAAAAAAAAGTATTACAGTCAATGACTTAAAAAATGATTACAATCACTGTATGCCTTATCCAAAGAAAGAAAATTTGAAATTTTAGAATATCACGATCACTGCATGCCTCATCCACATATTACAATCACAGCATGATTCATCCACATAAAGTATTACAATCTGTGATTCTTAAAATATAATAACAATTCAAACCACCAAAACCATGAACAGAGCAGTAGTAGAGATTGTATATCTCTGTATTGTTACATCTACATATGTTTTTGAAAACAAAAACAAACCAGCATATATCATACTTTCTATTTATTATTTTTAGAGCTAGATTTAAAAACCAAAAAATATAGATAAATAATACGTTTATTTTTTTCAATTCAAAAAATATATTCAAGTTGAAAACTTTTTTTCAATAGAATATTTAAACTCCTTTTCAATTGAAAACACAAACATAATATTTAAACAAATTTAAAATACAAAGTCTTATAAATTACTAGGGGTGCTTGCGATTCGGCGGTTTGGCAGTTTGGTTGCGGCCAAAGAAATTTCAAATCCGTCATCCGTCCGCCAAATTGGCGGATTGGAGAAAATCAATCCGTAACCGTCCGCTCGTAATCACGCATCCGTCCAAAATGCGGCGGATCGGTTCGGTTCGGTTCGGTCGGTTTTGGCGGATCGGTATATCCGCTGCTCACCCCTAATCTATATAATAAAGTAGGTTGATTTTTGAATTTGTCCTACATATATTTGTCCTACTAGGACATTTGGACGGCCTGGATCTATTCAAAATATAAAACAACGGCTGAGATATATTTTCCAAAAAATATCCTACATATACATTTTCTATTTTCCGGCTTCTCTCCCTTACTTTTTCCTTTTCTCACCCATCCTTCTATGATCTCATAATCCTACCTTCCTCTCTCTCTTTTTTTTTTTTAATTTTTTTATTTTCTCACATTTTTATTTTTCTCTCTATTTTTTTTCTCCTTTTTGTTCGCTTATTTTTTATTCATATTATATGAAAAAGCATGCGATCCCAAAATTAGAAGCCACATTTTATTGTGTATAGTGGAAATTAAATTAATAAATTTTATAGTCCACAAACTAAATGAATTTGAACAATTAATTATTATTTTAAATATATTGAATACATGATAGATTCCATATGAATCTCAACATCTATATAATAAAATAGGATGGTTTTTGAATTTGTCTTACTATGACATTTGGACTGCTCAGATTTATTCAAATTATAAAATAACGGCTGAGATATATTTTTAAAAAAATATTCTATATGTACATTTTTTATTTTCTCGCTTCTCTCTCTTACTTTTTTATTTTCTCACCCATTCTTCTTTGATCTCATGATCCCACATTCCTCTCCTTTTTTTTTTACTTTAATTTATTTTTATTTTCTCCTATTTTTATTTTTCTCTCTATTTGTTTATTTTTTTTATTTTCTTCTTTTTGTTCACATATTTTTATTCATATTATATAGAAAGATTTGCGATCCCAAGATTAGGAGTCAGATTTTACTATGTGTAGTGAAATTATATTAATGAATTTTTTAATCCACAAATTAAATGAATTTGAACAATTAATTATTATTTTAAAATATATTGAATACCTGATACATTTCGTAAATTTAGATCTCATATGAATCTTCAACATATTTTAATAAAGCAGGACGGTTTTTGAATCTTCAACATATTTTTGTCCTATTAGGACATTTGGATGACTCAGATCTGTTCAAATTATAAAATAATGGCTGAGATATATTTTCTAATAAATATTCTACATATACATTTTCTACTTTATTGCTTCTCTCTCTCTCTTACTTTTTACTTTTCTCACACCCCTCCTTCTATGATCCCATGATCTCGCCTTCATCTCCTTTTTCTTTTTATTTTTTTATTTTTTCCCGTTTTTATTTTTCTCTCTATTTTTTTTTCTTTTTGTTCAATAAATTTTACACATATTTCCATACAATGTATGTATGCCCGTAATAACGCGGAAGCAAGGAAGAGAAAGAAGTAATGAAGCAATACAAATGATAAACTAGAAGTAGGAAAGCATAGATTAAATCAAATTTAAACTTGAACAAAAAATTAGATTAAATCAAATTTAAACTTGAACACAAAATTTCAATAACTTACAATTGTTTAACAGCAGTAACACTGGGTTGCTTCAAAATACATTTTTAATCAAAAGGATGAGGAAGAAGATTGACTAAAATAGGTGTTGGTTCTCACTCAGAGTTTTCAGTTTTGAACCCCCCCTACAAATGACTAGAACCTTACAATTTATAGAAAAGAAAATTAACTATGCAGCATGTGACTTCGAAGGCAGCTGGCAGCACAAGGGAAAGGCAAACTGGCAAATGCTTTCGGTTGATTGACTGAAAGTTGATTGATGAACAATGCAAGTGAATAGTAACTTTTTACTATTCATTACTTTCGGTGGAGACATGACTAAAGGAATCAATATAAATACAAATCGACAGCTTTTCTCAAAAGAGTATTGATTGAAGCTGATTTATGTTTATATGGAATCCAATGCTGAGCTAACTAGGCATATATGGGTCCTGAGCATCTTGAAACTCTGGACCATATTGGTTTTGTTGACTAGTTGAGCCTTCAGAAGAGTTTGAACTATTTGATCCTTTTTCCGAATCGAGAATCGAGTTTTGGGGGGCCGACGATTAACAAGTAGACGAGCCATCTGGAGCAGCTCATCTTTGAATGACTTGGATGACTTGGATTTAGCATGGACTTTGGGCTTAGCCTGAGATGCAGTGGGCTTAGCTTTATCCTCTGGCTTGGGCTGAACAGTGCTGGGATTAGCTGTCTTGGATTTAACCTTTGATTTGGATTACTTGGGTTTTGAAGAACCTGAAGTTGGGCTTCCAAGGTTGACTGTAGGAAGTTAGCTTCCTTGTATAATTGAAGCAGTTGGGTTCTGCTGAGCTTTAACCATGACAGGTGTAGGAACATGAATGTTAATCGGGAATTCAGTTTGAACAATTTCAACAATGTGAGAAACTTTGAAGTTATCCCATCATTTAACCATATGTTGCCGATAAATAACATCATTAGAAATGCGATATTGCCATTTGAATATCCAAAGAATTTTGTATTTGGCTATAAAAATAAGCAATTAGGGGAAGTTCCTTTGTTGTGGAGTGAATGAGAAAACAGTTGAGAAATAGTTAATCTGTTCAACCAGAATTAATGGGAAGATATCTGAAATGGCGTCGTACTGAGACCACCATCGCAGAAACTAGGTAGGTAATTCTGATTTGAACTTTTGATCAAACTGGAGAAACCAGGAGTGACTATATGTTTCATTTTGGTATAAAAATACCTTGAACAAGGCATCAATATAGTCATAATAACTATACTAAAGAGAGTGATTAGGTAAATCTCGAAGTTGATAAGGAGAACCCCACTCAACTAAGGAAACAATGTAGTGAATATAAAGTGAATGGTAGACAACTTTACTAATGTAAGTGCGATCATAAATAGGTTTAATCACAATTGATTGATGGTTGAACAGAATGTCTTTATAGAAGGTGATTGTTTTTTCTAGATGGAGATGAACAAAATGCCATCCAGGAGGAAAGTAAGATTTAATCAGGTCATGAACAGACTGACTCTTTGGGTGATTAGGTTCTTTGAAAAAGAGATTAGTAGTGGTGGATTTTACATAATCAGAACGGACATTTTTAATCGGATTAGGAGGGTATGGAGTAACTGCTTGGCTGGATGACGCAAAAGGGTCAGTAGCCAAAGCAAATGTGTAACTAGGTTTAGGAATGTTACCAAGAACTTGATAACGGTTAATCATTTCAATAGGATGGTATTGGGTGACTAACTCCAATAGAGGTGGAACAAAAGGTTGGCTAGATGGGACCAAGGCTTTGGAAGGAGGCCTGGGACGTGACATCTGTTTAATAGAAACAAAGATTAGAAGCAACAAAAATTAACAACCACTAAGAAGGTGTAAATAATTTTGATGATAATCCAAACAATTGTAATAATCAGCAAGTAAATGGCGATGAGCTTGAATCTGATAAAATTGAATGTATTGAGCACGTTTAGTAGTTTTGCGAGCTATTTTTAGTCGAGCAATTCTGTAAGCAGTTTGGTGAATAAGATCTCGGTATTGGGTAATTTGGGTTTTATGGTAAGAGATAAAAGGAGTGGCCATCCCTATCCCCCCCTATAAAAATTCTCGGGTAAGAAAATCAAGAATAGAATTTTGACAACTAAGTATATAGGTAATATCAAAATTAAAAATACTTAAAATAGATTGCCAATGGACAAAAATTTGCTTACTAGTAAGATTTTGAACATTTTTTTCTAAAACATATTTAGCAGATTTGCAATCAACACGAAATAAAAATTTCTAATTTAAAATATTATCTTGAAATTTAGTAATACATAAAACAGTAGATAAAATCTCTTTTTTAATAGTACTATAGTTTAATTGTGCTTTATTCCAGATACCAGAATGATAACGAACAATTTGTTCAGATGATTGAGGAGTGACTTTTTGAAGAAGAATGCCACCATAACCAATATCAGAGGCATCAGTTTGAATAATTTTGAATGAATTTTCAGTAGGAATACCAAAACAAGGAAGAGACTTGACATATTGTTTGACTTGTTTAACAATGGCAGTATGAGTAGAAGACCAAGGAGGAGGATTATCCTTTAACCGATCAAATAAGGGTTGACAAGTTTTCCTAAGGTCTTTGTAAAATTCAGCAATGTAATTGAGTGATCCTAAAAACTGTTGTAACTGGGTTTTATCTAAGATTTCATCAGGAAACTTAGACACAAACTCAATGGAACGACTAATAGGCAAAATAGTATTTCGGTGAATATCATATCCTAAAAAGTGGACTTTAGTTTGAAATAATTTAATCTTGGAAGCAGAGATAACAAGACCATGACTTTTAATAGTATAAAAAAATGCAATAAGATGTTTTCAATGTTCACTAATTGATTTTCAAAAAATAAGAATGTCATCTATATAAACTATAGAAAAATGACTAAAAGGGTTAAAAATATCATTCATTATATTTTGAAATTTACTATGAGCATTTTTTAATCCAAATGGCATTACATTCCATTCATAATGACCAAAGGGTGTAGTGAATGCAGTTTTATATCTATCTTTAAGATAAATTTAAATTTGTTAAAAACCACTTTTTAAATCAAATTTACTAAAAATAATAGCTTGACTAAGTTTTTTAATTAAATCTTTTTTTATTAAAAATTGGATATCTAATACATTCTAAAACTTTATTTAATGGTTTACAATTAATAACTAAGCGAGGGACACCTCTTTCTAATTCAGTATTTTTGTTAACATAAAAAGCAAGATAAGACCATGGAGATTTACTAGGGCGAATTATTCTATTCTTTAATAGTTCATTGATTTCTTTTTTATACATTTCAAGTAATTCATGATTCATTTTGAATAGGTCGAGATTTAGTAGGAATTTGTCTTTCATTAAAATTCTTAATATATGGTAGAGTAACTACATGTTTTTTCCTATGCCAAAAGGTAGTGGGTAAAGTAGAACAAATAGTTATTTCTAATTTTAATTTAAATTCTTCAATTTGAGATGTAATAACTGGATCAGTTAATTGTTGATCAATGCGTTTATAATTGACTTCTTCTTTGAGAAAACATAACTGACGGGTTAATCGATTAATAGTTTGAGAAATAGAACAATCTTTTAATTGATTTAATTCTAATATTTCAGGTGGTGATAGGAATTTAAAAGTAAATGTTTGACCAAAAGCTTGAATTGTTATTCATTTACTAGATGCAGTAAATGGATATAATAAGAATATAAATGGTGTTCCTAAAATAACTTTATCAGTCATATTTCTAACTAAAACAAATGAGGTTTTGAAAGAAACATTATTCTGACATATATGAATTTTGGGTAATTTATATTTAATATGCATTTTACTACCATTAACAGAAGTTAATTTTTCACGACATTTTTCATAATATTTAGTAGGAAGTAATCGTTCTTGAATACAATTGAGATCAGCACCAGTATCAATTAAAGCAATAACGTCTAATTCATAATCATTAATTACTAGTTTTATTTTTGAGTACTATTTTTGAATATGTATTTTATTGATAAGTTTTAATCTTTTATCTTCAGGATTATGTGATCGATTATCAAATAGCAAATTATCAGGATTGGTATGTTCAGATTCATTATCAGATTCTTCTGGGGAAATGGCATCATTAGCTTGAAAATTATCTAAACTTTTATTAATTTTTAAAACAGTAATCTCATCTTCTAATAATTTATCTTTATTTTGTAAATCTTTGATGGTTTGTTTAATTTGATTAATTTCATGTTGTAAATCCTGCAATTTAATTTCTTTTTGTTTATTTTTAAATCTTTCTAAAGTTTTAGATAAACTAATAATTGGTT
Source organism: Camellia lanceoleosa (assembly GCA_025200525.1). Lineage (NCBI taxonomy): Eukaryota > Viridiplantae > Streptophyta > Magnoliopsida > Ericales > Theaceae > Camellia > Camellia lanceoleosa. Next base: position 199,292,273 of record CM045761.1, on the reverse strand, counting down.
TATCAACCTTAGGTTTCCTATCATGATTGTTTAGTAAAGATTTTAATTTACCAGTATATTTTTGTTTTAACTCTAGATCTTCCTGTTTACTAATTAATTCAATAAAAGCAGTTTCTTATTGATTTTGTTTAGTAAGAACAATGATTTGTTTAACTGGTTTACAACAAATATCATTACATCCTATTTCAATATTATTATCAAAAGTATCACTAGGTGAATGGTAATCAGATGAAGTATCAGGGTTATCAGAAGAGGAATCACTAACAGATTGGTTTAATTGAAAGATTTCGTATAATTAATTTTTTGATTCATCATTAATTTGTAGTTGATTAACTTTATCTTTTAATTTTTGTTTTTCTTTACATTTGTTAGAATAATGTCTTTTTTGACCACAATTATAATAAGTAATATCTTTATTAAATTTGGATTTTGGATGGGATTTTTTATAATATTTCTTTTTGGGTTTAGTATAGTATTTATCAGTGGATTTAGTAGGTGTATAATTCTTTTTATATTTATTAGAATATTTGTAGGAATTTTTATGTTTATGTTTAGAGTATTTATGTGATTTACGACGAGAGAGTGCTACTGGAGGTAAACCTTATTGTTCACAGAAGTTACCTAATTCATATTTAGTCTTATGTTTATCTTTAGCAGCTTTTTGACTAAGTTTAAAATCAATACACATTCGTAATCCTTCTTTTTGAATAGTACTAATTATATCACCATAAGTTAAATTATCATATTCAATAACACCAGTAGGTTGATTAAGTACATCCCTGATTTTATGAGCAAAAAGACTAGGTAAACCATTAATAAATTTTTCTTTCTAAAAAGATTTAGTACAGTCTTCTCTTAACATTACTCTAGAAGTAAATACATCTTTAAACCATCTAAAATCACTTAATGTAGGGCAAGTAAGATTAGTAAGTTGATCATGTATGCGAGAATATATATTAGTAGGGATACCTATGAAATGTTTGATTATGGTATAAATTAATATATTAATACCATCAGGTTTGTAATAACCAATAGTTTCATCAAAAATAGGTAAATCATGTTCGTCTTTTTGATTAGCATGTAAAATGGATTCTCTTTGATCTTCAGTAAGGTATTTTTCCCACCAAGATTTGAGCATACCAGTGAAGCCATAAGTAATTAAGGAAACAATTTCAAGTTGGCTATAATCAGGGTAGTTACTTAGATAACTATCAGAGACCATAGATAAATGATTCAATTTTTAGAGAATTTGATCTTCACTGAGACCATCAATATTCCATTTGTATAATTTTTTAGCAGATACGGAAAATTGATTATTAAAATTAGTTTCTTCATATTGGAGATCTAGAGGAATAGGTCGGGAATACCAATTTTTGGTAAGAGTGGTAGGATTAGGTTTAGGATAATGAATTTTACTGAGAGTAGAAGGTTGAAATTGTTGGGCTAAGTGATTAATGTCATTATCAGTTGTATCAGTTTCTAATTGAGTAGAAATAGGGTCGAGATTAGGTGATTGATTTAAAATAGTAAGACCTTTTGCATTAGATGGGGAAGCAGGTTCAGAGGTGGTTAACTTAGTGATTAGTTGTTCGATGGCTTTAACAGTGGAATGATTTTGGGTAACTGAACTATTTCGTTTAGAATGATTACTAGGTAGATTGAGCAAAGGTTGATCTAAGGATTGCTTAGTAGATGTAGTATTGGCTGAATAATCATCTAAATTAGTTTCTATCTTATCTAATTGTTTACCAATGGATTGTAGATATTGATTAGTATAATTATTTTGTTCAATGACCTTTTTGAACTCTTTCTTTTGATTAAAAATTTATTTTGAAGCAACCCAGTGTTACTGCTGTTAAACAATTGTAAGTTATTAAAATTTTGTGTTCAAGTTTAAATTTGATTTACTCTAATTTTGTGTTCAAGTTTAAATTTGATTTAATCTATGCTTTCCTACTTCTAGTTTATCATTTGTATTGCTTCATTACTTCTTCCTCTTCCTTGCTTCCGTGTTATTGGTATCAAAGCCAAGTTATGTTGCTATCTGTTGTTTATTGCATTGTTACTTTTGAGTCACCTCTATTTTCTCTTGATTAATCTGTTGCCAGTCATCTTAATCTGTCAAAATATTATCTGTGTCTTTCCACTTTGGAACTAGCCACCTAGTCTTCGTCCCAGTCCTTGGTAAGTCCTTTGGTTAGGCAATATTGGATTGTAGAGGTCAACCGAAATGGGTATGTGTGAAACCAGAGTATGTGATGATAAATTTAGACAATGTATTATGATTCCTATAGAACAGTTTAATTAACCGAAAACATGAGTCGATTATTTAGAAGTAACTCTTCAGTCAGTTTTAGATCAACAACTTTGCCTTCAATATCAAATCAAGGATTAGTAATTAATGAAGAAGATGTAGAAATACAAAATGATAAAATTGATTTAAGCTGGAATATACCAAAATTATCAGTTAAAGAAATTTATAAAACTACTTTTTTACAATCTACTTTTAATGTTAATCTGCATGTTAAAAATTTAGAACTAGTTTATGCTTTAGAAAAACCCCGTGAAACTTGTTAGTTATTTGATGCTAATACGATTAAACGTCATTTAAAAACTGGTCACAATTTTATTCATTTACGATTAATTCAAGTTTGAATAAAACCATTAACTTCACAAGATAAAAATACTTCTGTTTTATTATGTTTAAGAGATGCTCATTTTATTGATTATAATGATAGTCTTATGGGTATGATGGAGACTGGTCTTTACAAAGGACCCGTTCATTTTAATTGTTTTCCTGATTTTACACTTAGTTTACGTGATCCACATATATTAGATGCATTAACTTTGAATATTCAATTATATGGTTCATTTACTAATACGAAAGAAAAAGTCCATAATATTGCTTTAATTTATTGTATTCATTATAAATGTATTAAAACTAATTTAAATGTTCAAGCTTTACACAAAAGTCCTAAAGATAAAACTTTATTAATTCAAAGTAGTAGTAATGATACTAATATTAATATTCCCCAAATGATTGAATGGAAAAATATTATTCTTCCTGATCAATGGATTACAGTTAATGAAAATTACAAACATAATCAACAACAATGTATTTGTCAAGATATTCAACAATTTACTGATGGATCTGTTAAGATTAAATTTAATCGATCTCAATCTTCTTGTCATAGTACTTCTAGTATACCTACTGATATTAAAACTGAAGATGAAATATTTAATACACCTTTGTTCCGTAAAAATAGTCAAATTAATCTTGGTCAACCTTCCCATATTAAAATGAAAGGCGTTGATAATTCCACAGTTTCCCAAATTAGTAAGCCTATATATTCTACTCACACACATTTACAAGAAGAAGATACTGAGTCTCAAGACTTTCCAACTCAAACTGATTTCGAAATAATACATCCAATAAATCATCAATTAATGATAATTAGTAAACCTTTTGCTCCTGATCTAGATAAGTTACATGTTGAATTTAAATCCAAAGAAAATCGAACTAAACGACATGTTTACCGTGCTAAATATGATTCTAATCAACAATCTAGAATAACTCGTAAATTGTATGATTTTATGATTGAATATAGTATAGAAATTCCTTTCTTTGAATACTTAGAAAATTATTACAAAAAAGTAAACACAATCACAAAACATAAATAGAAAACTTCTCCTAATACTACTTTTAGTTCTAGTCATTCTCCTCTATCTAATATTATTATTGAACATCAAGGATCTGATGTTCCCGCCTCTCCTTTTAAATTGCCTGGCACTAACCCTAAAATCAAAAAGATCATTGAACAAAATAATTATACTAATCAATGTCTACAAACCATTAGTAAACAATTAGATAAGATAGAAACTAATTTAGATGATTATTCAGCCAATACTACATCTACTAAGCAATCCTTAGATCAACATTTGCTCAATCTACCTAGTAATCGTTCTAAACAAAATAGTTTAGTTACCCAAGATCATTCCACTGTTAAAGCCATCGAACAACTAATCACTAAGTTAACCACCTCTGAACCTGCTTCCCAATCTAATGCAAAAGGTCTTATTGTTTTAAATCAATCACCTAATCTCGACCCTATTTCTACTCAATCAGAAATTGATACAACTGATAATGACATTAATCAATTAGCCCAACAATTTCAACCTTCTACTCTTAGTAAAATTCATTATCCTAAACTTAATTCTACCACTCTTACCAAAAATTGGTATTCCCGACCTACTCCTCCGGATCTCCAATATGAAGAAACTAATCTTAATAATCAATTTTCCGTATCTGCTAAAAAATTATACGAATGAAATATTGATGGTCTTAGTGAAGATCAAATTCTCCAAAAATTGAATCATTTATCTGTGGTCTTTAATAGTTATCTAAGTAACTACCTTGATTATAGCCAACTTGAAATTGTTTCCTTAATTACTTATGGCTTCACTGGTATGCTCAAATCTTGGTGGGAAAATACTTTACTGAAGATCAAAGAGAATCCATTTTACATGCTAATCAAAAAGACGAACATGATTTACCTATTTTTGATGAAACTATTGGTTATTACAAACTTGATGGTATTAATACATTAATTTATACCATAATCAGACATTTCATAGGTACCCCTACTAATATATATTCTCGCATACATGATCAACTTAGTAATCTTACTTGCTTTATATTAAGTGATTTTAGATGGTATAAAGATGTATTTGCTTCTAGAGTAATCTTAAGAGAAGACTGTACTAAATCTTTTTAGAAAGAAAAATTTATTAATGGTTTACCTAGTATTTTTGCTCATAAAATCAGGGATGTACTTAGTCAACCTACTGGTGTTATTGAATATAATAATTTAACCTATGGTGATATAATTAGTACTATTCAAAAAGAAGGATTACGAATGTGTATTGATCTTAAACTTAGTCAAAAAACTGCTAAAGATAAACATAAGGCTAAATATGAATTAGGTAACTTATGTGAACAATAAGGTTTACCTCCAGTAGCACCCTCTCATCATAAATCACATAAATACTCTAAACATAAACATAAAAATTCCTACAAATATTCTAATAAATATAAAAAGAATTATACACCTACTAAATCCACTGATAAATATTATACTAAACCCAAAAAGAAATATTATAAAAAATTCCATCCAAAATCCAAATTTAATAAAAATATTACTTGTTATAATTGTGGTCAAAAAGGACATTATTCTAACAAATGTAAAGAAAAACAAAAATTAAAAGATAAAGTTAATCAACTACAAATTAATGATGAATCAAAAAACCAATTATACGAAATCTTTCAATTAAACCAATCTGTTAGTAATTCCTCTTCTGATAACCCTGATACTTCATTTGATTACCATTCACCTAGTGATACTTTTGATAATAATATTGAAACAGGATGTAATGATGTTTGTTGTAAACCAGTTAAACAAATCACTGTTCTTACTAAACAAAATCAAGAAGAAACTGCTCTTATTGAATTAATTAGTAAACTGGAAGATCCAAAGTTAAAACAAAAATATACTGATAAATTAAAATCTTTATTAAACAATCATGATAGGAAACCTAAGTTTGATAAACCAATTATTAGTTTATCTAAAACTTTAGAAAGATTTAAAAATAAACAAAAAGAAATTACATTGTAGGATTTACAACATGAAATTAATCAGATTAAACAAACCATCAAAGATTTACAAAATAAAGATAAATTATTAGAAGATGAGATTACTGTTTTAAAAATTAATAAAAGTTTAGATAATTTTCAAGCTAATGATGCCATTTCCCCAGAAGAATCTGATAATGAATCTGAACATACCAATCCTGATAATTTGCTATTTGATAATCGATCACATAATCTTGAAGATAAAAGATTAAATCTTATCAATAAAATACATATTCAAAAATAGTACTCAAAAATAAAACTAGTAATTAATGATTATGAATTAGACGTTATTGCTTTAATTGATACTGGTGCTGATCTCAATTGTATTCAAGAACGATTACTTCCTACTAAATATTATGAAAAATGTCGTGAAAAATTAACTTCTGCTAATGGTAGTAAAATGCATATTAAATATAAATTACTCAAAGTTCATATATGTCAGAATAATGTTTCTTTCAAAACCTCATTTGTTTTAGTTAGAAATATGACTGATAAAGTTATTTTAGGAGCACCATTTATATTCTTATTATATCCATTTACTGCATCTAGTGAAGAAATAACAACTCAAGCTTTTGGTCAAACAGTTACTTTTAAATTCCTATCACCACCTGAAATATTAGAATTAAATCAAATAAAAGATTGTTTTATTTCTCAAACTATTAATCGATTAACCCGTCAGTTATGTTTTCTCAAAGAAGAAGTCAATTATAAACGCATTGATCAACAATTAACTGATCCAGTTATTACATCTCAAATTGAAGAATTTAAATTAAAATTAGAAACAACTATTTGTTCTACTTTACCCACTGCCTTTTGGCATAGGAAAAAACATGTAGTTACTCTACCATATATTAAGAATTTTAATGAAAGACAAATTCCTACTAAATCTCGACCTATTCAAATGAATCATGAATTACTTGAAATGTGTAAAAAAGAAATCAATGAACTATTAAAGAATAGAATAATTCGCCCTAGTAAATCTCCATGATCTTATCTTGCTTTTTATGTTAACAAAAATACTGAATTAGAAAGAGGTGTCCCTCGCTTAGTTATTAATTATAAACCATTAAATAAAGTTTTAGAATGGATTAAATATCCAATTCTTAATAAAAAAGTTTTAATTAAAAGACTTAGTCAAGCTGTTATTTTTAGTAAATTTGACTTAAAAAGTGATTTTTGACAAATTCAGATCCATCCTAAAGATAGAGGGTTTGGTTATGGTGTGCAACTTACACCTTACACCTTATTCTTTACACTTACACCTTATGCTTACACCTTTTATACCTTACACCTTACATCTTTTGTGTAAGTGGTACATGGTGTGCAACTCACTTACACCTTACACCTTACATTTACACCTTACACTTACACTTACACCTTACACTTACACCTTTTGTGTAAGTGGCATATGGTGTGCAACCCACTTAAACTTTTTGTGGGTTGCACACCTAAGAAAACTCCAAAGATAGATATAAAACTGCATTCACTACACCCTTTGGTTACTTTGAATGGAATGTAATGCTATTTGAATTAAAAAATGCTCATAGTGAATTTAAAAATATAATGAATGATATTTTTAACCCTTTTAGTCATTTTTCTATAGTTTATATAGATAACATTCTTATTTTTTGAAAATCAATTAGTGAATATTGGAAACATCTTATTGCATTCTTTTATACTATTAAAAGTCATGGTCTTGTTATCTCTGCTCCCAAGATTAAATTATTTCAAACTAAAGTCCGTTTTTTAGGATATGATATTCACCGAAATACTATTTTGCCTATTAGTCGTTCCATTGAGTTTGCATCTAAGTTCCCTGATGAAATCTTAGATAAAACCCAGTTACAACAGTTTTTAGGATCACTCAATTATATTGCTAAATTTTACAAAGACCTTAGGAAAACCTGTCAACCCTTGTTTGATCGGTTAAAGGATAATCCTCTTCCTTGGTCTTCTACTCATACTGTCATTGTTAAACAAGTCAAACAATACATCAAGTCTCTTTCTTGTCTTGGTATTCCTACTAAAAATTCATTCAAAATTATTCAAACTGATGCATCTGATATTAGTTATGGTGGCATTCTTTTTAAAAAAGTCACTCCTCAGTCATCTGAACAAATTGTTTGTTATCATTCTAGTGTCTAGAATAAAGCATAATTAAACTATAGTACTATTAAAAAATAGATTTTATCTACTGTTTTATGTGTTACTAAATTTCAAGATGATATTTTAAATCAAAAATTTTACTTCGTGTTGATTGCAAATCTGCTAAATATGTTTTAGAAAAAAATGTTCAAAATCTTACTAGTAAGCAAATTTTTGTCCGTTGGCAATCTATTTTAAGTATTTTTAATTTTGATATTACCTATATACTTAGTTGTCAAAATTCTATTCCTGATTTTCTTACCCGAGAATTTTTACATGGGGGGATAGGGATGGCCACTCCTTTTATCTCTTACCATAAAACCCAAATTACCCAATACCGAGATCTTATTCACCAAACTGTTTACAGAATTGCTTGACTAAAAATAGCTCGCAAAACTACTAAACGTGCTCAATACATTCAATTTTATCAGATTCAAGCTCATCGCTATTTACTTGCTGATTATTACAACTGTTTGGATTATCATCAAAATTATTTACACCTTCTTAGTGGTTGTTAATTTTTGTTGCTTCTAATCTTTGTTTCTATTAAACAGATGTCTCGTCCCAGGCCTCCTTCCAAAGCCTTGGTCCCATCTAGCCAACCTTTTGTTCCACCTCCATTGGAGTTAGTCACCCAATACCATCCTATTGAAATGATTAACCGTTACCAAGTTCTTGGTAACATTCCTAAACTTAGTTACATATCTCATTTTGACTCTTGACCCTTTTATCATCCATAGCGGTTACTCCATACCCTCCTAATCCGATTAAAAATGCCCATTCTGATTATGTTAAATCCACCACTACTAATCTCTTTTTCAAAGAACCTAGTCACTCAAAGAGTTAGCCTGTTCATGACCTGGTTAAATCTTACTTTCCTCTTGGATGGCATTTTGTTCCTCTCCATGCAGAAAAAACAATCACCTTCTATAAAGACATCATGTTCAACTATCAATCAATTGTGATTAAACCTATTTATGATCGCACTTACACTAGTAAAGTTGTCTACCATTCACTTTATATTCACTACATTGTTTCCTTAGTTGAGTGGGGTTCTCCTTATCAACTTCGAGATTTACCTAATCACTCTCTTAAGTATAGTTATTATGACTATATTGACGCCTGGTTCAAGGTATTTTTATACCAAAATGAAATATATAGTCACTCCTAGTTTCTCCAGTTTGATTAAAAGTTCAAATCAGAATTACTTACCTGGTTTCTGCGATGGTGTTCTCAGTACGGTGCCATTTCAGATATCTTCCCATTAATTCTGGTTGAACAGATTAACTATTTCTCAACTGTTTTCTCATTCACCCCACAACAAAGAAAATTCCCCCAATTGCTTATTTTTATATCCAAATACAAAATCCCTTGGATATTCAAATGACAATATCGCATTTCTGATGGTGTTATTTATCGGCAACATATGGTTAAATGGTGGGATAACTTCAAAGTTTCCCGCATTGTTGAAATTGTTCAAACTGAATTCCCGATTAACATTCATGTTCCTACACCTGCCATGGTTAAAGCTCAGCAGAATCCAACTGTTTCAATTACACAAGGAAGCCAACTTCCTACAGTCAACCTTGGAAGCCCACCTTCAAGTTCTTCCAAACCCAAGTCATCCAAATCAAAGGTTAAATCCAAGATAGCTAATCCCAGCACTGTTCAGCCCAAGCCAAAGGATAAAGCTAAGCCCAGTGCATCTCAGGCTAAGCCCAAAGTCCATGCTAAATCCAAGTCATCCAAGTCATTCAAAGATGAGCTGCTCCAGATGGCTCGTCTACTTGTTAATCAGGCCCAAGCCCAGTCAGACTCCGATTCAGACAGTTCAGAAGAAGGATCAAATAGTTCAAACTCTTCTGAAGGCTCAACTAGTCAACAAAACCCATATGGTCCAGAGTTTCAAGATGCTCAGGACCCATATGCCTAGTCAGCTTAGCATTGGATTCCATATAAACACAAATCAGCTTCAATCAATACTCTTTTGAGAAAAGCTACTGATTTGTATTTATATTGATTCATTTAGTCATGTCTCCACTGAAAGTAATGAACAGTAAAAAGTTATTATTCACTTTCACTGTTCATCAATCAACTTTCAGTCAATCAACCGAAAGCATCTGCCAGTCTGTCTTTCCCATGTGCTGCCAGCTGCCTTCGAAGTCACATGCTGCATAGTTAATTTTCTTTTCTATAAATTGTAAGGTTCTAGTCATTTGTAGGGGGGTTCAAAACTGAAAACTCTGAGTGAGAACCAACACCTATTTTAGTCAATCTTTTTCCTCTTCCTTTTGATTAAAAATGTATTTTGAAGCAATCCAGTGTTACTGTTGTTAAACAATTGTAAGTTATTAAAATTTTGTGTTCAAGTTTAAATTTGATTTAATCTAATTTTGTGTTCAAGTTTAAATTTGATTTAATCTATGCTTTCCTACTTCTAGTTTATCATTTGTATTGCTTTATTACTTCTTCCTCTTCCTTGCTTCCGCATTAAATATGATTTTAATCAACAATCTAGAAAAACTCGTAAATGGTATGATTTTATGATTGAATATAGCATAGAAATTTCTTTCTTTGAATACTTAGAAAATTATTACAAAAAAGTAAACACAATTACAAAACATAAATAGAAAACTTCTCCTAATACTACTGTTAGTTCTAGTCATCCTCCTCTATCTAATATCATTATTGAACATCAAGGATCTCATGTTCCCGCCTCTCTTTTTAAATTGCCTGGCACTGACCCTGAAATCAAAAAGGTCATTGAACAAAATAATTATACTAATCAATGTCTGCAAACTATCAGTAAACAATTAGATAAGATAGAAACTAATTTAGATGATTGTTCAGCCAATACTACATTTACTAAGCAATCCTTAGATCAACATTTGCTCAATCTACCTAGTAATCGTTCAAAACAAAATAGTGTAGTTACCCAAGATCATTCCACTGTTAAAGCCATCAAACAACTAATCACTAAGTTAACCACCTCTGAACCTGCTTTCCCATCTAATGCAAAAGGTCTTACTGTTTTAAATCAATCACCTAAATCAGAAACTGATACAACTGATAATGACATTAATCAATTAGCCCAACAATTTCAACCTTCTATTCTTAGTAAAATTCATTATCCTAAACCTAATCCTACTACTCTTACCAAAAATTGGTATTCCCGACCTACTCCTCCGGATCTCCAATATGAAGAAACTAATTTTAATAATCAATTTTCCGTATCTGCTAAAAAATAATACGATGGAATATTGATGGTCTCAGTGAAGATTAAATTCTCCAAAAATTGAATCATTTATCTATGATTTCTAATAGTTATCTAAGTGACTACCCTGATTATAGCCAACCTGAAATTGTTTCCTTAATTACTTCTGGCTTCACTGGTATGCTCAAATCTTGGTGGGAAAAATACCTTACTGAAGATCAAAGAGAATCTATTTTACATGCTAATCAAAAAGACGAACATGATTTACTTATTTTTGATGAAACTATTGGTTATTACAAACCTAATGGTATTAATACATTAATTTATACCATAATCAGACATTTCATAGGTACCCCTACTAATATATAGTCTCGCATACATGATCAACTTAGTAATCTTACTTGTTCTATATTAAGTGATTTTAGATGGTATAAAGATGTATTTACTTCTAAAGTAATGTTAAGAGAAGACTATACTAAATCTTTTTGGAAAGTAAAATTTGTTAATGGTTTACTTAGTTTTTTTGCTCATAAAATCAGGGATGTACTTAGTCAACCTACTGGTATTGTTGAATATGATAATTTAACCTATGGTGATATAATTAGTACTATTAAAAAAGAATGATTACGAATGTGTATTGATCTTAAACTTAGTCAAAAAGCTGCTAAAGATAAACATAAGGCTAAATATGAATTAGGTAACTTTTGTGAACAGTATGATTTACCTCCAGTAACATCCTCTCATCGTAAATCACATAAATACTCTAAACATAAACATAAAAATTCCTACAAATATTCTAATAAATATAAAAAGAATTATATTTATTATGGTCATATATACAATTTTTATATAATTACTTAAGCAAAAGCAGTATTGTATCTATACTCATAGAAATTATATGTATGCTAGACACATCTATCTATCTAGCTATTTATTAAATAAGTAAAAACGAATTTTCATGAAAAATTTTATGAAAATTTTAAAATTTTATAATAAATTTATAATTTTATCAAATTAAAAAATAAATTTAAATAATATTAAAATTATAATTATATTATAATCCTAATATTATTTACACCGTACCTTCATGCGCCCACATACGCTAGTGTGTGTATATATATATCTAATGAGTGAGAGATTGGGAAGGGATTCAGTAGACGCTTCAGTTATACGTTTTTTCTTTGACAATTACACAGGAAAAAAAAAAGGGTGGGTAGTAAAACCAATAGCCAATAATAAATAGATAACAAGGGCGAGAAATAAAATGAATAATGAGAAAAACATTTCTCCATGAGCTAGCTTTAAAAGCGAGAAGAAGGAACATGTGGTGGTGGTCACTGTTGAGTTCACGGCATCGCTTTCTCTCTTTCTCTATCTCTCACAGCAAAAAGATGTCCACCAAATTTAGAGGTGGTGTTTCAGTCCACCAATTTTGGCGGATCTCTCTCTCTTCCTCCACAAACAACAACAACAACGACAACCCATCCTCACTCTCAACTCTCAATCTCAAAACCCAACCCACCTCTCATAATCATCACCATGTCTCTCACAATTAGACTACAAATCACCACTACCCATCTCAATCTCTACCTCAACACAACAACAATCTACAAAAGAAACCACCACAATTGCAGAGTTGTAGCAAAGCCCATTTACCATTCTAACCCATTAACCCAATCCCTTTTTCTTCGAAGAATGAGTTGTGTAGATTGTTCCGCAAAAAACCCTTTAGCTGTCAAGAGCTCTCTGATCGACCCAGATGGTGGGTCGTTGGTTGATCTCGTGGTGTCGGAGAGCCAAAGGGATTTGAAGACTCTAGAGGCTGAATCAATGCCGAAGCTGAAGATAACAAAGATTGATCTCGAATGGGTTCACGTGCTCAGCGAGGGTTGGGCGAGTCCGCTCAAAGGGTTCATGAGAGAGGATGAGTATTTGCAGAGCTTGCATTTCAATTGTTTGAGAATGAAAGATGGGTCTATTGTGAACATGTCGTTGCCGATTGTTTTAGCCATTGATGACCAGGCTAAAGAAAGAATTGGGGCTTCGATTCATGTTGCATTGGTTGGGCCTGATGGTGATTTGGTTGGTGTTCTTCGGAGGTTAGTCTTTCGATGCAATTAAATTGTTTCAGTGATTTTTTTAATACTCAGTTCGCTTTACGAAATGAAAATAGTTTTGTTGTAGATTGCCCAGATGAATGTGGAAGAGGGAGATATTGGATCACATAAGAGCATCTACACCCAAATATTTAAAAATTAGTTTTTTTTTTTTTTTTGGGTAAGGTTGGTTGAGGAATTACACAACGAATATACCAAATATATTAGTTTATTATTTTAACTGGTTTTTTACTTTTTAAAAAAGAGGACAAAATAACAAGTTTAAGCTGAATATTTTAAATGGAGCATTAAAATATTGAAAAAGAATCAAATTTGACATCTCTCCTTGCCATGCCAAATTTGGCAGAGATAAAGTCTATGCGAATTTCACCTCAGATTTAAATTTCATGTCAATTCTGTTCATTATGGTTGCCAATTCAAGATATAGAGTTTCGGGTGGAGATGCTCTAACATATTGTCATTCTAACAGAATGGTATAGTCAGGCTCGGGGGTTGCTTACTTGCGCTCTTTTTTACTTGAAAAATAAAGTTGTTTGTTCAAAGCTCACATTCTTGTTTTGGATTTCTTGATTATAATTTTTTAAAATTTGCTGAAAGTGTTTTTTTTCTTCCTCTGAACTATGGATGGCTGATTAACTCTTCAAATTCTGTCTGAGTGGAGATTGAAACTGCCTTAATATGCTTACTCTGAGCAGGGTATGCCCAGTCTTGTCAAAATTATGACACTACTATGCTACTAGGTGTTTTGAGGAACCCACATTTTTTCCTTCCTCACCCTCAAGCACACAATGGCCCTTTTGTAGTTCTCATGTTAGTTGGGTTTTCATTGGGAAGGACTTCACCGTTTCTTTTATATTCTAAAAACTTCTTATTGAAATTTTCTGGTAGATACACTTGAAGTAAATTACATGCCTAACTTACTTTTCGTTGTGTTATTTATGCTTTCATTCTAGCTTTAGTACATATTTTGATTCTGCAACTGTTCTGCAGCATTGAAATATATAAGCACAACAAAGAAGAAAGAATAGCAAGAACTTGGGGAACAACTGCTCCAGGGTTACCTTACGTTGAGGAAGTAATTACTCCAGCTGGAAATTGGCTCATTGGTGGCGATTTGGAAGTGTTAAAGCATATCAAATATAATGATGGTCTTGATAACTACAGGATCTCTCCCCAACAACTTCGGAAAGAATTTGACAAGCGTCAGGCTGATGCAGTTTTTGCTTTTCAGCTAAGAAATCCTGTGCATAATGGGCATGCTTTGTTAATGAACGATACACGCAGGAGACTTTTGGAAATGGGTTACAAGAATCCAATTCTATTGCTTCATCCTTTAGGAGGTTTTACAAAAGCTGATGACGTCCCATTGGATGTTCGTATGGAGCAACATAGCAAGGTTAATGTTGCTTATTTTTAAATATATTTAGCACTATTCTGTTTTATCTGGGACGATGATGCTATCATAAGACATGATAATTTGACATCATAGGGAAAATAAACTTCTTGTTCTACATAGCCAGCGGAATGGCTTTACTTGCTTTCTCAAAAGCCATTGCATTTCAGCAGAATTTCGTGTCCTAAACACTTTGTATCATTTTGGAATGACTTTTAATTATAACAAAAAAAATTCACTTTTATTATCACTTTGCCTATGTCTGCCACTTGAACTCTGAACTTGTGTTTTTCAATTCTATTTTGTGGGGATTAAAAAATTTCATTTCCATGACATGTCAAAAATTTAGAGCTTACAAGGATTTTGTTAATGCTCAGGTTCTGGAAGATGGAATTCTTGATCCTGAGACTACTGTCGTGGCGATATTCCCATCACCCATGCATTATGCTGGTCCTACAGAAGTACAATGGCATGCCAAGGCACGAATCAATGCAGGTGCAAATTTCTACATTGTAGGTCGTGATCCTGCTGGTATGGATCACCCTATAGAGAAGAGGGATTTATATGATCCTGACCATGGGAAGAAGGTGCTAAGCATGGCTCCCGGCTTGGAAAAGCTAAACATTTTGCCATTCAAGGTAGGTGCCGTAACATACTCTTTGCATTGGCTATGAAAACTTTTTATTCTTCCTTTTTAATTTTTAAATTTAAAATTTAACCACCTCTCTCTATAATTTATTATTCTTCTGTTTTCAACATTTTGTTGCTAAATTGAACTCTAATTGATAAGTCTATTAAGTTATCTTGATGGTGTCCATCATCTATTTCTAACTTATCTTTTTTGGTGTTTTATCCTAATGCTTCTATTTAATGTGCCATCTTCATCTTCTCCAGGTAGCAGCATATGACACTGTGGAAAAGAAAATGGCATTTTTTGAGCCTTCACGTGCTAAAGATTTTCTCTTCATCTCTGGAACCAAGGTAGGAATTGAATCCTGATTTTTCTGGTTGTTAATGGTGTATCTCAGACTCTATATATCTTAACATAAACTCTTCTAGAAGAATTCGTTATAGAACATTAATTTTTTAGAGTTCTAAAATATTATCTACATCCAAGTATGGATATTTTGTGTTTGTGTCATGGGGGCTAGGTTTTCTTTTGCCAGGAGCTATCTCCAATCTGAATGCTGTGAGGGTATGATGTTTTGCTCAAAGTTGCAGGCAATTCAATTTGTCATAACTTGGATAGAATAGGCTAAATGAATTAGCTCCAATCCCGTGAATCCGTGATCTTAACTCTTAAGCATTCAGTGGAAATAATATGACAAAATTGGTTTAAAAATCTGCGTCACGAGAGAGTCATGCCTATTGTGGAAAGGGAAAAAAAATATTCCCTGCCAACTTGTGTGTGTTTTGATCGAAGGTGTATGCTATCCTTGATGCATGGAAGTGGTATTCAAGAGTTGGTCTTTTATCTTGAGATCAAGTATTGACTAGCATTATTACTAGCTGGGATAAGAGGTCGTGACTTGGCATGATGGCTAGTGTTGTCCACCCAGCCTTGTGGCATGGGTTTGAGTCATTTGAATTAGCTTCTCCACCGAAAAAAGGAAAAAAAAAAAAAAAGAAAAAAAAAGTGGGGTAAGGTTGCCTACCTACCGACTCTCCCAAACCCCACTGTAAGCAGGAGCTTTTTGCAACAAATAATGTGGGTAAGGTTGTATACCTACCAATTCTCTGACTTTACTATAAGCAGTAGCCTTGTGCGCTGGGGAAGACAGATTTATTTATTTATACATGGGATATGCATGTTTAGAAGGCAAAAATTTTACTCTCTATTGTCTTCTTTTTGGGAAATGACTACAAGTTGTTTACATTTTTTTTGGAAAATATTTTTTTAATGTCTAATTATGCAATTCTTGCATAGGCTTGGACTTGATGTTTAAGGCCAAACCTTTTAATTTTCCACCGTTGAATGTTAAAGAAATTATGTCTCTTTTGCTTTGAAGTCTCTTTTTTTTTTTTTTTTGGGTGAATGTTTTGCTTTGAGTCTCCATACATATCAAGCTGATTTATTACACTGCTGCAGATGCGGACTTATGCAAGAAATGGTGAGAACCCTCCTGATGGTTTCATGTGCCCTGGGGGATGGGAAGTCCTGGTCAAATATTATGAGAGCCTGCAAACTGAAGAGACTACACAGAAACCTGCTGTTTTATCCAGACAGACATAATTTTAATGCAGTTACATTGAGTAATTTGTAGCAGGAGTAGAAGGGGAAGTGAAAGTGAGGTCTGATGGAGCATCATTTCAAAATTCCGCCGTCACCTAATAGATTGACACTTGGCACGAGCAATTTTAGTTATATGCTTTTCTTTTAACTCCTGGTGGTTGGAACACACTGCTCAACTAAGTTGTTTTCAGTGCACTTATTTATTTGTTACATTGTTTGAGAGAGAAATTATATGTTAGACACATGTATCGCATTGTTGTAGTGATTAATCATGTATCTAATTGATCTTCCCTTCAAATTGGTGTTCCATCTTTTTCTTTCAAATTGAATGTCAGCTTTTGCTCCTGTAATGCATGATATAATTTGATTGTTTATTGGTTATCTCCTGATTGTTAGGCTTGGAATGATATTTCTTTATAAGGTATAGATCTCTGAAACAAATTTGAAAAATTCATTGTGATATGTTCTGAACATGCCAATATAGTAGATCTGAGTTATAGCTCGTAAGACATTATCTTAAATAGTTCTACAAATTACAGTTTCCACTGTATAACTTGTTTTCTCTTAACTTTGAGAAGCTTTGTCGAGGGAACTTACTGTGAACGGTTAAATGACACAGTATCTGATGTGTTGTATGAAATTGTTTGATTGTTAGTTTTTTCCAATCTTTATAATTTTGTCAGTATAAATTTGCAGTGAATTTGGGATTTAGGTATTAGCACTATATAATGTTTGGTAAGTTGCATGTTCTAGTCAACAAACTTTGGTTTTTGGAAATCAACCAAGTAGATAGAGGCAGATAAAATTTTCTCAACCTTGCGACGGGGGAAAAAAGAAGAAAAGGAAAAGGAAAATAAATGAAGTGACTTTCCTGAGCTCCTTCACATAAAATTGAAGTCATAACATCTGGAACTTGATTTTTTAGCAATATTTTGATGTTGAAGGAGCGATGAAGGGTCTAGCTTACAACAGAGATATTAAGGTTGCGTTTAGTAGAGTTTTGTAAATATGATTTGAGAATATGAGTTGTATTTTGAGTTTGTGAATTTTGGAATTATGATTTGAGTGTAGAAAATTTGTTTAGTGAAAGAGTTTTGAAAAGAGTTTTTGAATTGAGTGATGTGATATAATTTTTATACAAAAACTAACAACTCATAACTAAACACAATCTAAAATTCTATTCAAAACTCATAAAAAAATATAAAAAAAAAATTGAAAATATTTTTTATTTAACATATAAAAATAACAAGTGCAAAAAAAAATAAAATTCAAGAACACTGTTCCAGTCAACTGGCCGGACGTTCGGGGGGACATCCGGGTACACAAATTTTCAAATGCGGGCGTGGAAATGTCTTTTGAAAACCGTAAACAAACGCGGCACTTGATGCTAAATGTGAAAATGTGTTTTGAAAGCTGTACTAAACACAACCTAATGTTCGCATGAACTTAAATGCCTGCTTAAAATAAAACATGAAAGTTCAGGGCCTCTAGGTCATATGCCTGTTTAGAATGAAAGAAACCTAGAAAATCCGTCTGTATGTCTTGTTGATTGCTCAACTAACACTCTTCTAAATGGAGTCACACATCCTTGTAGATTTGATGGATATGCATTGAAGGAGGATACATCCACTAGATCTTTCGCTATCTATTCAAAACATTATATCAAAACCTCATACTTTGCTGAAAATTTTGAAGCAGACTTTTTCAGTTTCATACTTTGTATTTTAGATAATGAGGAATTATGCAATAAAGAGATATTTGGAGGAGCATCATTGTATATATGGCACTACTCTGCTTTCAAACTTTATTGATAAGAACCTTTAGATTTCATATTTGTTTTATGTCATATTTTGTTGAAAGGATTTTCAAGAGGAAAGAAGAAGAAGAATTACAAACAGACATATGTGGACAATGATGTCTGAGTCAAAATTGGAGAAGACAATTTTAACAGGTAAGCAGTCATTCATAGGTATGGAGATAAAAATTTAGCCTTGCTGATCATCTTTGCTCAGTCCTTTTTTTGCTGTTGTCTCCTGTCTTAGGAGGTATGCAAACAAAAATTGAGCTCAACAAAAGTGCTATTTTGCATGGAATAGTAATTGCATGTATAGGATATTCAAATCCAAACACTCCCTCTGCTAGGCTCTGCATATCATAGAATGAAGGGATGTTTCAAGAGAGATATTGGATTGACTAACTGCTCTTTCTAGTTTTCCCAACTAGCGTTTTGGAACATCTGCTTTGATTACTACTAGAGATAGTTGATTTCTTTAAAGAAAAGGATGTTGTCTCAGATTCTTCTTGGCTTGAGAAACTAATAAAAATGAATGGAAAACCAATCAAAAGCATTGCTTTTATCGGTCAGCCCTCTTGTTATTTGTTTATTTAAATTGAAATGGCTGTCAAACTGCTAGTAATTGCAGTATTGTTGAAGTTGGAAAGCTAGTCCAGTTTGTGCTTGTTCATATGCTATACTTCGGTAATTTTATTTAGGGTGTGATCAGGGACCTACCTCATTAATAATCAGATGGCTTCGCTCGTGTAACTCTTTTCTCTCAATTATTATCCAGTTTCTGCCTATGGTTTAGTGGCCCTACTTGTCTTCGTAGAGAGTTAGTTTTGTGGTTACAAATTTTGCTTATGTGCCAACCAGACACTAGAAAATAAACCTGGAGTAATGGATCCATGTGGCGGTGTCTTTGATAATAACTCATTCTGCTTTGAAGCATATAGCTTACTGGTCGATGTTATGTTGTCTATGATGACTGATTCTGCTTCAAATTTTTTGGCTTATCCGACAATCTGATTGCACAGATCAACAGAGCACATGGTTTTGTTTGGTCTGCAAACTGACTCAGTTGGAGATGATCAAAGTGGACTTCTGTGTGGGCAAGGTTGCAAGAGACTCGCAGTATAATGCACGGCACTGGGTCCTATGGAGTGTTCATAGACATGACACGAGTGGATGAAGTCTGTTTGACTAGTTTTTAGGCTTGTAGAAACATACTTAAGGTTCTTATAAACCTGCGGCTTTGATACTGCTTCTTTCAAATGCTTAAGTCCAGGTATTTTTTTTTTTTTTGGAATGGTTAAGAATAGAGAAATTACAGCGAGTGCATTGTGTGATAATTAGGCATGTTCACCTTTGCCAATTTGTTCGGTGTCTGATTGCAAACAAAAATTCCTACCATACGTCAGTTTGGGTAAAGAATTATTTGCTTTCTCTGAATTCAGTGGTGGCATCTCAACTCTTTCCTGCCCCTGCCTTGCTCAAACTTGGAATTTTTATTTATATATTTATTCAAGTAATGGATTGGGGATATTCAACTGAAATTTTGGTATTTGATTTGGATGGAATTGTCTGTGATCGTTGTGCTTCATTTTCTACATTGATGACTTTCTAGAGTCTGATGGTAGTTTGTTTAATAATTCATCAGTTAATATACATATTTGTTTGGCTGCTATAGTTCTGGCAACTTCTGCAAAAGTTTATGCTATGTTGTCATTTACTTGTATGATAAGAACATACTGGGAAAATTAGCTGCTTTTACGTTATGGAGATTGACTATCAGACCTGTATTTGTGAAAATATGATCAGTATGTATGTATTCTCCTATGTCTATTTGCAGGAATGTTGGTTTTGGTTTTTGCCTGAAGCTTTATTGGACATGGCTTGTGAAGCTTGATGCTGGGCTGCTAGAATTTGGTTATTTGGCCATTGTTTATCGGCCTAGTCCAGTCAAGTATTTCTTGAAGATGGCAGAACATAGGTATGAATTCTATGAGTGAATGGTTACTCATATGATTGAATGTATTTGAAGGCCCGAGTGTAAATAATGCTCTCTGGCAGCAGAGCGGTGTACTTTCATTATGCAAATTTTTTGTTGTTATTCTTAAAACCTGCATATAAGAAGGCTACATTCATGTTCAATATAGTTTGTCTTTAAATTTCTCGGAAAATAAAGCACAGGGGTTTTGGTACGTCAGATTTTGTGTTGTTTGAGAGCCACAAGAATGATAAGTGTTGTGGGCATTTGGCACATCCTGATGAAGCATCGTCTTGGACACCATTCCTCGTGGGCTTATTAGCCTTTGTCAGGCTCACCAGGTCGCATTGCACGCCACTTTTGGGCCTTCTAAATTTTTATTTTTATTTTTATTTTTTCTCTTCATATTCTACATGGTGAAAATAGTGTCGGTCGGGGCTTTGTTTTGGTCACCATCCCTTAAGATGTCACCGACCAATTTTTTCCAAGTTTACATCGAAGCTCTAAGTTCACCGATCTTGATATTACAAAATCTATGAAGACATAAAAAAACAAAAAAAAAATTATTTTGTTTTTTTAGGATGATAGCAATAAGGGTATATTTGTTTAGATGAATTGGATAATAATGGATTGTAATCTATTGGATTGTTAATTTCGGAATACATAGTCATTAGATTATTTGGTTAGAAATGATGTGTACCCCATATTTATTTAGTCATGGAATTAAAAGTCAGTAAATGACTATCTAAATATTTGGAGGGAAAAATTATGGTTGTGTTTGTTTGGTTATATGTTCCAAACACATTTTCACCCACTCATTTGAGTGTAGTGTTTGTTTTGAGCTTTCAAATTGTAATTTCACACATACTTTTGAAAACTCCTTTCCAGACGAAAATTTTTGGCTAACCTAGTCATCCTTCTAGATGTCCGGCCGGTTGACCGGAACAGTGCTCGGTCTTTTTTTTTTTTCCTTGGGCACCTGTTATTTTGATATTGTAAATAAAAAAATATTTTCAGAATTTTTTAAATTTTTATATGAGTTTTGAATAGAATTTTGAGTTGTGTGTTTTGTTATAATTTGTAGATTTTTTAATCAAATAACTTTTCTAATTTCAAAAACTCAAGACTCCCTCTAAAACTTAATTCAAAACTCTTTTCAAAACTCATAACCAAACAAATTTTTCACACTCAAATCATAATTTCAAAACTCACAAATTCAAAATACAACTCTATTCTTAAATCATATTTAAAATTTTTTATCAAATGCCGCCTATATTTTTACTAGTTAAACCAGAGGAGAGTTTATCCCGAGACTGTTTATCCCATCCTTCTGCCATGACAGGATAGTTTCACATGTGGGGGACTCACCAACCAATTTGGTTGAACTAGTAGTTTAATTTATAATTTTTTAACCAAACAATGGACTACTCGATATGATAGACATGGAATTCAATCGCCCATTTTAATTCTTCCAAACAAACACCCAGTAATTCTAGTATGATTAAATTTTTGAATTAATTTTTTTACCATTTCATATATTAGGATCACTGACTCGAATTTCTTTAGACATAATAGTTGGAATTGAGCTGTAAAATAAAAACCGATAAGGGATTGATTCAATAGTAAAACTTTCGAATTTCCTACTCAAAGTTTGGTTTCGAGTCTTTATAATTTCTTATTAGAATTAAACGAAGTGAATATTAAGGGTAATAGTCTCTGAGGGACATGTGAAGTAGCATATTTATATATTCATTTCCGGCCTCCATCATACCAAAAAAATAAAAAGCTGTAAAATAAATACGTGGTTAGAAGTTGTTTGGAATTTACCAAAAAATTAAAGTTGGTTGGTTTGGTGAAGTCAAATTTATTAAATTCGTTACCAGCAAATTGTTGACTTTTCGTTGTAGAGAGGCAGTAGTAGACTCCTTTTTACTGTATTTTCATCTTATTAGATGAACGATGGTGGTGCTAGTGTTTTTGTGTCCCATACATACAACAAATCAGCCACCCTGTGTTGGACCCTCTCGATCCCCGTGCAACTTCAACTCTTCTACTTGTATAGAATTTAAAATTTGTTTGAAAAGTGATTTAGGATTAAGAAGTCTCATTTAAAATGAATTTTTAATTTTTTAATTTTTTTTTGTAAAAAAAATATAATAATTATAAATTGATTATGATATTTTCTCTTATTAAACTAAAAAATTTATTTTATTTTTTATGAATAAAATAGCTAAAAAAACCTCCAAACTTAACTTCTCAAATAAAGCCTTAATAATAAAATTAGACACTATCATATCATCTTATATGGATCTAACCATGTATTATATCTGATTCAATGTTTAAATTTTATATATTTAAATTTTTTATGCACGATGTCAAACAGTTGCCTCTCTGGCTAAAAATTAAATTAAAAAGATATGAATAATATGCCACTGCCAGTAAGTCCTTTGGTGCTCCAAATTCCATGGTGAGATTTAGATCTCGTTTGGAACAGATTATTTTAATAATTTTTCAATTAAAATATGAAATAAAAATAATTAGTATATTTGAAATCACATTTTAATTTTTTTGAAAAGGTGTGCAGAAAATAAAAAAATAAAAAGAGAATTTTTGATTTTTTTATATAAATTATAAATTTTTTGATTTTTTAATAATTTTTTGACTTTTGAACTAAAATACTCGCATGCCAAACAAGGCGCCTAACATTCTTCTCCTACCATGAAGAGTTATTTGGTTGAATTTGATTTCAGGTTTTCCATCCTTTTCTTTCTTTCAATATTTTTTTCTTTCCTTTTTCATTCATAAATCTTTTATACTGTGAATCTAAAATCCAAACCCGGAATTCCCCTCTTTTATCAATTTCTTGACGTGCTACCTACCGGTCCATGAGAGTGGTTGCATATATAGTTGGTTCCTAGCCTTCTTTGAGTGAACCCTGAAACATGTTCAATCTAAGTTGGTACAATTATGTCTTATATTCAACTGTTGTATACAATGGAAAAGTAACAACCCTCATATGCTATAATGTGGCCTACATACTCATACTTCCCTTGAAGAGGTAGAGAGTTATCCACACCAAATGCTCTCTACCACCTTGCTCTCATTTCTTTACTACTAAAAACATTCTAGCCAAAAAGACAATACGTTGATGTGTATATCTATGGGTGGGTGGGTGGATGTACAGAGGAGTGGATTATAATTTATAAAGAATAAATCTTATAACACATTCTAAAATGACGTAATTTTACTTCAATTTTAAATA